>JAMZEH010000055.1:9560000-9890000 GCA_024699665.1 Ostrea denselamellosa | reverse complement strand
GGTAGATGGTGTTCGTATAAGACAGTGAGATAAGTAAAATCAATTCTAGCAAGTTCTCATCATGGGCAATGCTTTATTGAATGACTGTCCTGATAAGGAAATTGTTTGTTTCTTGGTACAAATTAAGGGCCCATTCCTGTTGGTTTGTAAAGCTATGGCAGTGTTATTGGACAAGTTTAATCAATACTTTTCCAGTCAACTGCTGACCATTGCAATATACAATAAGCATTGAAGAAATTCCAAAGACCTTCAAAATTACTTTCTTTTTCTTCTGCGGCATAAAAATCATTACTGCAGGTGCTTGCCTCGGCAAGTGTAAAATATGTTGGTACTGACACTATTAGTAAGCATTTTGACACTGTAGGAATGTAGCTGTATGTAGAACAATGTCAGACTAATCCCCGCTTTTTGGATGAAGCAAGATTCAGTTGTGTCTCTCTACAGTCTACAGAAGTAGTGACATTAGGCATCTCTCTAGCAGTGACACTAATGGTACCCAACCACCCAGTATACAAATTCAGTAACCGGATTAGTGACATACCTACTGACAGAATACAACAATACATAACAAGTAACTTTCATGTACAGTAACAACCAACAGATACTCCACAGACACTAATCACATTCTACCAAAGTGTTACTTGATAAATTACATTTTTTGAAAATACACGAGGACATGAATGCAACCCTTTACACCAGTATGCTTCATAAAGTGTGTTAGCTTAGTTTAACCCTCACATATTTTCAAAAATGAAAATCTACCTCTTATATTTACATTATAATTTCATTTCTATAGGAATTCTCAGCCATTGACATTCACGTACCATATTTATCTAGATTCATACACAATTGTTCACAACTGTACTGCATTCATGTTCATGAGGAAATGGTTATCATTACAATTGGTAAAGATATTGATGGCAAAAACATGGGAAATGTAAATATATGGAAATGATTTAGCTACATTTGAAAGTCACATCCTACAGCTTTGTGATTTGTCTCTTATACACACAATTGGTTCAACATCAAACAAAATTTCAAAAGAAGTCTTATTTCAATAATGGACAACAAAAACCCACTGTATGAAGACAATGTGAATCTAATAAATGATCACATTTTCTTTAGATAAAATGTATATATGGTAAATAAAACAGTAAAGACTCAAACACTCAAGTTCCTTGACTACAAGAAGTTCTCCGTTAGATTGAGAAGGCAATATTTCTTCCAGTTTGTATTTCAATAAATTAACATCAAGCAATTTTACCCAATTTTTAAAAGCTGAGAACATGCAATTGATCAGCAAATACTCAACAAAATCTCCTCTGGGACCATACATCCTGTCTTGTTGCCTAATGCCAGTTGTTTCCTAACATGAAAAAAGTTAATTATCTGGCCCATTATTAATATCATGATAATTTCCATCTCATTTACAGTATATGTCATTAAATTTTAATAATTTAACTAGCATAAAATGACAAGTTACTTAGGTCCCTGTCTCTTAAATTAATACATAACAAGAGGCATTTTCTTTGTAGTGACAAGCAGTATAGATGTTTGGTTTTCTGCAAATTTCCAAGTTGCTAATCAAAAACTGCATCATATTTATACAATATTCAAAACTTTATTGCCCAGATTTATTACTGTGGATCTTAATCAGAAAGTCTTAAGATGAAGGCCATCAAACCACAATCTGTACACTATTTGGAATTCCATTTCAAACACTGTTTATAAGACAATGAACCCTTCCAAATTACGCCTGAATTAAATTGCAACTCAATAAAGTATTACGAAATTTTCTTTCCCAGTACAAAGGCTCCTGGTACATCTGAAGAATGGTTACCTAAAACTCCTATTACGATAGCTAAAACAACCAGAATGTCTATCTCTCTTGTTGCTTTAGTACCTCTATTGTCAAAATATGGGCATGCATGAGTAACCTTAAAACCTAGCACAAAACAGTCAGGTCAAAATATCAGGTGGTTGTGTGTGCAAGTCCAAGGTCATATTCTGTCATTTAATTATGCATGAAGGTTTTCAAGGCTTTGTATCAGGAAATCAGTATTGTTCAAATCTGTTATACTCAGTACCCTTTTTCGTGGTATAGCAAAAACAAAATTACAGACTTAATGACGTGGTTGATGTCCAATTAATATCTGTGGAGTTATTACACCACTATATGTCATAGACTTTATAAATGGGATCTCTGCACGCGTTCTACATAATAAATGTATCTGTGTATATTCTTGCACTAATTGGTTTCTTTGCATATTATTTATGTACACGTACTCCCAACATTTACCTTTACAGCAACGCTCACAGAAATTCAATACACCAGTGACTGATTGGGACTCCACCCTTTCTCTTCCATATATTGGCTTTGGAATATGCCACGGTTGGTGATTTTGTTCAGTGGTTCTCTGTTTATTTATAACAATGTATTGCTAGTCTCGATTTTCAAATGCTTTATACAATATTGCCTATTGATTTTAGAATGTAATAGGAATATAATATATTAGTGACATTAAGTTTTAATGCCAGTATCAAAGAGAATGTTGAATTTGTGGTGTATCAGTACAAGAATGTCATTGATGCCTGAAATAAAATGCATTTGACATGGTAATGGAAGAATTTCCAACAAATACAGCATGGTTTTGATACCTTCTACCAGGTAACTGACATGATGGGATGGGGCTTATCAGTGCCATGATGCAACATGAGCAAGACTGTGTTAGCTGTATTGCAGACTAGATACCCATATCAATGAAACCTGTGTTGGCATTATATCAGCATACATTCCACACTAGGCAGCTAGAGTGATGTCCTTTACAAAAAAATATTTTTTTTAAAGAGATACAGACACAACTTGACCTTGATCTATAGCTTCAGATTTGAAATCTCCTTTCAATTTCTTCTGAATGCTGTATTTTTAGACTGAACTGTAGATACTCTATTTCTCAAGTTCAAAAGGTCACCCCAGGTCCCTCCAATGCTGCTGATTATTCAGGCTTCAATGGCTTATCTCTGCTCCTACAACTCTCTAATCAATAGGTGTCAAATTCACCTACTTTTTTTATAACTTCAGTCCACAAATACTAGATTCTTGAGTAAACATTGAGGTTTTTTTTCCAGAACTGTATGGATATTGCATGTTTTCCTTGCAAACAAAGGGGTGATAAGAATATTCATTCAAACCTGATTGCAGATTCTATCAGCTGAATGGCAATTAAGATATTATCAGCTCAAAAGCACATTGTTGATTTCATGCTACACTCTGCCTGCATTTTAACCACAAAGGCCAATATATTGCAAGATCTTATTTAGTGAATTCCAATACTTCAATCAGCTACAGTGTTTGGTATAGATCTTATTTTTAGCAGTGGCAAATCAGACTTTTGAAATGCGAGGGAAATGCAATGGACTAATAATTAAAAGTTTTGATTATTTGGCATTAGTTAAAGGCCTATTCCTTATGAAGCTACTGTACAATAGATAAATGCAGCCTATCACTGCACATTCAGGACATGTTTTGACTACTATAACAATACTAACAGTACATCCTGATATGCACACTTTCTTTTTTGATATTGTATTGCAAAACAAAGGTGTTGAGTTATTTTATTTACATAGCTAAAAGTGTGTAGAGTCTTCATGATAAAAATGAATATATGAATTTGCATCACAAACACCTGACTGACTCGGAGGACAGTCAAGATTGCAAGTTCACCAATCTAGGTAATTCAAAGCAAATCTTGAAACATTAAAAATCACTGAAAACTCGCTGTCCGCTGAATGAATCACACTATATAGATGATATCCTACACCTACGCATTTACATGTACTAAAGAAATTCACCTTCAAGAGAAGACCATTAACATTCTGGTTCTTGCCCTGTATGTATCATTACTAATTACAGTGAAATATGATCACAGAATTTGAAATATTGATGGAAAAGACAGAGAATGCATGCTTTTAAAAGCATTTATCACCACTAATTATTCCTTTTTTGTTTTATTTTTAAGACAGAGTTTCTATATGTCAAGTGCTTTTGTAATAAATCTGAAAATTCAACTCTTAATTTCTAGAGATTAGTGAGATAATGTTACCTATTTTGTCTCAGCCCTGAATGCACATTTCTCTGCAAATGCTGATATGGAATGAGCATATTTTGAGCATAGGCGAATCCAAAATGGACATGGAGTGGAGGAAACTCCCTTGTGCTGACAAACATAAAGCAAGTGCCCTGGAAGCCACCCCCTTCTCGACTACACTGACTAACCAATTGAAGACTATGAAAATATGATGAAATTGCTGACAACTTGTTCTCTTTTATCTACTTTTACCTCTGTCACTGACAAATAATCAAATTATGCAACCACCCCCAACCCATTTATAATCCTGAATACAAAAATAGTGATTCAGACATTTAAAAAGTACACTTCACATGTAAATCAACCCAACCTTCTTTTTCTAATGGATGATTTACAAACTTTTCATGTGCAGCAGTTATCCTGCTGGTTTTTAACCTAAATTAAACATTTCCTAATCTTGTTTACTGGCATTTAAAATTCTTTAGTTGAACAAGATCTATGATAATTGAGGCTGGAGAAAAGCAATTGACAGAACATAAAAAAGGCTTGGTCATGATATTCTTCAATAGATGATTATTTAATTTCCTGAACTTATTCCCACATAAATTAAAGACTTTTCAGGATATATATAATACATACACCAGACCTCTGTCTAAAATATCAGTGGTGTGCTTTATATATAGGCTACTAAGTGACATTCAATCATGTGTATTCTTAATTTTTAATGATTTATGATGGGTCACTGCCAGTAACAGTTTAAAATCTCACACTTGGATAATCTTTGTTAAACTTAATTCTGACTCTTTGTTAACCTTCTTTCAATTTTTCTTTCAAGGTTAAAATAACTGAGCATTAATCGTATAAAAAGGTAATAGAGGTTTTATTCCTGTTCATTAGTCAGAGGTGATCAAACAATCCTATATGAAAATTAGTGTGTTTACATAGACGTTTATGTTTCTGGTGTGAGCAATCATGCAGTGTTTCTATCACAGGGACCAGGTGATGTTTATCATCCAGTGACCAGTGTGTCCAAGCTTAGCAGAGAAATTTATTTACAAGATATACACAGCTGAGTAGAGACCACATGTTAAGGAGTATGTCCACCACTTACAAAACTGCACCTAATGTCAGATGCCAGGTCACACATCAGTGAACATTAGACAAGATAAATCAGGCCCTCAATACATCAAAATTATGACCAATGACCAGTGATCCTTGAATTCAACCCATCTATTACAGCATATTATATGTGTGATTATTTTTCTCATGTAAGTGGACAAGGTTACATTAATTGACATCAATGATAATTATCTTCTCTGACATTGCACACCTGCACATAAAGAGGGTCATCTGAGTGTGTAAAGTAGTGGACATATCTAAGTATCTGCAATACAGTTATCTTACAGCTGACCTTGGTACACAAATGTTCAAATAAATATATATACACACAAGTTCGTAACTCTTGGTTGATCCCTGAACACATAATATGTAGGAAGTCTAAAAGGATGACATATTGGTCCCAAAGTCCTGTGGGTATATTTAGACCCCCCTCCAATGACACTCTTCTATAAAATACAGAATGCCAGGCAACACTAAGATTATTTTAATCACAATGTCTTGATTTCTTTTTCTCTGTGTGATCTATACACTTCAAGTCCTGACAGGTTTGAACCTACATTTATTGAGCAATTGAAAGTGGGAGAAAGGCTGAGGAAATGTCAGAACAATCCTCAGAAATTCTCTCTTATCACCACACTCTTTTCTCTAGACCAATCTAGCTTTTGTGCAGATTAAAGGTTTTTTACGACTCCCCCAAATATAAAGAGCAGGGTCCAAACTGATAGCCTTGAATAACCAACGTCATGAGAAGATATTCTGAAAGAAAACTACACATTGTATCTCTCACAAGGGCAGCAGGGCCTATATATCACCTTGTCTGCTACATATGGATGTAAAGTTCCCACACTATCTACATGCTATTCTTATTATTGTGCTCAGTCTGTTATTAGCACAGCCCCAGAACTATTATTAGGATGAGTCACAGTTTACTTCTCTCCATTTTCACATGTACATTCTTATCTTGAAAACAGGCCACAGGGTCATACCTGATTATAACATTTTGATTTTATCACTCTCTCCATGTAAAGCAACTTACTAACATTTTCCCCTCATGGTTAGTAAAAGTTTTTATTGATGATGTTCAGGGGGCATGCTTGTAGAGCAATGACATGGTTTTCATTTTATTTTTCGTGTAAATCTGAACCTTATCAAAAAAATCCTGCTGGGACACTTTATTGCTTTTTTCATTTTTTGTCTAACTTTCAATCCATTTTCATGTAAATTTTGACAGACTAAAGGAGACAAGTCACATGGCCTGTCATTATAAAATACAAAGTACAGGCTAAATCATTTTTTGTGCCTTTCAAATAGTGAATTTTTCTCTCATTTTTACATACACATAATGAAGTAAATTGATGCTTGCAACAACTTTTTTTCCACTTTGATATTCTCATTATATGGTCAATATATTCTGACCTCCTTAAAGATGAAACTTTCAGAGCCAGATGTACATATGTAAATCTTTGCCTACTTAGAAACTTTCATTGCAAGGACAAACCAGAACCCCATATAGTTGTATAATTGCATGAAGCATCATAAAAAACCATAGAAAAAAAAACCATGGTGACTGTTTAATCATAAAAGTGAATTGCTATATCCAATCATGTTCCTTTCAGTTCCTGTTAACCATACTGAATAAAAATCAATTTTTATAAGCAGTAATTCATTGTAGTATTTATTAGCTGCCCACTCTTTTGTATGTGTAGGTTTATAAAACTTTACCTTTCCATACTGTGAGAAGTAGTTTTTAACATCTTCAACTGTGGTAGCAGCAGACAGTCCTCCCACGAAGATCTTCTTTGTCCTGGTGACCATCTACAAAACCCCAGTTACATCACAGTGACACAATTCAATTAGGAAGGAAAATCAATACAAATTTTTATCAGACATTTGAATGATCATTAGTTCAGACAATCTAATTTCCATTCATCTCTTCCTGTACTCTTGTTTTTACATAACCGTTCAAGTTAGTAATAAATTGCAGCATTATTTTCTGCGTCTTAATGATTTCATCGTCAGAACATTATCATAAGCCAATTCAGTGCAGAGGAGGTCTTGTTGGAACTTGGTCATTTGACAATATAAGTATTTTATTTTTATTTGTAATGCATGTAAAAATTTGATATGGCAGTGTTGTGATAATAATCTTTACAATATTCAATAAGAGGTGAACACCTACAAACATTTCTGCACTAATACACCCAAAGACGTTAGGAATTCCATATGAAGAACAGTCAATATCTTAATTCTGGATGAAATGAGTCAATTCACCTCTCTGACCTAAATCTTCATTTAAATTGGTTTCAGTGGGATGAAAAATGATCATAGCATGGACCTCTGGGATAGATAGAATTTTGTTTTTCTAGTATCGTTGTGCTTATAGATTATCAGCCTTAAAAGAACACGCTGCAAATTGAAGTAGACAAAATATGACCATTTCATGTCACATAGCGTCATTAACATTTTTTTGCAGAAGATGTTTGACACCTTGACTACAGAAAGACTCTCCTGGGAGACATGAGCTAACTGCTTAGGACTTGGCAGAAAATGAAATGGGAATTGTCTGCTAGGCTGAGCAAGGTTAATGGAGCTCCCTTAATGGACCTAGTCATCCAGCCTCTCTATGGTCTTACCCTCTCCAAATCTCAATCCTTCTCTCAATCTCCTTCTCCCCAATTATAAAAACCAGTAAATTATCACTACCTCCATTCATCATATACACAACATAAACCATAACTGTCATTAGCAATTGTTAAATATCCTACAACTGTCTAATAGATCAATAGTTTATGAAGTTTCACATATTCACAAATATTGGCATACAAATTAAAACAACAATACATGTACACATCCCCCCAGGTGATGAATAAGGCTTAGTTTTGTTGCATCGATTACATGTCTTACATTCTTCATATATTACATGTCTGGGGAATAAAATTTATGGCAATGAATGCACCTTAGATCCTTCACTCTTCACTATCATCTGATTGATCACAATGTGGTCTTTATTTCATTTTCACTGGCATTACACCAGCTTATTACAACTAGTCAATACTGGCATCTAAAGCTTTAGATTTATTATTAGATTTTAATACAATCATTCATTTTTCTTTAATAAAATGATTTCACTCCTGACTTCTGTTTAATGTGGCATGGAAACAAACAAGTCTATGATCAAAATTGTGCTTAATCAGAACTTACCACTGTTCTCATGATAAAATTCATGAAGTAAGGCCCATGTTAACCAATTCCAAAGAGAAACCTTTGTTCGTAAACATGAAAAACTTTAACTTGCGGAATTTTAAAATAACAAAATTTGGTATTACGTCTACTTATCATCAGCACTAACAATCAATTTTCTTTACAATATAGTCTTAATAAGCTGTGAAGTTTACCTATGATGTTATTGCTTTCATTAGAGTAGCGATTTCACAATTGCCAAACATTTCTAACTGAGAAAAAAAAAATGGTGGTTTTTAAATTTGTATAGGAGTTGTAAACATTAACTTTGCTTACACAACACAGCTACTGCAACCATTATCTGACTTTCTTTCAGATGAACTTGATCAATCTCTTTAAGTAGACTCAAACTTATTTTTATCACTTCTTTAGACATTCACATTAAAAAAAAAACCAATCCAAAAATACAGGATGTAATTAATTTCTTTTAAATGTCAGATGATTAAAATGTCAAAGATTCAATTCTATTTCATACACTATGCACAGAAATGCATCAATTCAAACCAAAGCCTTGAGTTAAAATGATCGTTTGGGATATAAAGCCTTGCAATTTTATTTAAACAGCAACTCAATAGATAAATATATATCAATGTACAAATGTAATCCTATTTACCTTTCTCACCAAAACACTGTTAGAATGTTCAATTGTTTGAAGATTTTTAATATAACCCTTTTTATGTCAAATATTTGGATCCTTCTATTTTATGATCTGCATAAAATGTCATATGTTGCCTCCAAGTCTGTGTTTACAATTGGATAGATTAGAAACTGTCCTTTCTATCATTTTCTTCTTGAAATATGAATGACTGTGTCATGATAGAAAGACTTTGTAACACAACTCTGTTTTTCAAAAGGGCACACTAGGCAATTTTTGTACTGAAGTCCTATTCATTAT
Organism: Ostrea denselamellosa; assembly: GCA_024699665.1. Classification (NCBI taxonomy): domain Eukaryota; kingdom Metazoa; phylum Mollusca; class Bivalvia; order Ostreida; family Ostreidae; genus Ostrea; species Ostrea denselamellosa. Next base: position 9,880,658 of record JAMZEH010000055.1, on the reverse strand, counting down.
TTGACTGGACAGATATCCCACGATTGAAGACCGAAGAATGTGTGGGCATCCATGAACCTATGACAGTCACATAATTACCCAGCAGGGCTCACCAAATGTTCAAGTCTCTTCTGGGTAAAATAGACCAAGAATGACACATGTGAGAATTCAGAGTCCACCTCCATAGTCCTTCTCTGTCTCACTCTAATCCAGTTCTATCAATTTCTTGTTACATTATACCAAAGGAAAGTCTCCTCTGCCCTTGTTTAATTCATCATAATCCATGATCTACTTGAACAAAACCCTGGCTACACAATCAACCAACTCACAATGTTCCATGTCAATCTGAAATTTCTACAAAACATAAATCCAGCTTTATTCCACAGACTTTGCAATTTTTCCAAACAAGTGGATGTCTCGCAGCTGTCTACAAAATGTCTGCCCCATCTGAACACTAATCTCTAGTAATCTACCTAACATAAATCCTCCCCAAAAGCTTGGCACTACCCTATAAACACATGCATCTCACTTCCTTCATGTTTTGAATAACCTCTTTGACCTTATAAACAAGTAAGCCAAAGCTCTCCTGCCAGAAAGCCATCATGCCATAATTTTTCACAGATTAAATGTATTAAGGACAGAAACACTGGCAAGATACACAAAAACTACCAAAAGAAAAAGAAAAAAGGTTTTCCAGAATTGGTAAGTTGCATGCTGTTCAGCAATGTAGTTCCTCTTGGGTGCAATAGAGTTTGTCTTGCTTTATCTGAAACTGTACTCTTCTTGATCTACCTGAATCTTTCCTCCATTGCTGCAGTAATATTTGATGAATGTTTTTCTCCCACTCTCTGAGTGTCATACCATTCGCCTAGATTTTATACTGGTACTCACAATTTTCTATAGATTTGGTAAATACTGTAAAATGCTGAATGTTCCCTCACCAAAATAATTGAAAGAAACTTGCAGGCACAATTATGACATCTGCCATAATCTGAACAGAAACATTTTAACTCTAATTGAATTTACTTCTCAATGCACTTCATGTCCCTACTCTATACTAAACATAGTTGAAAAAAGGTCTGGAAAAAATGATATATGGAACATGCATAACTGATTAAAGCTCAATGCAAGTACAAGACACTTCCAGGTTTTTATAGACTAGTAACATCTAGTACACATTTAGAACTATGCAGGAATACACATTACCAGAATAGCAATTAATTCTTTCTGGTGATAAACTAATGCCCTATGGGGACTACTAAAGTGTGAACTCATTTGTTCTGACCACCCCCTGAGGATAGCTTACCTGTCCAGCCCCTGTTAGCTGACCAACAGTTAGCCGCTGCATTCTGAGTGAACACCAGAACAGCTACAGAAACCAGCCAAACAAGAGAAAATGCTTCTTTGGACTGATACAGTATTCTCCACAAGGGGACCAATAACTACTTGTTCAAACATGAGAACAATAGGGTGAGAGGAATACTGTCACTATGCTTTGTCTGTCCTACAAGAATGCTGTAATTGCCTGAAAATTTTACCACTGTGAAATAGTTCAGCCAAATTAGCAGCCCCAGTTTTTGTTTAAGCTCAACAAATGCATGCATAGATCTATGCACAAATTATCTCTGACTTGAACTTTAATGTTGAAGAGCCATTTTCACTAGTAATGAGATGTTTAAACTGATTTGGAGGTGTGCTAAAAATGACATTCAAAGAATAAACTTTGGCCTTGTTATGCATATCTTATGATGACATATTATTCACAGTGCAAACAACTTTGTTCACACAAAAACCCACATTATAGATGTGTAATATTTTAATTCAGGAGTTAAATATCAATATAATTTCATCATGAATTACCCACTTTTGTCAGATAGCAAACAGTTTGCTCATTTAACAATCTATTTCTTTCTTTACATCTCACTGGAATAAAAACAAAACAAAACAAAGTGACATTATCCTCTCAGTGAACAGATGAGAATTATCTCCCTTGCATAGTTTTCCCTCCTCCTTTTATACAAGGTCCCAGTCTGTCCAAACTATAGCTTTCTAATTCAGTTATAAACATGTTTTGTTTACCAATGAAAAAGTATTTACCAATTAAACAAGAGTTTATGGATAGATATTTGAACATTTCTAACTAGAGGAATTATTAAACTGAGGATGAAAGGTTCTGGCCACAAAAACAAACTGTGGGTCCAAGTTATGGGTTGTACAAATGCAAATAATTGGGACGTACAATGCCGATTAGTTCTATAGGTGATATTGATTCAAAAAATTTCTCTTTGACAGAGAGTAAATATGCCCCAGTGTTTGTTTGCTAGCCACATAATAATTTATGAAAACTTCCCAATAGCCAATGTTGACGCTCTCTCCTACAAGATCAAACATGGTTAGTGACAGACTTTAAACCTGACAATGGGTTCTCAGAGCTTGGTGCCTGGCTCTGTGGTTTACTATGGTAACTTTACATCACAATTGATCACATGGTTCTACCAGTGACTAAACATAGGGACCTATCCAACACCTCTTCTCCCTCTCAAGACACTATATATTATTCTACCAGTCAGTTAAGTGACAATTTTCTCATGCTGTATATCATAACATGCACCTTGTACTTTCTACAGTGGTGCAAGGTCAAATTTTACATATACCTGATTGAACATACAAGAGCTTACACCAAAAAAAAAACAAACATCTATTATTAGTCACCTTGTCAACTGGTACCCTCCCAAATTTCCTCTAAAGTCTCTGACGTAAAGTGTTTACCTTTCTCTTTTTGCTCTGGTTTGCCTCTGATAAAACTTCAGCCTCTACTGTTTGTACAAGATCAGTTAGCTACAACAGACGTTACACCCAAAGTAGAAGACAAGACTACAGACGTTACAAAACAGAAGAAGACAAAGCATTTAACACAGAAGATGGGTATAAACGGCTACACTCAGAAAGGACTGCTGTGCTCTAGCTTTGTTGTTGCAGCAGCTGTTTCCAGTAGATTTACTACAAAGGCATTGTCCCCCAACAAACTGTCCTACACTGAACAGAGAAATTCTGCTCTAACCATGATGAACATCCCATATTCTCTTCACACCAACACAACAAAATGTTTGAACATGAAAATCATTAGTCTTCAGACATAAGAACTATATCTATGACATTAATCGTTTGTTGGTTTTCTCCCAATTGCTCAGACATTTCTTTTCTTTTTACATGTCCTTGCTGAATTTCTTATCATAAACAAGTCAATAATTATTTGGAAGCATAAATACATATCTATTGATAGACACACAAGTTTCATATATCACAGTAGTTCAAATGAAATTTCTCACAAACCCAGTGATCAATCAAATGTAGTTGTTATTCATAAATCTGTAAGCCCCTGCTGAACTCCTATCCACAAACCTGTACCATATTCCCTACAAAGGCTTCATTTTCATATGTAAAATTACTGTGGGCGAAGGAGTACATTTCCCATGCTATAAAGGCTTTTATGTGAGATAATTCTTACTTTAAATGCATATCTGCACCATGAAAATTGAACAGATGGTGGATTTTAACGAGCTTAATCTCTCAGAAATACTTTTGTTTCCTAAAGAAGGCATAAATGATGACATTCTTTTCCTGTGGCCACTATTCATCACACAAGTTCCCTCTCGCATCATTTGATAATTGACCAATGAATAAAACTAGAATCTTGTGAGCTTCCCTTCTCCAACACCTCATTTCTATACACAAAATAGTGAATTATCATACATTTAAGGGTTCGCTATTGTAGTCCTAACAATAAGCTCAGAGGCAAGTAACAAAACTGCCCATGTGATTCCCTTACAGTCTCCAACCCAGAACTGTGAATATTCTTTTATCCACTTAAAATGAATTTTGGATTAATTAAGGAGTATTTTCTCTATCTCTCACACCATTAAGCTCCATGGGGAGACTTAGGCTATTCTACATGCATATCTACCATCGTGTTTTGGACTTCACAATGAGGATGAAGAAGCCTGCTCAAGACACGAGATTACCAACCAATTTTCTTCATCTCCAGAAATAGCCTGTCAATTTCTTCATTCATTGATTTTTACACCAGAATCTTTTTTCTCCTTCTTTTCTTGGTATTCACATAACATTTCAGTAAGGAATCTAATATTCAACGCTTCTTTCTGAGGCCAAAGATACATCAAATATTGTCATATTTTTATTTTCTCCCTACCAATTCTTTATTTAATTGCCACCTAATAAAAAAAAACTGAGTAGAAGATAACTACATATTTTGATTTTTATGACATACAACTCTGTTATCAGAGTTGCAGATCAATTAGTCAACATAGATGAAGAAAAGAAAAAAAATCAATTATGGCCAGATTTGGGAGCCAAAGTAACTGACAATTGCATGCAACTCTTGTAATTGGAGACTGTAGGAAGTCTTGAGAAAAATTGATCAATGAGAAAATTACAGAATTAAATATTTATCACAGAAATCTTCAGCTTGTATTTCAATTAGCAATGTCTAATGCGTGAAGAAATGGTCAAATTAAATAAGTTATCAAGAATTCTTTATCAATCCCTCCCCAGATCCTATTCAGGAAGCAGGCCAATAAAATCTTATAATTTCAAAGGACATTGGTAACATCTTCCACATGTCTTAACCCCTTATTGCAGAACAACCTTATTTGACTGTTGATAATATTTTTGGGACAAGGCTGTAAATTCTCTTTCAATCCCTTTTGATGCCAGTTTAACAGTAGGAAGATCAACTTAGAGATGTGTATATATTTGCATGGTCCACTGAATGTTAACCCTAATCGTCGAGACAGGAAAATTCATGCGACAAAACTGGACAAATAAAAATATGGCCGTAGAGAAGTTTATAGTGCGTGACTTCAGAAATACTGTAATTTCTTAAGAAATAAAGTGGAACAAGTGTACAGCGAAGAATCGATTATTTACCAAATTCAGACGTTTTACCAAGACCTAAAAGCTTTATGTTAAACAAAATTAATCACACTAAGAGATTTACAAATACATACTACAATAAACCATAACAAATTTAAAGGAAGAGACTTACCTTTGGTTGGGCCTTTCTTGGAAATGCAACTTTTGGATCGACCTGTGGATAAAGATACCAAAGATTGTCCATTATGGAAATACAGTATTGATCCTAGAATGAAAACACGAAGCCAGAAATTGGGAGAGCTGGTAACAGTTGTGAAGAGGACAAGACAATGAGCGGTGCTAATCCGACAGAGCTGGGCACAGTGATGGTCAAGTTATTAATATGTGTCCTGGGCCGTGTCAGACCAAAGCAAGTGACAGCACTTGCCTAACTTGTATGTATGTAAATCTAGCCAAGCGCGAAAGGAGTTGTCTTTAATTACTCTCCATCTTACATAGGTTTCCCAACAGAAATGATTTCCAATGAGTCTCGGAACCTTCTTTTTGTAGCCTGTCTCAATACGTCATAAGCACTTGTGTTGAACAAAGAGCTTGGACACAGCCGATACAATATTGAATACTTAGAAATCGTTAAACTCCCGACAATAGAACAGATGTGATGTAACTCACGGCCTTCCCATCGCATACAAAAATATAGGTAAATATCAGTTAAAATTGATCCTTTATCCTGACTAGCTCTACTTCCTGTCTCTGTGCTGCTACTGTTCTGCAATACAGGACGCTAACAAAAAAATCTTTAAATGCGTTTCAAAATGCTTTTCAAAAATGGTGGAACTTTATATAGAACATACTGTTTGAATACTCAGTTAGCAGTACGTTTTTCTAATGGCAAAATTGAATAGAGGTGTGAAATTAGCTATTAAGATTCTGAAGCTCCACTGAACATGGAACTATTAATGGTAGAGAGAAATGTAAATATCAGTCCAACTTGACTCAAATACAAATATGTACTTTGCATAGCGGGGTCTATTGATAAAAAATTCTCAAGTAAAACTTTGGAACAGTTCAAACAACCATGAACAAACATTTGCCTACATTAGACAGAACCCCTTTTAACATAGACATGATGACTCCCGTTATAAGGTTATCAAATACAAGCAAAATTAAGGGACTGCAGTATTTCTTCACCTAAATCTGGTTTTCTGCCATTCAATTTGATGTCACCAAAAATTTAAATGTCCCTTTTGCTACAATTCAATTAGGTCTATTAAATGACAACATTTTTGTTATTTTAACAAAATTGTTTTTAAAGTAAGCAATATTTGAATTTTAATGCTTTCTTCTATTCAAAATTTGTTTTTTATGCAGCTTGAGACCTATTACTTTGTATGTCAGTAACGTGTTAACATTAGGAAATTAAAGGATTATCTCATTACCTTCAGCATCGAAGGTAATTTGAATACATGTAACCTTATACAGCAGGTATAATTTTCCAGTGAACAAATTTTCAATACTTTTAGAAAATTCAATAATTTTTGAAAACTTCCGGTATGAGATATAGATTAGGATTTAAAATGCAGCAGCTCCATTTTGGTCATCATCAAATTGATTCAGTGTAATTGATAAATGATATTAAATCGTGACATATTAAATCAGCAATAATAATGAACACTGCCTACGATTAATGCTTTATTCCAGGTTGGCTTTCCGTAATCAATTACTGCTATACTGATCGATACTTCTGTTAGGAAGGCTCTGGAGGCTAAGACGAGTCCTACCATAACAGTCTCAGAAGAATGCTTCATTATTGTGCAAAAAATAAATCAAACTACAGCAAATTATTTATAGATGTCACTGTAGGACAAAGTGCAAAACTAAGGATTTTCTTGTACTTTCTAAGCTATGGTTTTTCCCCTTCATGGCATGGACAAACTTCATTATTCATCTCTTCTTTTAATGCATGTTCTACTTGTTTAAGGAAAACATTTTTAGGGTCTCTTTGACAGATACACAGACTTGTAATGAAATAAACTTATTTGCTGGAATGTTGTCAAAATGTTAAATGTGTCAGCAGTTGTGGAAACCGTAGAAACTGATAAGGGGTAAAATTAGCTACAAAGAGAATTCTCTGTCGCTAAGCAGTAACGTTTATAGCATGATTAAAAGTTTTGTGGCTGGTCAAAGTTTTGTGAAAAGGAATCAACACTGATGAATAAACACTGCTAAACAGTACACAGCTGTAACCGATAAAATTCAAAGATCCTAGCATTGAGAGAGTTTTAAACTTTTACAAAGATAAGAATTTTTACAGGCAATATTTTATTCATACTGGAATATCAGTGCGTATTCACGTATTACTGAACAAATTATCCAGATGTATGACAAAATCAAATAGTTTATCACTTTTATAGGAATCATATGACTCCTCCATAGATTGAGAAAACCATAAATGCATAATGCAGTGTTGATATTTGAACAACTTTAATTAAAATTATTGGTGCAATCCCTTTAAGCTCAATAGAAAATCAACTTTCTAAAGAATTTGTTTAGAATAAAATCAAATGGAAGAACTTTATATAATGCTAAAATTAAACTGAAACATAAACAACAAACACAACAGCAGACATGTTTTAGCAGAGGCCTGTTAAAGCAGACGACATATGCACCCATATTGATAGAGCTTTTCTGAGCACTTTTGATGGATGAATTTAAAGCTTGTTTTGTATTTGATAAGCAAATATCTCCAAATTTTGATTAGCACAAGTATTGAAATAATTTAAGGGTTCTGTAATTATCCAAACAGCTGGAGTTTTTTTTCTTTCTCTCTGATGAATCATGGATACGCCTTTTTTCTCCATGTTTTCCAATGCTATAAGCATCTCAGGACTTAAGAAGGCTTTTGCATTTGATGCTATAATTTTTGGTAATTTCTACAAGAGTGCTGGAAGTTTCATTATTTTTTAGCAAAATAAATTTATTTGGTATATCCATGGAAAAAAAAATTTCAGCACAGTACAACCTTTGACAAGAAACATGGACTACTTTGCTGCATTTCACATTTACCTCATCAATTTTAAGTCTCTACAAAGTGCACATATTTTATAACACTTAGAATCAGTATGAAAGAATTAAAATTTATAAAAATTCAACTTTTTGGCAACATGACATTTCTTCCTGTTGTAAATTGAAGACCATCTTGCAGTCAGATATGATATATCAGGTATTAAAATTTAAGACTTTGGTCAAATTACAAAAATGATCAATTTAGGAAACTTGTGTATAAATTCTTAATCAAGAGCTATTGTTACATTAGAAGACAATAACTGGAAAATGTTTCACAACAATAATTTCCCTATCAATATATTTTACATCCTCTGTGACAATGTATTAACGTAATACTAATGATGCCATTGTATACCCTCCAGGTATCCAGCAAAATTGTCAATTAAATGTTCAAAAGAATCCCCAACACAAAACTAAATGCCCAGTCTCACTCATTTTATCACCTGTTCTATTCTCGATGTACGAGACATTTGTTCGGATTTGAGATTAACTTCTCAAGGGCAGGGTGACCATAGTCACATTATGAGTCCCAAGATCATTCTATTATAAACTATTTGTAACAAAGTCTGTCCAGCTCATTTGTCCAGGGCTCCTGATACAAGAAGCCATGTTATCTATCCAGAATTTTCCTCAAATGTATCTTAGTGATATTTGTCATTGATGAAATGATTATTGGGTAGTGTTTTGAAGCAAAGCATGGTAAAACATTTTTTTTTTTTCGGTAGGTACTATGGGATATCAATTGATTTGGCTAAAAAAAAACACCTTAAAGAAAAAACAAAAACTTATGGACCATCACTCTGCCCTTGAAATGTTCAAGTTTTAAGCACCATTTGTTAATAGCAATAAAGTAAGGCCATTAACATGTTGTAAATTTTCCTGCTATCTCCTCTGTAGTGGGTGAAAGGGTTTGACCTACCGTTTTATTGTCCAACATATGAGGTCCATTCTCTAAGCATGTATCTACACTAGCTGGATCTTTATACGTGACAAACCCAAATCCCCTAAAAAAAAAAACAGAGACCCAAATATACAAAGACATTTATTAGAAATCTTATCTGCAGACCTTACAAGTCTAACACATGTATAGCATTCCTAAAGCAACAACTTAACATAGCAAAATTATGTTTTTGTTGATTTTAATCTGATGCTTCATAACTGTGTGGACAAATTAGTTAACAGTAATACATTGAAATAATATAGTACTTTCTCTGTTGATTGACTGAAGGCAGTTATAAAATGTTAGAATGACCACGATGTTATTCTACCCAAGAGGCCTTTAAAAATCGTGTGATAATCATTTCATTCATTTTTTTTAACTGGAATGCTTAGATCAAGTGGACCTTAACTAAATCAGAATGTAAACATAGCAGTGTAAGTATCTTATTCTAAAGCCGTTCATGTGATGTAGGCCTGAAGAAGTAGTTTTATTTTTTGTGCGTCTGCTTTTTCCAATTGTTCTTTCGTCATCATAGTTTGGTAGATCAAAGAATTCTTAATTAACATGACAACTTACAATCTAACTTCCGAGGCTATTAATTGTCTGAACTATAAATATGCATTTCCTTTATTACCGATTAGATGGCCATTTACGTGCGATTCAGTCAAGCGTGAATGTAAACATACCGAGATCGTTTAGTTGTTGGGTCTTTCATGACCATTGCTTCTTTAATTTCACCAAAACGACCAAAATGGTCTTTCAATGATTCTGAAATAAATAAATATAAGACAAGTCAGATTTCTCCAAATGAACTTCATGACATCGGTGTTAAAATTAGCTGAAATCGACGACGCGATCGCCGACCGTTGATCAATTAAGCGGAACTGCGAATCCCACGCGTAAGAAAACAAATAAAACACATGGTCAGAAACTGTACGACTTACCCACTGTAGTTTGCCAACTAAGTCCTCCGATAAACATTTTCCTGTAAAAACCAAGAGAGAAAAGTTAAATGAAAGCCATGATGTGTGACCTAAATAACTCGTAAAGAAATAGAGATTTCCGAAACACCGCGGCACTGAACGAACACAAAGATCAGCTGAAAATGACATGTGCTTTCCTCCCCTCACCCTGGGTCATTTGGGACATCTCCGTCCAGAGAACCATTTGTTGGGGATTGAGGATTTGTAGGGTCCATCTTCATGTTGTCTAAATGTATACTACTGCTAACTACACTACACAGTAAAAGAGAACTCCTGCACGTGGGAATAGCTCAAAGATCTACTAGAGAACCATTGTGGGTGGGCGATTCCCGCGCCTCGCTAAAGCGCGAAGTGTCATTGATTGACATAGAACTGCTTCGATCGATTGGTTAAGACGATGTCGTCCTGGCAACGGTAATCAGTTTTCTGACGTTAGGAGCACCTGTCAATAGATGGGTACCGCCTTTCATAGAAAAACTTACAACAGTGAAAACAAACACGCCCCGTGAGATAACATTCAACATTTGTAATGCATGAATGAAAAAAATATTTTTTGCGTATCAATTCGTATTCGTAGACTGTATGAAAAATTTACATATACATTAAATTAAAGGTATATTGAAAGAAAGGAGTAAGTAAACAATTGCGTGTTATTGATGTTTTCAAAGCTAATTATATCTAGCAGATAACGGGTACAAGTTTATACCATGTAGAAACCGGAGGAAAACAATAGATAAAGCTGGGAGATATAGATATGAAAAACTTTCATATATAACTGTTATCTAATCGCCGAACCAAGAAATTTCCAAAATGCCAAAATCTCCGAGGGTGTGACGTTTCAGCTCGCAGTGCCTGACCATTGATTCTGGGAGCTTAACAGATAAAAAGTTGGCATTGCGCGTGAAAACTCACCTTATCATTTATATGATACCGAAGAAAATATCAGGGGGGGGAAAAAAGAAAGAAAGATGGCAGGATCTGCTTTCAGACTTCCAGGATATAAAATGCATATTTTCTCCATCATTCTGCAACTTTTATAGAACACGCAAAGCAACGGCAATTTATTGAAAATCTTCTTTCATATGAAAAAAAGTGAAGAGTTTTCAGAATTATGAGTAAAGCATAACGTATATCGATGCAAAATTCTTACAAAAAAGCGGATTTTTTTTTTTATGATAAAGATGTTTATAAATTTTAAAAGAAATTATGATTATTTCATACAAAAGTCCTTGGTTTAATATCGAAGTTTTCAATTTAAAGTGAATTGATCTTCCGATGGTATTTGTTCTTCTTTATTTGCCTATGGTAAAATGAAAAACCCGTCTGTTAATTAGTATAAAAGATGGGTGAACATGGCGAGTAAAAAGCCTATTCATCGAAATACATGCTATAAACATATTTTCTTTCATGTAATTTTTTCTTGTGATAAACTGATATTTCATATTTTTATCATTTGAATATATATATATATATATATATATATATATATATATATATATATATATATAAATCGGTGATAAAATAGGTTATCTTAACCACCAAAAATTATGAAAATAAAAGACATGCAGGTATCAATGGTATTGAACCCATTACCCAAAATGTTCTCCATGGAAATGTGCATCCACTTAACCAGCTTGCTTACAATTGGCGTAGGGATTTCAATCATTTATGATATACCGTCTTCAATGTAAGGGACTTGGAATATATTTGCAAAACGCTATCATTTTGTATAAGATTTTTACATCCTTCCTTTATAATGAGTCAGTTATAATTGCTCTGTCTTTTTGAAGACTGAAAAAAGCTTTCATACAAGTATATGGAGAGTAGACCCACAAATATTGGAATTTTACCAAACTCGGCCATGAAATGGTCAAATTTGACAAGTTTGAAAGTGATTACATTTTCACATTCCAATATATATTTCATATAATTTAAATTCTCGTGTATTTCATTTACAACCTATGTTAAACATACATACTTTAAAACTAATTGACGAATTTTAACTCCTTTTGAAAATGAGTTTATTTTTGTCTCTCACATCCACCAACTCAAAGGCACTTTTCTCGCCTTGTTCTCCCATCATCTCTATTTAGAGACATTGAATACGAAGAAATATACGTATAATTCAATATACGGCCATTATTCTTATTTCTCAGAATAATGTAATATCAATATGTGCTGAATATAAATTAAAGTATTCATCATCAATATTATTTTAATCTGACCTTTTAGATGCCTTTTTTTTTAAAAACACACACACTAGTAAGTCGTTTTTATATCACTTGTAATTCATTTCCATGTTGTTCAGTTCAAATAGAATAATATGATAAATTGTTTAAATCGGTCTTGAATATAAGCCGGGTATAAGTACAATTACGTATCTGTACATCAGTTATATATGATAAGAATATGCTTGCTGAAAAAATCACTGTAGTGTCTTTTTATTGATATATATGACATGCAATATCTCTCTCTCTCTCTCTCTCTCTCTCTCTCTCTCTCTCTCTCTCTCTCTCTCTCTCTCTATATATATATATATATATATATATATATATATATATATAACTAGCTATATTTATTTTGCATGAAGATAGAATATTTCTTTGTACGTACATGTACAACTTTGTTTCCTCCACACCATCTACTATTAATGATACTTTCAAGATTAAACACAAAATTGCACAAATCATATCTAAAGCAAAAATAAATACACGTACATACATACATACATGGTGATATAGAATAAGAGTGAACCTCTAACTGACTGGAGTAATTAACCTAAAACATACACCTTGGTATGATACACCCTGACTCAGAACTGTATTACATAATATACATGTTAACAGAACACTGGTTTTGTATTGTTCCTCAGTTTCTGTCCTAAGAAAAATACGCAATCACACGTAACTAAATAGTGTCTATTGTATCTGTATATTCAGTGATAAATGGAGGTGCAGGGTGTATAGGGTTATGTATATATATGGCTGTTTCTCGCACCTCCATTGGTTGGTAAAATTTAACAAAACATGTTATTTTGAGGCTGCACTATCCCCTCAGAGTATGTGTGTAAAAGGTCGTACCTCTCTCTCTCTCTCTCTCTCTCTCTCTCTCTCCCTCTCTCTTTCTGATAATTTTCTAGATCAGTAGACGGCATACAAAAAATGCATTCTCCTTCTTCTTCCGGATACGATACTGGACACTACTAGTGTATTTTCGTACCAGCACGTGGGGTGCAGGCACAACTTATTTACAGGTTAGTTAAGAGAGATTATTAACAGTGCAGTTAAAAATATGCTGGTATCTATGGCGGGATGTTGATGGCTTGCATCCGGAGTTTGAAGCAGTCTAAGGACGGAGCACTGACTGTTTCTGTTGGAAGTGTGTTCCAGATGTGTATAGCGTCCAGGAAGAAGGATTATTGGTAAATATTAGTCCTTGTATAGGGTACCAGGAAGCTGGTGTTGTTGCCTCTTGGTGAGATGGTGGGTACAAGGACACTGTCTGCTGGTATGAAGATGAGATGATTCACCACTCGGTGCTCCATAACGACCTTGGCTTGAGCTCTGTCTAGTTGTTACGCTGCTGGGTGTCTTGTAGTCGGAGTTGACCATCTAGGCAGCCTTGCGCTGAATCATTTATCTAGAGAAGTGGACAGGCATAGCCTATACCCATGCATTTGCTTGTCCACTTCTCAATAGAGAATAAAAAAAAAAAAAGATGAATAACTTGCGAGTCATCAAATGAAAGATCAGTGGTGGATCTAAGATTTGTTTGTGGGTCTAAATAGAGGCTCCACAGACTTTCATGTATTTTAAAGTTACTTTTGAGGGCTATTCTAGGCATACTTTATAATAATATCAATATACATGTATAACATCAAATATCAAATATAACTGAATTATTTATCTTTTTGTAAAATTATTTGTAATCTTCTACGTTTGCCCCGCCTCCTATAAATCCGTCACTGAAGATTTCTTTGTATGTCATATCATTTTAACGACATTATTAAAATGATTGTTGTTTTCAATAGCATTCTTCTACAATTTATTACATAACTTCAAAGTTATATAAAAGTTCTTTTTCTGCTTCGTTGCCAAATGATTTTTGTTGTTTTTTTGGGGTTTTTTTTTTTTTTATCACTGTTGTAACATTTGTTTTCGTGGTAAATGACACGAAGTCTACAAAACAAGCGCCTACAGTTGCTACAAACCATATGTAATAATAACAGTTTTGACTGTACCTGTAAGTCACGATGCTCTGTTATCATTCTTAAATACATTATACTACAAATTAAATATTCCCGCTTTCCTCTGCACTAGCAAGCTTGTATAGATTAGCCTATTCAACTATATGATTTTAATCGTCTAGTAAACTGTCAGCCGGAATAGCTCAGTTGGGAGAGCGTTAGACTGAAGATCTAAAGGCCCCCGGTTCAATCCCGGGTTCCGGCACGGAACAATCCGGCGGCTGACAGCCAACTTTTTCCTTTTTTTTTTTTTTAATTTTTATAAAATAGTCCACCGCCTTCCCCCTTATTTTTTGTTTTTGTTTTTAAATAGTAGTTTTCGTCTTTATTTCTGTTGTCTCTCTATTCAGTATCAAAATATACATCATCGAAGAATCAGAGATACATTATAGAATATGAACAATCTTAAATTTTCTACAGTCCTGAGCAAGTTTGAACAAATAATTTCTCTTAAAACTATGCCAGAGAACAATATGTTATTCATCGTTGCCTTTTATTTATGACTCAGAAAAAAAATTGCTTTTATATCCTAAACAACATTAAAAAGTAGAGATATTACATTCAGAGATAAAAATTTACATAACTTTGTGGAACCAAAGTTTTTACCTTTTAAATGAAAATCTATAAATTAAATTTTGTTAGAAACCTTTAAAACACTTTGTCATGCTTAAGGTCCGTAAGAACTGGAATGCGTCATGAATGAAGGGTAAAAAAAAAAAAAAAAATTTCGTTCAAAACACATATAAGCGCATCGTTGTTGCTCAGCAAAAACTACTTTCTCCCATGCAGTAATTTTTTTTTATCTATTACTAAATGATGTAATCTAATAGCCGGTATCGAAAACATAAACCCATTTTGCTTGTAGAAAACATTATTAAAGACACAAATATTATATTGTTACCACAGTATGGACTCGGGTCGTTGTGAAAGGCACGCTTTAAACAATTTGTTGACTTTCAATCATGGATTTACTTGGCGGATTTGTGGCCATGATAAATTACATGACGGCTAACCAAAAACCTGACAAGAGTCTAAAGATATTGCCGAAATACAAACACAAAAGTTAATTTGTCATTAAACAATTTGTTGACTCAAATCACAGCCCAAATCATAAGATGATTGATATGTAATAAGAGATGGGATAAGTACATATGAGGTGGACCTGTCCGGACACGGGGAGGGGACAAACCATAACAGAGCATCTGTTTATCAGGCCGGTATGGGTATATTTCAGACGGGTGTTAAACATATACTCATCATAAATAATAAAACAGGAATAAGAAATAAGGTGTGCGGGGGGGGGGGTGTTTAGTCCTACCGTCTATTCATACAGGCTTGTGCTTTATATGCTAATGCCGTCAAGGATAACAATTTACAAGAATTTTTATTCTGGCTTTATGAAGAAAACAGAAGTTCAAAAAGTTTCTTCAGATGTACATTCTAACCATTTGAATCAAACTTTCTTCTCCCTATAGATGGAAGAATATTTTTTTTAAAAAGGGGGGGAGGGTCTACAGGTAATGTCATAATGCATGGATCCTTTTCTTTTTTTGTGTGTCAGCGTCATTTCAAGGTCATCGTCCCATGCCCATACTATACAATACATGTATTTCAAATGTACGTTATCTCTTTGGGCTGACTGTTACCGGGAATTGTTCAGGCTTATAAAAAAAAATGAGCAAAATTATCTGCAATCTCTCTCTCTCTCTCTCTCCCCTTTCTCTCTCTCTCTCCTAACTGTAGCTCTAGGGTTTAATGGGGTAGTTCTAGCTAGTCTTGCAGATAACATTCTACCGAAATTGTAAATACTCAATTCAATTCAATTTATTCATTGATTCACCAAACGTGTTGAGTTTTAATCATGTTACACATTATGATATTTATAATGATAATAAACTAAGTACAAGTACTAACAGTTCATATACATATGCAAATATATATATATATATATATATATATATATATATATATATATATATATATATATATATATATATAACATTAGTATAATACGGTATGTATAATTATAGCACTCTACTTTTAATGCGCAAGTCAATATATTGACAGGGTTGCATATTTCTTTAAAAATGATTTCCTTTGATATATCATCAATTGAATTGTAGATGTTTAAAGGGTAACATTTCTTTCTTAGATCTTTATACATAAAGAAGTCATATAAAAAATATCACTCATCTTCAACAGAAATTTTACAAAACTGACAAAAACGACATTCGTTTGGAATACATGGCTTTCAATATCTACCAGTTTCAATTTCTAAAGTGTGGACAGATATTCTTAGACGCAAAATCTGCCTTTACACAGAATACCGGTATGAAAAAGCCACTAACTGGCTGACTAGCCTTACTGTCTATAAAAAGCTCACTGGCCGACTAGCCTAACTGTCTATAAAAAGCTCACTGGCCGACTAGCCTAACTGTCTATAAAAAGCTCACTGGCCGACTAGCCTAGCTGTCTATAAAAAGCTCACTGGCCGACTAGCCTAACTGTCTATAAAAAACTAAACTTGTTAGCGATGTACCCAACTTTTCATCAAAAGCTTAGTTCTGTTATTACAATCAGCATTACGTTGATAGACAAACAAAAACTATGCACACACATTACATATTTAAACATTGCAAAATTCATTGAGTGGTATGAGGAGGGCAGGTGGTCATATTTCTCATAGAAATTATTTTTCTATATAAAGGAATATTAGTCATAAAAAATGTACTGATATTGACATTTTTAATTCACACCCTAAGCATGGATAGAGCTTGCCCTACCAAGTGTAAAATTAAATTAAGAGAGAACCACTATATGAAATTTTAAATAGATGTATATACATGCGTGTTTGATCATTAGCTCACCAACGCTCAAGTGAGCTTTTCTAATCAAAATTTGTCTATTGTCCGTCTGTCGTTTGTTCGACTTCTTCTCAAGAGCTACCATGCTTAATTTCAACCAAATTTGCTTCAACATATCCTTGGGTGAAGGGGATTTAAGTTTGTATAAATGAAGTATCATGCCCCTTTTCAAGAGGAGATGATTAAGAAATAGTAAAATTAAAAACCCATCTTCTCAGAACAAAGAAGCAGAAAAAGCGCCGAAATTTGTATGAAATATTATTTATATTCTTAAAATCCTGGTTTCTTCAGAAGGTGACCCGCGGGGTCAAAGTTCATCATTGATTATATATAGGAAATTATATTTGAAAATCTTCTTCTCAAGAAGCACAAGGATACACACAATCAAATCAATATGCAAGCATCCCTATGTAGTGCTTTGTTCATAACACCTGGGGGGGGGGGGGATAAAAGCAGGTTTCAAAGTTTAACAAATGGTTATGTCTAAGAAAAATCTTCTTAATGTCAAATCCTTATGTATAGATGTAGTATTTAATTAGGTTTGTAGATACCATGACACCCGGGGCCAAAGCGGGGTCGTAATAGGGGTTCAAACACTTAAGAAAAAGCTTTGGAAATCTTCCCAAGAACCGCAAGGGTACAGAATGTTGAAGTAACATGTACACATCTTCACATAGTTGTTCTTTGTAAAATCTTCTCAAAACCAAACGGGTACAAACTGATGCTTATGCTGTGTACTTCCGGTTTGTTTATGACCTGACCCCAGTGCCAGGATGGAGCCAAAAATAGAGGTTCAAATTCTAACACTGGTTACATGTATATATAGGGGATTCTTTTTAAATTTTCTTTTCAGGAACCGTGCTCAAGGGTATATATGCACTCATTATCTTGAAGTATAGTTCAAATTTTGTCATGCAGTGACTCTTGGGGCTTTATATGAGCCACAAAAGTAAACTGAAAGTTTAATATTAGTTTCATCTTTTATAAATTATTGAGAAATGTCACGTTTGTCCTTAAAATATATCTATACGAACCACAAGAATACAGATTGTCACACACACAGATATATATATATATATATATATATATATATATATATATATATATATAAGGATCTTCATGCAGTGTATTTTCAGATTTCCCCATGCCAAAATCTCTGGTGCCAGGGCGGAGCCGCAATGGGTTCAAAGTTTAGTTTAACATTAATTACATATTTTGAATTAATATATTTTCAATATACACAAGTTTACTTAATTGTTCAATTAATATGCAGGCAACCCCAGGAAGCCTGAGCTGACAACATTTCGCTCCAGATCTGATGTGCTCTATAGACCTACTGTTTCATTTACGAAATTGATGAAAACTAATAACTCATCTATACGATTTGCCTACTCTTACCATTACCTCTGTATAACGTCTTCTAAGTAATACGGAAGAATACCTTTAGTTTATCTTTATCACATCACTTTCAAATTAATGTCATGTGAAATACAGATTAACACCATCTTTCCCTTTCCTCAAATACAAAGATTTCTTTCATGTGAAACCTAGAAAAAAAGTGATTCTTAAATTCTGAAGAAAAAACAAATGAATTAAAATAGACAAGTTTGTTATCGTCTCCCACTAGCTTTGGCGTTATGCTTTCTTTCTAAATTGGGATTGACATAAAACAATAATCATTTGTAAGAGGAATATCATCACTTCATTAGCTGACCGGACTTACAATGCATATAGATTAACTTGATTTTTCCCAGAATCCCTGCTTTAATCTTTGAGCATGCCCAGTATCGCTAAAATTTCTCAATATGAACAATGACACCTATCAATGGTTTTCATTTTGAACAAGGTATGTAAACCTTAACACCATTCTCTCAACTAGAACTAAGGAAGAACTCTTTATAAAAAAAATATTAGGAAATCGACATGCGTTGAAAGTTTTGTCTGGCATTACTTGCATTACCTATATGCATAGTAATATATCTTTTTTGTTTTTTGTTGTTGTTTTTTTTTAAATAAAATGAAAGTACAAGATTTTTATTTTAAATATATGTTCACTTATATAGTTGAAAAGAAACCAAGTAGATAATAAACATGAAATTTGTACATTCGTTTCTGATAATTTAGATTTGCTGCTACAGATGTATTAGCCTTCCTTGGCGTGAGTGACATTTTAGAATATGATATATACTTGCATTGCTAACTTTCAATGGAATTTAATTTTTACTGTTATATTTCACATACTGTAAAAGGACATATTTTGCTTGAGTTTTTAGCATTTTTCACAGTTCTATTTTTACATACTATAAAGTGACATATATTGGCCGAGTTTTTAGCATTTTTCGAAAGTTAAACGAAACGGAAACTGAGCATGCGCACACTGAAAAGGACTGCGGGGGATTTTAGGCTATATTTGTTATCAACCTTTGTTTTTGTTTTTTTGGTTTTTTTATTTTTTGTTTTGTTTTATGTTTTTTTTTTTTTGTTGCTTTTTTTTTGTTTTTTGTTGTTTTTTTTGTTGTTGTTTTTTTTTTGGGGGGGGGGGTTTGTTGTTGTTGTTGTTTGTTTTTTTTGGGTTTTTTTTTGTTTTGTTTGGTTTTTTGTTTTTTCTGTGTGTTTGTTTTTCTCCTCCTTCTTCAAAAACAGATAAGATGATGGTTAAGGCCAATGACAGACTCGTCTACCATTTTCTTTCAAAACGCTTTACTATGTTGGCATTGTAATGAAAACGTGAGGGGAAATAAAATATAGCTATATCGGTCCTAAGAAATTCGGATAAACTAAATAATTATATATCTGATTTAATCACGATTTTCAAGATGGATTCCAGGTACAACGATAACTGTCACTGTGGTTGTTATGCCGACTTTCCAATTTTTTTTTTATAGAGAACTTTGTTTTATTTTACAGCCACACCAAATCAAATAACACAAAATATAGCCCACATTTTGAAGTTTTTTGATGTGTACATAGTGGGTGTTTGCATGGTGTAGAGACTGTTCATTAATTAAAGTACATGATAAAAACAGTCCAAAATTTTCTGTTTTCAAAGATCAACTGAATAAGGGCATGACTGAAGGAGGGGTATGGTGACTGTCAGCACATTCCATGAATAGAACATGTTGTTGCACTCTACACTTCCGGCTCTTATGACTGATATGGAGTTGTTGGTGAATTTACTGTCTCACAACGTGTACCAGGTATACCATTCTAAACTTGAAAAAAAAATAACTAGAGCTAGGATACTGTATTCAAAGCCCTAACATTACCGGAGAAACGTCAAAGAATCTAGGCAACGAGGAAGACCAAAGCAATGAGATGGCAGGAAACATGGCACAAACTTCCGACATTGTTGTAATAAGAATCCTCAGCAAACATTCTGTACATTGGGTGCTCCAAAGTGAATGATGAGAAATTGAGGAGGATCCTCTAATCGTAACAATGCGGAAGATTTTGGGACAAGGTCTTGCTATATCCCTGCCACCAAATGGAAACATTTTGTAGATTGAGATTAATCTTGACACTGCACACATGGCTGCTCTTTTGACGATGGAGGATCCAACGATCCAATCTCCGGATATCCCTAACAATGCTTGGTTTGTGTTAGCTAGATAGATATATTACAATTGCACATGCAAACACATGCAAAAAAGGTATCAGGTAAAATTAACGAATTAACGAACGCCATCGCCCTGATGCTTGAACTACGTCACTATGAACGCTATGCAAAGCCATGATAGTTGCTACTCTATTCTCCAGGATACTGTCTCCTGGCAATGAAGATAGAATAATTTACGACACCTTTCTACTAATGTATGAGGAAATCCTTGGTTTGACAGTGAACATGATTAATAGTAATTAAAAGACGTCACAATCACAGGTAACATGAAGTAAAAGGTCAAATTTATAGTCAGTGTAAGCAAAATTTTAGCTACCAATTATATATATGCTACAATTATAATATTTACATTCACTGAAGCTTTTCTTTTAGATTTCTTTTGCTTTCATCCTCGACAATGAATACATGTTTATTGCAAATTAGTAATTAGTACAAAATATGGAGCGTCGTCAAGGTTAAAGGGTGTATATGCTGTCCCGAATATTAATGGGTCAACGATATGATATTTTAGTATTGAATCTAGTTCTAGTTTGTTAATAGTTTTAAAAAATACATAACGCGGGTTATGATTTTTTCTGCAGTGCTTGCTACCTTCATAACCCGATAAAACAATAAAGAAAACGCTGTATTGTTTAAATGACCTGCAAAAAAGAACGACAATGAAGTTTTCACCTTCTGGCAAATCTTTCTTGGTTTTGACAGAGGACCGATAGTTGTTGGCCCGATTGCTGAAGTTTCTTCTACAGTATACTCATACATAGGAAAAAGAAAAAAATCTAGATACACAGATTGAAGTCAAAGTATCGACAAACCCACAAACTTTCCTTGTCTTGAGGGAATTTCTTCTAAATAACTAACATATTGTAGAAGAAATTCCAAAACGTTCCCCCCTAGAATGATGATGGGAATTTGGTCGGAATAAAATTTTTCCATTTTTATCTTCATCATTGCATATGTACCACAGGCATTGTTTCCGTAAATAAGTTATCCTAATAATAACACGTTCAAAAGTTTGAATTTCGCCTGTGGTAATGTATCATTCTCCGTACATTTTGTAACCTTTTATGATAGTATCAAATATTGAGAAATATCAGTGTACATATCACAGGCACTTGTTTCTATAAATAAGTTATGACGTCTGTTTACTAATAATAGAGTGTTGACTTATATACTGAATTTTTCTTAATATCTAATACCACCATAAAAGGTTATGGAGAATATGACACATTACCAAAGGCAAATGTTAAAATTGCAAAAGTCTAAGTTTGCAATGGAGGAAGCTAATCATTTTCCAATACGTCACCGAGTCCCCGACAAGAAGAAAACTAGAGTCTTCGATATCCTTTCCAGCGTCAAAAGCATGGAAGATAAATTTTCATAAAGCTGAGGAATTATATAGGAACATTATTAGAATATATCATCCGCAAATCTCAAGTGTAAATACATAGTATACAGGCGTCACACTGTCCCGAAATTGACACCAGATGGACACACGATAATGGAATATTCAAATTCGAATCTTAACATAAAACCATCTAGTCATTTGTGAGAGCATCTTCAGCAATCGTAGGACCTCCGGTTGAGTTTCTCGGGCTCCGGCAGCAACTTCGGGAACGGTTGCAAAATCTTTGGCATGCCAAAGAATCCCCAAAGATTGATTTTCGTGTTGAATTCGTGTACTTATTTGCCCTTCATAAAGCTATCGTGGGGGCATCTTGTCAAAACGCGTCATCTTCGTCTTGACTTTGTGTGAACATCGATACCGTCAGACATTGTTTGCCTCACGAAGACAATACGAAGGAAACAGGAAGCTGCCCGATATTAGCAGGAAGGCAACACGACTACGTGAACTCGCAACCGTGTCATGTATCCATCGTATTATAGTACGATGACATTGAGATGGGACCACTGTGTAGGCAAAGACAGCTGAATTTGAGTAGCTCAAGCGTTCCACGTGTGTCATGGTAACGTGGACGTATAAAAGGTTAGCCTCACAGCATCTTTCTCAGTCAGTCCTGAGCAACTGTACACAGTCATCAACATAAGGCCTGGAAAGTTCGAACAACATATTCAGTCTCCCCGAGAACAAGACTCTACATGGTGATGACGTCCCTGCCCCATACTACATACCCCGTAGAAATACGGGTTGTTAGAATAGATCCTCATTACCCCTTGCTTGTCGTAAGAGGCGACTAAATGGGGTGGTCCTTCGGATGAGACCACGAAATCCGAGGTCCCGTGTCGCAGCAGGTGTGGCACGTAAAAGATCCCTCCCTGCTCAAAGGCCATAAGCGCCGAACATAGGCCTAAATGCAGCCCTTCACCGACAATGATAACGTCTCCATATGAGTGAAAGATTCTCGAGCGCGACGTTAAACAATATTTAATCAATCAATCAACCCATACTACATTGTAGGGAGCAATGCTTTTGGGATCAACAAGATTCTGGTGAACCCCTTTCCCATTAGAAACATGAAGCACCACGAGAGAGTATTCAACTACAGACTCTTCAGAGCAAGGCGTGCAGTGGAGAACGCCTCTGATATTCTGGCACGAAAGCTCTGAGGTTTGCTGAGAACCATGAACCAGAGGCCAGAGACAAGCAAAAAAACATCACAACTTGTGTAATCTTTCACAATCTCATCAAATTGAGATATCCAGCCACCCACAACAACCTGATGGATTTAGAGCACCAAAGCCAGAGTGTCACCCCTGGGGTATGAAGAAATGACAAAGTACGTCTAGGGGTTTACCATGAACGGGCAAGGAATACCGGAACTCAGACAGGAGGGCAAATTAGAAGATACCTACCCTGAGTCACTACTTTACCAAGAAGGCTGGTTCGGTGCAATGGCAGAACAAATTGATTCAGTATTTAGTCTTTGTTTTTGAACTTTTGATTGAAAATATTTGTTATTGTTAATAAAATGAAGACCCAACATTTAGATATTTTAAAAATATAAAGTTTCCAAAATGTACATATAAAGGTCCCTTGCTGCTTAACCTTGAAATTAGAATAACTTAAAAAAAATAAGCATACCATGATTATAGGATATAGTTATGAAAGGCAACCATTTAAGGACCAAGTTTGGTCCCAAATGGCCAAACAGGTTCAGAGAAGAAGGTTTTAAAACGTTTTCCCATAAGGTCTTATGTTAACACTATGTCGGTTGATGGCGGTCATCTCGGATGCTAGTCGGGATCATTTGATATCATTATGAAAGACGGCCACTTAAGGACCATTTGACCTAAGTTTTGTCACAATTTCCAAGCAGTTCCAGCGAAGATTTCTAAACATTTTCTCCGTAGGGTCCTATGTTAAAACTATGTCGACTGATGGCAACCATCCTTATGTATGTTGGGATCATCGGATACACTTCTGAAAGGGAACTATCAAAGGACCACCCCAGCAGCCAAGTTTGGTCAAAATTGAGGAAGATTGAAATGCAAAACGTTAACGGACGGCTGACACTAAATTGCAATAGTTCACCTCATTCGGGTCAGGTGAGCTAAAAATAAGTCTGAGAATATCATTGGCAATTTTTATTGTACACAAACTCAAGGGTTTTTTTGTTTTTGTTTTTGTTTTTTTTTTTTTTGGTGTTTTTTTTTTTTTTTTGGTTTTTTTTGTTGTTATCTTTTTCTGGAACTGTTTTTGAAATTCTGGTTACTGGCTTTTGTTATTCCCCTACCGGCTTTGCTGAAGGGGACTATGAGGTTTGCCCTAGGTCTGTCTGTCTGCCCGTCTGTTAGTCATTCCAAATCAGTTTTCTGGACTTTTCTCCGCAATGGATAAAGATATTCAACTAAAATTTTATTTTGATGACTTTGTCTTCAATAGTTACAGATCAAGTTTGAGTTTCGTGACGGTTGATCTACTTTTGACTGAATTATGTCCCTTGATGGATGTTTGAGATTTTCCAGACTTTTCTCCGTATTGGATGAGCTATTCAACTGAAATTTTATATATGGCTTTGTCTTGGATAATTAGAGATTAATTTGGAGTTTCGTTATGCTTGACCTTGTAACTGAATTATGCCCCTTGGTAAATTGCAAAAATCCGTTTTCCGGACCTTTCTCCTCATTGGATGAATATATTTAATTGAAATTTGATATGTGACATTGCCGTGGATAGTAATAGATCAACTTTGAGTTTCGTTACGCTTGACCTACTTTTGATTGAATTATCCCACCGGTACCGGTAAGGGACTTTGTATTGCCTGCAATACATTCAGAAAGCTTGTTATTATTTTCTTCATGTGGCAATGAAGCTGAGAGATTGATGTCTTTGTCGATATTTTCATTATCGTCTAAGTGTATATTGGAAGAAGAGGCGTAGAAGGATTACGGATGGGCTGCTGGGGGTATGTCCGATTTGCTGCTGGAGAGGCTGAGAAGAAAGTTGGACAAATGCAGTCTGGCGAGGAGAAGGTTTTATACCATCGGGAGGTCACCAGTTCGTTACCAAGTTCGTTACCAAGTTCGAGCGCACCATGCTTTCAATATGACGTTGCGCAACCATCGTGTGACCTTCGTGTGTCCTACGGGTAAACTACTTCACATCTTTTTGTTGCCTTTGTGTATGGTTCGGGTGCCAACGTGTAACGTCTTGAAGGCATCGTACATACTTCGGCTGTTAATTAACTCTTGACCAATTTCTGGACCGTCTTCGCGCAAAATTCTAAATTCCATTTTCGAATGACCATCTGGTGTCAATTTCGCGACAGTGTGACGCCAGCATAATGAATTGTACAACAGAATTAGGTCTTTCGTTAGATAATACAAGGTCACATTTATATAAAAGAAAATAATTACAGAGTATATGATACGGATGTACAATTCGACCGACCTTGCAATGGATGCGTGATTTCTAGATAATAACTTTCGAGTTTCATACCTAACTTAATAACCACAAGCTTGAATGTCGTTTTTCTTTTCAAATATTAAGTGCAGCTTTACAAATGATATCCTTTTAAAGATATGAACAGCAAACTATTACATCCTTTGACGAGCGTTGCTGAGGTGAATTATGTTACTGTGTAACTATGCATAAGTGAATAAATTAGACTCATTAAAACATTAATCGCGTTTTAAAAACACTAAAATCTATATTTCACACACCATACAGAACATTTTAAAAAATTCTTTTGATAATTGTTTATAAAACATTGCTGATTCCGATAAACATATATTTTGTGTATGCACAAGAACCCCTCCCCCCCCTTTCTTGTGTTCGGTCACTTGCTATAAGATTGGTTTATTAAACGGAACATCGCTCGATCTCTTCCGTCAAGTCGAGAAGATTTGCTCAGAGTACACGCAACAATTAATCGTATGCATGATTTGTACAGGCTAGCAGAAACGACACATAGTGTGGGGATCTTGGTTCTTCTACTAGCTTTCAGTATTAACAATAACTCAAATTGTGTCGTCAAAAGGGGCAGAAATGAATTTTGGGATAGAAGTTTAATTAATCCTCAAGACAGAAAATGCCTTCATAGATTTTTTTAATATATATTTTTGATTGTTTGTACCTGAACAAGTTACAATCAACCCACGCAAGTTCAAGTAATGTAAAGACATTAGGGTAAAAATGACGGATACTTGTTCAATGTAGCGACAGAATTGATGGTATTGAAAAAGTGTTGATAAAGTTCAACTTGTTTAATAAAATTTGAGTCGGACATTAGCTCTCAATTTTCAAATTTTAATCTTATAGGAATGTGTGTTTCTCAGGCTAATCATTTAAGCTAAGCAGTAAATTTTAATGTGCGTTTATAATGTAAAAATCACCCAATGGAATCCATGTTTATATCATCGTTGGTATTAGTGAACATTTTTTAAAGCTGAAACACAGAATTAAGTGCGCGGACCTTCGACTTGCAACGAAGGCAGTTTGCTGAGTTCCCACCGCAGCCCGTTTTCCAATCCGAGGCTTTTCTTAATCTATTGTTGTAAACATTGAGGGAGATTATATCTGACATTACATTCCCAGTGGTGGATCCAGGATTTTTCAAAAGGGGCCCAACCAAAGGGGAAATGTGGAAAAGACACGCTCACTCAAAAGTGTCCGGAGATTTTCCACCACAAAAAATTGGTTGAAAAGTAGCAAAATGGTAAATTCTGAGCAGTGTATTTTGGAGACAAAATAACTATCTTACAATATAATTGTATAAACTTTTAAAAATAACTATAAGTAATGCTTAAACAAGAATTACGAAAAGTTTGGCATCACATGTATGTGACATTCAAAAAGCGTAACCCCCTCCCTAAAACGTCAAATGCTGATCTGGTAGACAACGAGAAATTTTTTTCTTCGAATTTTCAGCCCGCTTTCTTGGAAAAAGTAGGTCACGCCCGCATTCTCAATATTTCAAGGAAATTGGCACTAGTAAGATTAAAGGGACAATATCAATAGGGAGGGCATGATGTACATATCATGACTAAGCAAGAACATAAAATGATATGAAATAGAATTGTATTCGGTGATTTCAGAGAAAATGCATCCTAATTTAGCACCACAGAGACATTATTTGTTATAAGGTACTATCTGTTTTTCATCTACTTATTGTGTATCCGATACAGGGAACTCCAGATACCCCACGTGACGATTATCAGGGGACCTTCTATCGAGGTATCGTTTCCAACTGCTCTCTATGTGCTTTAAAGGTCAATTGTGTGGCCTTAAAGCGTTTGTGTTATGTGTTTTGTATTTATTTTCAATTGTAACTGTAACGATAGTATCTTGGTTTCTTATGGTTTCAAGGTTAAAGTTGAAAGGTCAAAGTCATTGGAATGGAATTCCAAATTTCGTAGTGTTTTGATTTCGATATCTTTTATTATGCCTTAACTGATTTTTAATTACATTATTAGAAATTACTGTTTACCAAAAGTCATCACGCAATGACGAATTTCCGGTAAAGCCATGCGTCAGTCCATTCCTGGTCATGTGATGACTAATCCCATCCTTGATTTTTGATATATAACAACGTTCAGTATAGGAGCCTCTTTAATTTTTCTTCCAAAGATTGTTTGAAAGACGAAAAGCTTTTTTAAAAAACTATACTTATATATGCATGTTATGGCATTAAAATGACGGCCGTGATTAACTGCGGATCTGCACTGTACAGTAATAAATTTATATAACCATAAGAATTATTTGATTATTTTATCAAATTGAATAATGGTATTTACTTTTAATTTCTTCGAATTGGCGCTATTGTAATCGGGATCGATATACAGAATCTGTTAACTCGTACTATTCATTTTCGTACTAGAAGAGAGAAATTAAGGAGGAACAAAACACCAGAGAAATTTGATTTGGATGAGAAGTGGAGATGTGTACAATAATATTATAAAACTGAAAACTTTCAAATTTACTGTATCTATTAAAAAAGAAATATGCAGGTTTAGTATAGATTAATTTAAAACCAACAACACAAGGCCTACTGTACTGGACTCGAACCCTCGATCTACAGATCAGCAGTCGACACGTTAACCAACTGAGCTACCCATCTAGACAATTATATTTAAAATAATGCTTATATTTATATTTCCATTAATGTTTCAAAAGAAATCAACCATTGTGATGATGTGTTTTTCCTTCAAGTAATCATATTTTATAATTTTAATCGTCTCTATCATATACGCTTTCTGGCGCGGATCCAGCTTTTTCATCGGGGGGGGGGGGGGGGGGGGGGGAGGGGGTCTGGCACCTGCTTCCAGAGTAAGCGGTACAGTAATTTTCATATTATATTATGACCTTCAATTTTGAAATCGTCTCCAGTGAGTGAATAAAGTCGACCGATAGAGTTGATGAAGCAATATTAAACGCGATGCTAGGGTGAAAGATGACTATATTTTCTTTCAGTTGGAAATTCCGGGGGGGGGGGGGGGGGCTCCCATCTGTATCCGCGCTCGATATGTAATGTGTATTGTACCACAGCGCAATAACGCTTTGCACATTTTCGTGGATCATGATACTTGAACAGTTCTATTCAATAGTTTTTCAGTGGTATAAACACCAGCTTTAGCTTCACATTGTTTTAAACTTATTGTCATTTCAAAAGAGCCAGTCGTTGACCACCGTTATAAAAATGGTTGGGAAGCGGGTTGAGAATATTGAAGAAATTAGAGCTTATATAAAAGTTCGCACAAAACTCGGTCATTCGGTAATGCAGGATGTTACCGAAATGGGGAAGTTTATGGGTCTGATAAGGTATCTTATGAGACAGTTCGTAGAGAGAGAAAAAATTTCTGACTGGAACAGAGTCCATCAAAGATGCAACAAATTCTGGCTGACCTGTGACTGTAACATGCAAGACAAATGTCTCAAAAGTCAGGGAAATAATCTAATGTGATGGCAGGTACACGATACGTGATATTGCCAAAGCTGTTTGCATATCGCCATCGCAGGTGTATTTCATTTTGAAGAGTATTTTGAAAATATGAAAGATTTCTGCCAGATGGATACCGCATACATTGACAGATGACCAAAACCTGATACGAGTATAAACCGCTAAGCAATTGCTCAAAATGTTTCCCAAATTCAATCAAAGACAATTTGCAAACATTGTTACTGGCGACGAAACATGGGTTCACTATTTCGAACCAGTAGGAAAAACTGGAACAAAATATGGCTAACTAAACACGTTAGAAGGCCTGTAGTTGCCAAAAGAGCCATAAGAACAAAGAAGTTTCTTTATTGCATATTCTTCTCATGTGATGGTATAGCCTTACAAATTCCGGTGGCGAAGGGCTACAGGTCGGTGTTACTGAGATGTTATACTAAAAAAGCTCACGAAATACTATCATAAACGACGCCCAATGTCAGGAGCTTGTGAAGCAATTTTTGAAGTCGGAGAAGGTTACCGTCTTGCCACACCCACCGTACTGTACAGATATAGCTTCATGCGACTTTTTTCCTTTTTCTAAAACTTGAAGAGTTCTTATCTGGTCGTCGTTACAAGTCTCAACAAGCCCTTGGCTTAGCCATCAGTCATTGCCTCAGAGGTCTACTTAAATCAGCGTACCGCGATGCATTTCAGAAATGGATTCAGAGATTGAAATTATGTATTTTAAACCGTGGGGAATACTTTGAAGGGATGCAATACTCATTTCACTATTTGAGTCGAATGCTTTTGAGATATCATAAAATACACATTACATATCGAACAACCCTCGTATCAATACTTTCTTCTGTAAGCAATACAAATAATTTGTTCGCATGCAGTATACAATTTTCAAATGTATACATAAAAGAAATACATTATATTTTCATTTTGTCGGAAATTCCGGCTGATAAACTATCAAGATTCGTACGCACATTGTTCAAAACTGCAGTGCGGTAGTTCAGTGGTATCTAGTGTTCGCTTCAGTTTGTAATCGGGAGGTCGAGCCCCGCTCATGCCATGGCTGCGTTAAACATGGGAAGTCATTGCTCCTTCTCCAAACGCAGTAGAATCACGAGTCTTTCGGATATGTCTTTAAAAACAAAGTCCCGTGGTGCAGCAGGAGTTGGCACGATATAGAAACCTCACTGCTACGCCTTTGAGTGCCAAGCATAGGTCTAATTGTGCACTACTTCATCTACAGCTGGTGACGTCTCAGAATGAGTGAAAATTTCTCTAAAGGACATAAACCAACCAACCAAAACTGCAGCGTATTCTTGAGGGAATCATTACAATTCATGAGGGAATCATTACAATTCATGAGGGAATCATTACAATTCATGAGGGAATCATTACAATTCATGAGGGAATCATTATAATTTATGAGGACTCTCATTACAATTTGTAAAGATATCAAAGGCAAAAACATTGGAAAAGTAAACATCAAGCAATGTTGCAATATTTAAGCTTTAGGAATATTAATAATTATGATTCCATCTGAATTTTGGTATTTGTTATTCTATACTTCTATACTATTTTTGAAATGCCTTTAAAATTAACCTTGCAAGTAAATTTGTGTTCTGCATCACATCTAATGAATAGTACTTATATTAAATTTCTCTCACGTTTTGATAACTATTTTTCATCACATGTTTATATTAATATTGTTTTAATATGACTTTGAGGGCTAAATACTCTTACAGAGGGCTAATGCAAAGCAAAATTTAATTTAAAAAAAAAAAAAAGAATAGAAAAATTCCGTTACATGTATGTTTTTGCTAAAAGTTCCAATAATTATACCTTTTAAAAGATAATTTTATGATTAAATAATTCTACAAACGTGGTATTGTTATTTCTCTAAACTCTTAATGGCAAGGGAATGGTACAAAAACATTCACAGCACAATTAATGTGTCAGGATGAATTATAGCGGCGGACTGACGGAAGAGAAAACATAAGCTTCGATATAAAATCATAAAGGTTTCTAGAAGGTTTGTTTTACATTACATTGTTACATTCAATGGAAACCTCTCATGCCTCTAAAATAATCTAAATGGTTTACCAGAAAGTAGCGACTGAATGTAACTTTTGTTTTGTATTCGTTGAGATTGTTAGCAAGATTCCCATTCCACTGGACCAAGACGATCTACTTTTCTCCGAGATTTAGACTTGTTGCAAGGTGGTGCCTCGCTTCTCGGTGTCCATTTGCTGTGTAAAGCCGCTACCTAGGAGAAGTAGCTCTAGTATATGGTATATGAATTGACTAATTGGCTACACTCCTCCCTCCCTCCCGGGTCCAAATTTCTCCACCGCCTGTACATACGTCATTAGCATTGCGTATGAAGACCACTGTATCTGTATCCTCACACACAAATGGTGGAGAGTAGTAACTGACCTCCAATATATCAATATATATATATATATATATATATATATATATATATATATATATATATATATATATATACGTTTTAACATCCTTGTGTGTTTTTCTCTTCAGTTTCATGAGTCTGTTTATTATAAAATTTAAGCAACCTGCCTTGTACCGAATTAACACTTGTATGGGGACGTTCTGAGCCTCTATACGTTTTAAAAGTCAAATGTAAAGGTTATGGTCTTTGTAGCGAAAATAATAATAGGATTCTATTCCCAACCGTGTGATAAAAATCAGATTGGAAATGTAACTTAAATGCTGTACAGAAGGGAATTTGAACAACCCTACCCACCATTTTCACTTGGTCATGCCATTCTCTGCGATGACAAAGATGCATGTTGTTAAGATTTATCCGCATAAACAACACAACAATGGTTTACAATACATATGTACATAATCATATGTCTTTGACTTGAAAGGATCTTATTTCAAATCAAAGGAAACCGTTTGTTAATCCAGTACTCTCGAACAAAATACAAAGATAATCACACTTCTTAGACAACATGAAATATAGAGCTATCTGCCCTTAATATAACATTATATCTTGTAGGTGGAGTAGGTTAAATTTGGAACCGTGTGGTAAAAAAAAAAGTGTAGTGCTGTGTGACAACAATTTAAACATAAACATATGAAACCTTGTCACTAATACTCGCACTCTGCATGATTGATAAACCTATCGAAAAACAAAATTGTTGATCACGCTACTGCTGCCATTGGATAACCTGCATCCGTTTAGGTTTACCAATTTCAACTTCTACATGTTCAGATAGCTTTTAAAACGCGCGGGAGTGTTAGTCAAATGATAAAAAAAAACAAATCGGTATATAACCCTTATTGCAAGTTTTCTCCCCATCTGTGGAAAAATAGTATTCTCGGGCTCAAGGTCACACATAGACCGTATTAAAGTATGTCCCATGATGTGCAAATCCTAAAAAATTAACAACGCCCGAGAAAACTCTTACATTATTTCATAAATTTCAAATAGGAGAATTTCATTTTTGTCTAATGGTATCATATTATACATGTAGTGATAGTTAAAGGCTGGCTGTATACTAAGTCAGATTAAACGAAACATATGGTCGCTCATGGTCACAGAGAGTAAATACTTTATTTTCAAAAGTTTAGAGCCCGTTGTCAGTCATGACAGTCTTAGTGATCGAGGTCAGTGGTGAAATCAAATAAGCTAAACAAACATATCGGATCCTAGCACCCGCTGATTCCCGGGAACAATACGAAGACTTTCGTTTTTGGTATTTATCTTCTATCTTCACCAAACTTCCACAAAATTTCGACCACCACCATGTAACGAACCTGCATCAATATTACATTGTAGTTTTACGTAACGTGTTAATGGTTGCATTTTTAATTTTGTTTTCATTCGTAATTTTTTCTATTTAACTCTGCAATCAGCTTCATTTGGAAACTAATGTTATTATTTTGATGTCACGAAATAAGCAGAGTCCAGAATACGAGCCAGCATAATTACCGTCGTTTCCCCCATCACTTCATAGAATCGATAAGATGCCTTGATGCAATCGCTCGCAGACATTTTTTTGGCGGTTCAATATTTATAGATCCTCAACAACCGACAAAGAAAACTTCTGCCGCTGTGTGAATGACCTTTGACCCGCTCAATAACACTACGTTTCGATTGTGCAATATTGGTACAGAATCGACAAATTAAAATTAGAGTAGGAGATGTTTTAACGAGTCTTTAACGTGAGTATTGTAGAGAGTTCTTCTGGCTTAACGAACCAAACCAATGAAGACATTTAACAGAGTTTTGCCAGATATACTTAAATACATTTACTCAAATACAACTACCAAAACTTTAGGATCTCGTGTCTAAAAGCATTACCACGTAATCAGAACATTTATGTTCCACAATGTGACTAAATTGAAATGCTAATACAGTAGAAAATGGTACCAAAAATGAAATGGACATCCAATCATCATATTTCATATCTCTTTCACGTGGTATGGTTGATAATTGTCTTTTCTCTGACTGACAACGCATTAGAACTATCGGTGTAGGATTTCATGGTGATTATCTATGATGTACTAAAATAACAATCATAGAGAAATAAAGGTGTTCACGGATATGAAACATGCACAGTTAATTTGCCGGCCACTTCCGTGCAGATCCAGACCCGTGTTGACGTCTATTTACATTTAATCTTTATTTCAATCAATGAAAATAAAATCTACGTTGCGTCAATAGTGTCTCAGTAATTCCATAGATCGACACGGACATTAACATAGGAACCGATTAGTGGCATTCTTCAACGTCTTTGAAGTTTGAAATCGGTGATATTTTTTCGCTGACACCGTGAATATATCATTTTTGGAGTTAACGAAATGGCAAATAAAATTATTCAAAGAATCAGACACGTGGAAAAAATGAATCCGGTTTTTGTAATAAAAAGGTAATCTTCCGTAGTCTTTTATCTAGACCCAATATTTGATAGACGGTTTGATTTTCTATGCCTTTATTGGGATATTGAAGCGGGGTGTTTATTGGGCTATTACTGACAGCACAACCTTTAAGCCCCTATCGATCAATATTCTTCAGATATCTCGCTCTCTACACGCAAAATTTTCGATTTCTCCATTAATTGTTTCATGTCAAACATAACGCTGGTTTCTATTAAAGACCATATGCGGCGATAGTTGGAACATGCTCAAATTACAACCTTGACCGCTTTTATCATCTAGTCTTAACCAAGTACCCCGATTCTTCTTCGCAATAGATCTGTTCATTTTTATCCATTATTACAAATTCCATATATAGTATATGAAGCCATATAAGATCATTACGGCCTCCTTGAAGGATTCCACGATGAAATTGACATTCTGGAGTCTGTGAATGCAGCAGACCAATGTTTTCCTAGTGCTCCAGTAGGTGGAGATAATTTATCAAGTACTTTACTGACCACATGACGATATCGAATTTATTGAGTTTTAGTACAACTTTAATGCGAACTGACTTAATTAAGGAATAAGCCTTGTGTTCTACAATAAATGAAATCATAGCGTTGAAGAACTCGAAATCTCTTTACCATGGATTTCGTTGATCATGTGACGAAGTCGAAGTTACTAAGTCATACCAAGGGGAATGAAATCAACGTTGAACAATTGTATGACGTTATTTTACAATGTACATTATAATTCTTTGATCACATGACGAAAATGAATGTTATGCGACATAGTGTACTTGCCTGATAAGCCACTGACTTTGTTTTTACAAGTTTTGAAATAACAAAATGCTAGTATTTTTGAGATTTGTGGAATTTAGTATGAATCTGTTTGATTGTGAAAGTGTTTACAGGGAGTTAGTCG
The DNA here is from genome assembly GCA_024699665.1 of Ostrea denselamellosa. Taxonomy (NCBI): domain Eukaryota; kingdom Metazoa; phylum Mollusca; class Bivalvia; order Ostreida; family Ostreidae; genus Ostrea; species Ostrea denselamellosa. The sequence continues at coordinate 9,845,912 of JAMZEH010000055.1, read as the reverse complement.
GGGGAAAAAATGTTTCCGAAATATGTGACCTACCTGGTAACTCTTCAAAAAGAAGAATTTCAGAATATAGATTTTTAAAGGTTTTCACTTACAATCGATAATGTACATTCAATATAATAAAAGTCTAAACAAAGACCGAGTATTTGTTTTCATTTTCAAATGAAAGATAAAACACATAAACTTTATAATTTGTTTACAGAGAACTCCGGAATAGTTTGGTGCACCTGTTCGGAATTTTCAGAAGCAAAGGAAAGGAGGTATTAAATTGTTATTTTAGTGTCTTACATAATAGTGATTATAATATTATCCTACAAAATATAACTAAGAGTGGGTGAGAAAAATCAACTCTGTGTACATATTCACAATAATGAATAGATAAAACTAAATAAATCAGTACTGGTATGTGTTTTGTCACTTAAACTGATGGAAATATCAGTCAGTCTACTTTGAGTCATCCATTTATAACCACTGATAAAACAAATGCCTGTTTTGTATTTCATCAATTCACTTTACGTTTGTGTAATAAACAACCTTTGATCATTATCACTTTTAACATTATTTTATTCCATAAAATTGCATAAAAGGTTCTTTTTACAAACCATACTGTGCCTGAATTTTAAATATGGACGTATGCATTAACTCCACGGGGAGTGAAAAGGGGCATGTAAAATTAGAAATTACCTCACATGAAATAAACCTGCGGTTCATTTGCTTCATATAACAAAATGGAATTAAATGAATGAGTAAAAAAAACTGTATGCTATTAACATTTGAAAATAATTTTCCAGATGGAAAAGTCTCAAAGACTTACCAATACAAAATCTTTACATTTAATTCGATGAATAACGCTTTTCTTAGCGCTGTTGATATATTTTTGATGTTGTCATTGGTATATATATATATATATATATATATGTATATGCTCATTCATGTCACGTCAGTTTCTTTAATTGAATATGAACTAAATCAATCTGTTGTTAAGGACTTTCTATATATTTATATATTTTAAAAGAGGTAACAATGCATTACTCCTACAATTTTTAAACTTTTTTTCAAACTTTTAAAGACATCCAAACGTTTCCTTTTCACAGTACTGTGGGTTCTCTGACAATTTAATGGTGGGTTAGTCAGTGGAAGTTCTCCAATCTTCTTTACATGTTTCCCCAACTTTCTATAGGTATTTTATATCACACCTTACACCAGACTTCGTCTACTCACAATCTCTATAGATATTTGGATATTACACTTTACACGAGCCTTCATCTAATCACAATTTCTATAGGCATTATCAGTTTCTTTAGTACAGATCAGCCTGTTGCCTAATCGTCATTGTTTTATGTTAAATCAACATTGTTTATGGTGGATTTGGAGGTTGTTGTTGTTGCTATTGTTTTGATTGTTTACATCTACTTGTAAAATCATTTTGGATTTTATTGTTTGCTCTTATTTTTGGTCTGATTTCATAAGAAAAATGATCACTTGATGCCAGCTACAAAGAGAATGGCAATCGTACATTCTCGGGCCTTTCCGGCAAACGGAATATTACGGTAACTTCCATTTCTATGTCAAATCAAAATATGACTATAAAAATTTATTTATCATCTTTTTCCCATAGATATTTGCTAGAAACGATTAGATCTCCCCATAGTAAGTTTAAAAAGAAGTTAATAATCACTAATTAGTGATTTACACAGTGGTAAGCACCCATTTTGTGTGTACTTTAAGTGAACGTACAATCCGAGTCACCTCTCCCGAGCTTGCCGGAAAGACCCGAGAAGTTAGGACTACTGCTTAAAATAGCGCTATCTGGATACACATAAAGTTGCTTAGTAATATCAAATCGGTCAGTTTCTTGTAATTAAACCAGGAAAACGGAGTTATATTAGATTGATCAATAGACAACATAGTTTGATTACCCAATGGTAATACATGAATCGTTTACTCGTAACAAAAGGTGAGTAAATTTAAGCTCTACTTCATGACTTATCATACACATGCAAGGCCAATATTTTGTAGAATTATACTGCGCATTAAGAACTTCTGAAGGCTCCAAGGATCTAGAATGACCACTGCAAGTACTTGCTAAAGTGATAAAGGTCATAAAAAGTGGTAGTTAAATGTCCCTATTTTCTGTCAATGTTATCAAACCACATTCGATTACCACCACTTGATCTAGTTAGATCTGAAGGGTGTTCTGGAAATCGATCTCTTTAATCAGTCGGTACTGTGGTCTTATAATAGAAGGAGGTGGTTATAAAATTAAAAATTACAATAGAAGCCATTATTTTAATTATCAAAAAATATTCTTCGCTTGTTTATTTAGAGTTTATTTAATCCAAAGATATATATAAGGGTGATAAGAATGATAGCTTTTAGTGACCTTGACATCGTCCAGATGACCTTGGGCTAAGATTTTGACACACTCTTGCATGAACATCCGATCTTTCTCTACTGCAGAGATATGTCCCGAACAAAAGAAATGCAATCCTCTTCCCAGCGACCTTGTCCTAACGATCCTGGGTATTGATTAGGATAATATGTCATAACCATTTAAAGCTTATTCATTCTTTCTTTGACATTGGGATTGTCGAAATGACCTAGGCCAAGGATTAGCCCACACTCTCATATGATATGCAACCTTTGGGTCAGGTTTGAATTACTTATATTTTTCTGTCGCATATATATGGCACGATTGATAAATCTTCAGAAAAATATCTTTGAAATAAAACCACAACCATCATTTCCTAAAATAAAAATTGACAATTCAATGTGTAAATACCAAGTGCACTGGTTCACATGGGGTACGACACACATTTCAAGGGAAAGTATTGAATAGTTTTAGATGTAATCTCCGGACAAGCATATTTATTAAACATCGCTTTCAAACTGTGTTTGACTAGTGAAACACACGCACGCACGCACGCACGCACACACACACACACACACACACACACATATATATATATATTTATATATATATACACACACAGTCAAACAAAGGTATTTTGTTGTCTGGTTGTGTTTTTCTGTAATTTTTTATGTTTTCTGATTTTGGGAAAGCAGCCAGTTGGGGTTTCAATTGAATTACTGAATATCTAATACAAAACTCCACCACTCTGCTGCATCACAGACACTTTCAAGACTACTGGATTGTGTAACAATACCCTCCCCCCCCCCCCCCCCCCCCAACCTACAACACGATTCACTCTTCCATTATATAATTGGTGCTTAGTAAAACTTTACTTTGATCTTAAAACAACTGTAAATAGAACGATTTATCACTAATGCGCACTACCTTGCAGCTTAGTCGAAAATTGAATCTTTATTAAAATTAAAGCATTTTTCTTTCCACGTTGAAATATATAACATAAAATCAAAATTTGCATCTATCGTCAAATAATGGTTAGATCTACTTATCTTTGAAACATTACACATACCTTCAAATCAATTATACTTCAAAGTTCAAATGCTTACACCCATCATCATAGATACATATCCAATTGCACCTATTCAGATAGGTACACTTTAAGTACAAGTAGTATGTGTTAAAGAAAATTATAATTTAGTTATGGTGGTTATTATAACTAACTTAAACTACACTACACTTATCTTAAATTGCTAAAAGGTACATTTTCTAAAGATTACTGCAATTATGTGTTCCGTATCAGAATACAATTTAATTCAGTTTTTTTAGAGTATGAATAACACAGGTAAATATGGATCAATTCATTCATAAATATTTTTACGTCTTCAATTTGGAATTTTTAATCTCATGCCAGTTTAGGTTTTTCGAGATAAGAGCTCTTCTGTATGAGAGGTGTATTTAGTGCTATTCTCAATAACTAACTTAAACTGGTACCCTGTTGACTTCGCTTCTCTCGTGTTTAGGACAATCATCGGGGAACCAGTTTCTACCTAACGTAGTCTCGATCACCCAAACGTTTGTGTAGACATAATTTCCACAAATTTCTGAACTCAAAGCGAGGCCTATCGAAATTCTGATAAAGATGCTGTTAGTTCAAAAAAGTAATACCTGAGCCAATAGAAACTACTTTGAATCCAACTCTAAAGAGCTGAAGCATTATTTTTCCACTGAAAGAAAAATATTCAGTGTATAAAACATTTTCCATCCGGAAAAGGTCTGTTGGGACTCTTTCTTGCGTGACTATTATGCAATTTGAATGTGATACCTGAGATGACCCTGTTTTAAAATACAATATTTTCAATCAATACTGAACAAAGTACTGTTTATTTGAATTTTCAGGAACTCATAATTTTTATCAGGCACTATTGCAAACACATTATATTTCTTTCAATGATGTCCTTAATTGTTTGTTTACTAGATCAGCGCCATATAAAACGGGGCTTTTTTCCTAAAGAGAACGGGAATATACTGTAAACAAACGTCTGAGAGATCTAAACTATGTCTTTGTGAGACAGACAGACGAGGACGATGAAAAGAAAATTGAAAGCTGTAGAAACTGTAAATATAGGCGACATAAAATACTATCGAAAGAATGTTTTACTAAAATAATAAACAATGCCATATTTGAGATATGGCCCATGTATATACGAGAAACCAAATTTGTCTTATAAAGAATTTCCTGTATTTACTCACTTCCTGTATACTTATTACTTACTTGTTTTATGTATCGATCGAATTCAGGTGATGAACCAGCATATGAGAAACTTGTTGTATACATTCTTTTGCGCAGCGATGGGTATTTTTCCCACTCTGAGTATAAACCAGTTGTTTCACACCTTACTGTGTACGAGAGTTCTCTAAAGGGAAATAACTTTCGAACAACAACAAAAAGTAACGATTCCAGGTGAGCCTCAAAAGAACTTAAAAGGTTTAAATTACTAGAATATATATATATATATATATATATATATATATATATATATAGAGAGAGAGAGAGAGAGAGAGAGAGAGAGAGAGAGAGAGAGATAAACACAATAAATTTATACATGTACAATACGCGTATCAACACTTCGCCGCAAGTTACGTCCCATGTCCGCCATTTTGCAGTGAAAAACGTATTTCCCTACTTTGGGTTGGCCTGCGTAATTTTCTGATCTGTAGCTTTGACATTTGTTATTTATTCTACAATAGTGCCCCAAGGTTGGGCAAACCATAAAATTGTATGAAAACTTAATAATCACAGTTGTAACGTTTTACATTTGGTAGAGTAAAGGAGGAAAACTTGGATATTTACTGACTGCCCTTCAGCTAACGCCGTAAAGGGAGATACTTAAAATTGCTAGTTTATAGGTGTATGCAGCAATCTTCATCAAAACTCATAAGCCCGATTGGTTTGTAGAAAATGTGTCAGCACTAACCTCACTGGCTAGTGAAAAATTTGATCAATAAACTGCTTTGATTTTTCAAAATTACATAGACTTTTTTTGAGCCTGATTTGTACTTGTCATTCATTACATTGCTTTTAAAGCATCTATTTGTTTTAAATTCATCCTAATGAATTATGCTGTCAATGTTTATGATTTATTCATAGACTAGTAAAATCTTCATAACGACATTAGGCTAGTAAATTTGCCAAATCAATCTGCTAGTACATGGATAGTGTTCGTAAAGGTATTAATTCATTTTTCAGGCACATGGTATCGTTTGACAAGAAAAAATTAGAATTAAGAAGAATGAAGTAAAATTAAAAAAAAAAAGAAAAAAAAAAAGAGACACATAACGCGGGAACCTAAACCAAACTGCAAATTAATAAAATATGTGTGTGTGTGTGTGTGTGTGTGTGTGTGTGTGTGTGTGTGTGTGTGTGTGTGTGTGTGTGTGTTGTGTGTGTGTGTGTTGTGTGTGTGTTGTGTGTGTGTGTGTGTGTGTGTGTGTGTGTGTGTGTGTGTGTGTGTGTGTGTGTGGTGGGGGTGGGTGGTTCTAGATGGGTTCATTTCATCACTTCAAGCTTACATTCTTGCCATTCAATACTACTACTACATTGGAGCGAGGTCTGTCACCCAATAATCTTACTTTGCATGTGAAAATAACTAACCCCCACCCCCACCCTCCGATTCTAAGTGCCCATTTTTTCATGAAGAAATGGAATCTCGATAAATGACTGAATAAATCAATATAGTCTCCAAAATATGTGTCCATGCCCGATACTTTATTTGATGTATAAATCAGTTATTATTTATGTCTTCTACAGAAAAAAAAAGTTGCTAGACATTGAGAGCCATCAGCGTTATCAAAAATTGGATAGAATTAAACAATGCATTGTTTATTACGAAATTAAATTGCAGCAGTGATATCGACTGTAGCAGTATTTTAACTATCATTTTTTGTTTAGTTTAAACTGAAAAAATTGAACGAACCAAAAATAACGTTATAGCAAAAAGGAATTTATGTATGAATAATGTTAGAAAATGATGGTTCAAATAAATGATTTTTAAAAATGAAATCCTCAGGGTCCCATTCCCTGCGACTTTCAGCGACATCTTGCTGTTATGACAATTATATCTCTTAACAGCATGATGGGTCGTTAGTGACTGAAATTAATTATTCGATAAAGATACATACCATATTCTCTTGTTTATGATATATATCTACAAGTGAGCATATCAACAAGGCGATTTGAAATTTTATTTAGATCTACACCCGATTTCGTTATCAAAATACAGTAATAAAAAACAAATAAACAAACAAAACCCCGCGTGTTTCCAGAGGTATCGATTCCTGGGCCCCTACCAGGGCTTTGTACTGGACTCAGTAGGGGACTAAATGCAGCCTCAGACCCACTGCCTCTCGGATTTGTTCGCGTCTTTTCCACTGAAAACCTGGATCTGCCCATGGATTCATACTTACATGGATTGTTGTAAGCTGAACACATCCGTAATTTAGCAAATAGAAAAAAAGGATTACTGAATGGCCTGTATGAAAAGTAGTGTGTACTCATTTCGTTCATTAATGAAAGGAGGACTACTTAACTAGCTTTTAAGATTGTAATGGTACAAATGCGGGAGTGATTCACTTCCGCAACACTTTCGATCATTCTAAACACTTGCTGGTTTTCTTTACTTAAACAAAAACGATATTTTATGTTTCTAAATCAATATATAAATTTACAACCCGCAACGTACGATTTGTGAAATCTATTCTACCGTTTTTCGATGCATTCCAATTTCTCGATTCATATTGTGCACCATATTTGATGAACAAAAGTTGTACTTCCGGTTATCAATTGTTTTGCATATTCCCATATAAGGTAGTGTTACGTTAATATAAGAATGCGGAGGAGAAAGCGAATTTGTCGGTATTGGAAAGGTTTAAATTTTAATATCAAATTTTAAAAAAAAAGGAACGACAAAGTGTAATTTTTTATGCCATCATATGATTTTTCTTCCTTTGTTGAAAAGGTTGGAATCCATGTTGAACAACTACAATTTCGCGCTGATTGTCAATGTAGAAAACTTACTACTTACCAGATCTCGCGATAACAAGTATGGCGGAGAAGACAACGAATTTTGCATACAGTAAATTATATTTAGTTAAAAATATCTTTATTAGACATGATCAAGCGCATAGTTGGTACTCTTATTAGTGTGAACAACATTTAAAGACAAATACACAGCTTATTTTAGGTAATTCATAAAAAAATATTTTGCACCATTACGAAGACATTATGGAGTTGTTAAACCCTCTCCCAAAAAGATCAGAATAAAAAAAAATGGAGAGGACTACATTATTGATAGTAAGGGACAGTTTTGCGCTATTGGGTCGGTCAACTTTCTCAAAAATTGGAAATATCTCATATTTGAAGATCCCGTGAGGATCCGAGTTAAAATAGGTCCTCGGTGCCCCTTGCGTGTAGTAAGAGGCGACTAAATGGGAAGGTCCTTCGTCGGAGACCGAAAAACAGAGGCCATGTTTCACAGCAGGCGTGGTACGAAAAAGACCCCCCCCCCCCCCCTGCTCAAAGGCGGTAAGCGCCGACATAGGCCTCAATTTTGCAGCCCTTCACCGACAATGGTGACGTCTCCACATAAGTGAAAACATCTCGTGCCAGACGTTAAACTATATACAACGAAACAACCAGTCATATTTGAAGTCATATTACATGTATAAATATGTGTAAAGTAATTTAGGATTCAAGTCGAGTGTACCTGAGTGCTTAATATGCAACATTGAAGTGTCACTATAAATAGATGGGTGTAAACACTTGAAGAAATTCAGATGAAAACCTACATGGTCTATAGCTGAGAAGAAAGGTGGATGGCCCCAGATGTAAGGTAGATTTTAAAAAGACAGGGTTCTTGATTGTGCAAAGTGTCTAAATTCCCGCACATGGTACTTTGATGGATTTTGCGTGATGCGAATTTAGCCCAAATGAGAGAGAAAATCGAAGCTAAAAAGGTGCACCTGCTATAAATATGTTTTGTGCACCGGTATGCATAAATTACATGTAATTAGAGGCATGCTTTTTTAACTACCCCAATATGAAATTCAAGTATTGACATTAGTCTGTCATATCCCGACTTTGATGTATACCCCCTACCAACATATTTCAGAACAAAAATCAAAACATATATAAAATAAAAAAAAAAAAATAATAATAAATAAATAAATAATACACAACTGTTCCTTGCTGCCAACGTTGCAGCTATATTTAACTGTCGATATGAGAAATAGTGCATACTTGTATTATTTCGTTAATTGATGTTGTCTGGATCATCCCGACGTTTGTATTTACGCCGACTCCCTACATTGTTATACACACTCAAAGGGAGGCTTATCAAAATTCTGATACAGCCGCTGATTGGCTGCTTAAAGCGAGTAATGGCTGCGCCCATAGAAGATAATTTTAATCGAATTCTTCGAAGTTTAAACTTAAATTTCACACTGAAAGATTTGCAGATTGAATGTATAGAACAACTTATTGCCTGTAAAGATATCTTTCGAATCCTTCTAACGGGGTATGGAAAAATCAATCAATTATTCAATATTGCTAAATTGGCACCGTCATGGTAATATCTCCATTTGTATCCTTGACAAAAATATGACTAGACTGGGTGTGACTTGGTTTATCTCAGAGACTGTCACAGCGAAGGTTTGTGTACATCACTACTAGCACAATTTTGACCTTAGGGGCGTTGGAAGTAGTTATATTAATGGGGCGACTGACCCCGACAAGAAAGGTTCGCAGGGAATTAACATATACACTAACGTTGGGATGATCCAGACTATATTTGACGAGATGATAACTATAGTCTTTACTTATATCATTTCGTTAACTAACGGTATGAGAGGTAATGCGTGTATTTATCATTTCATTAACTAATTCGTATTCGTAATAATGTGTATTCGTATTTCTGTATTCGTATTTCAATTTTAAACAACTATTGCAACTGGTCTACGTCCGTCGTCATGCGTTATACGTCTTGCGTTAACAAATGAACATTTTTAACATCTTCTTGATAACTATTATTCCAATTCTTTTAAAATTTGGTATGAAGCATCTTTGGTACAAGGGGGACATAAATTGTAAAATTCAGGATTCCTGCACCCCCAAGGCCTTAGGAGCGGGGCAAAAACTGTAAGAATTTGACCAATTTTCAAAAAGGTCTTCATCTCTAGAACCGCAGATGTGTAAGAAAACCTAAATATATAGTAATGTAGAGCAAATGTATAACAAAATTGTAAATTTCATGATCTCCGTGGTAGAGGTTCTAACTCCAGGTCGTAGCCAAACTTGGTATATAGTATTTATGTGTAAAACATTTAAAAGACATCCTCTTTAACGTTATTGATACGAAATTGACACTAAATAGATATTTAATAGAATGAACAGGTAGCCCTTTACCAAATTGTAAATTTCATTATCTCGGGGGTAGGAGTTTTGGTATTAGGGTGGGGCCAAAATGATCAGTGATTAAATGTCTTAACAACTGAAGACTTTTAACTCCTTTGTTACTATAATTTCAATTTTTTCAGATTTGGTACGAAGCATCTTTGGAACAAGGGGGACATAAATTGTAAATTTCAGGACTCCTGTACCTTGGGGCCTTAGGGGCGGGGCTAAAACTGACAAAATTTCAAAAATCTTCTCTATAACTGCTCATGTGTAAGCAAAACAATGCATAGTAATGTAGAGCAGGAAGGCCTCTAAAAAATTGTAAATTTCATGATCCCCGGTGTAGAGGTTCTGACTCCATGATTCTAGGGGGTAATGGTATTGTTCCAGTGTGGAGCCAATATTATCATAGTTATTATTGTCTTTATCATTTGAAAAACCTCTTGAAATTTACTGATATGGTATAAAAACTAAATGCATATTTGGGAAGAGCAGAAAAGGATGTTGCAAAATTGTGAATTTCGCACCGCCAGGGTTTGACTCTAGAACAGGTCAAATTTTGTTATTTCGCGTTAATGTGTTATATTCGGTAAGGCTTTTCAACGATATAAGCACTTTTGAGGGCATTTAAGTTTTAAGAATGCAGATTGTTTTATATGTGTACTTTTGTTGAATATTAGAATTTAGCTTAATATTCAGAACAGGATTTTCTTTTCTAGATGACGTAGCCCTAGTGATACTTTAAGCTAATACTCATGTGACCGATAAGCCTGTGGGTCCATTGTTAATTTATCATTTAATTGACAGTATGAGAGGTAGTCCGATATTGAATTATTTCTTTCATTGACGATAGGTGAATTAGTCCGTACTAGTGTAATTTTTTTTTTTTTTTTTTTTTTTTTTTTTTTTTTTTACATCATATCAGTTTATGATGTACTTGTATCAGTTCTTAACTAAACAGTAGTGGTTTCATTGAATAAACTTGAATATACACTCATGTGATGAAGCATCTAAGTTTTGTCCTATCAGATCTCTAGTGGTTCAAGAGAAGATGTTTAACTGAATTCATCTCATTTTCACTATTTTCTTCCTATTATACCCTTGAAAAGATACATGACCCTTTATTTAAATACACTGTAAATCTCTCCTTTTTCGTCTTGCGTAAGAGAGTGTAGAACTTCATTTGAACAAACTCTATTCCCCTTTATCAAGGATACTTTTTGCTCAATCTAGTTGAAATTGGCATATTCGTTTTTAAGGCTTTTTTAAAACTTAACATCCTATCTTTTAAAAATTATCTTCTATTTCAAGAGGATGTTACCCTTCATTTCAGCAAACCTCGCCCCTTGGGGACCCGGGTTAAAGTAAGTCCTCAGTACCCCTTGTTTTTCGTAAGAGGCGACTAAATGGGGCGGTCCTTCGTCGGAGACCGTAAAAACAGAGGCCCCGTGTCACAGTAGGTGTGACACGATAAAGATCCCTCCCTGGTCAAAGGCCCTGAGCGCCGAGCATAGACCTAAATTTTGCAGCCCTTCACCGGCAATGGCGATGTCTCCATATGAGAGAAAAATTCTCAAGCGGGACGTAAGACAATATATAATCAATCAATCAATCAACAAACCTCATTTCAGTTTATGTAATGATATTTCGTGTCAAGTTTGGTTGAAATTGGCCCAATGGTTCTTGACAACATTTTTAGTATGTAACATCCAATTTTTCATAATTATCAGTTATCCTCTTTCGAAGAGGGTATGACCCTTTATTTGAGTAAAGTTGAATCCCCTTAACATAAGGATGTACTTTGTGTAAAGCTTGGTTGAAATTGGTCAGCCGGTTCCCAAGATGATAGTTATGTAAACACTTAACGACGATGACAGGTGAGCTAAATACCATATGTTTTAAGAATTGTCTGTTCAGATGTTTATATCCATTTGAACCTTTATTTTCGCTAAAGTGTCTTCTGTTTTAGCTCAGATTTCTTGTCAATCCGCTCAAATGTTATGTCAGTCCGTTCAAATGTTATGTCAGTCCGTTCAAATGTTATGTCAATCCGTTCATATATTTTGGTCTTTCCATTCAAATGCCCTTTCACGCCAAATTTAGATGAAATATCACCCAAACTCGCACCAGTATAGTGAGGTTTCTTCATCGTGCCAACACCTACCATGGCATCAGACCTTAATTAACAACTCGGGTCTGCAAAAAACGGGATTCAAACTCACCATCCCTGCTCATAGAGTAGTAGTTCTATTCCAAGGTAATGAAATAAGCGTACTGTATACAAATTTTCGTGATATAACATTACATCATATTTTCTGTCTTACAAGATTATGACCCAGAAAATAAATATATACGATTTCGTGAAGCCTTATTTTAACTAAGTCTAGCCTTGTATTGGTCAGTTATATCTAGTGGCATCAAATTCACAATGTTTTATAAGGGGAATTATGCTGGCTCTAATAAAATTTCCCTTTTTATGACATCTCTGTAATTGAGAGAAATATTCCTTTGTAATTCGATACACTTCCTCTTCTCACTTTTTCCTACCTTACAAATATTCCTTTGTTCAATGTCCTTGATAGTCTTGGTCTATGTCTTTGAAATTAAAGAAGAGATAATTTTAAGTATACTTAAACATTCATTAGACCCGATCGCTCTCCTGCAGATCTTGTTCTGATGTTGGTCATTATGATATTCTATTTAGGTACCACTTCAACACAGGAATTGGCAGTTACCAATCATTTCTTTAATAGCTCATGATGACATAATTTAAAGTGTTTATTTCAACAAAATATCACCGATATATCTTTCACTTGTGGCATATTTCATAGTGAATATTTGTCTTGCAAACCCTTAATTCCAAGTGAACTCTTTAGTTTATGCGTTTTGAAATAGATGCATGGAACTTTTGACAGTCACTGTCAAAATTACGTAAGAATTTGAGATTTGATATGCCATCAGATGTTTCCAAGTAAATCAAAATTTTCAGAGGATATGATAAGGTGTTAAGACTGATGTTATTAAACCATTTATAATACATGAGTAAACTCAGAGGCATTAAGTTCAGAGAAAACCCCGATTTCTGATAGACAGAACATGAACTGAAATGAGACATAAATCGAATTTTAAGAGATAAATAAAATGATATTGATCTATATGTCAAACCTGATGTCAACGCTGCGCGTTATTGAATTTGTTTAGAATGTGTACACATACTTCATATTTGATTTCATTATTGATGTACCAAAAGAAAGACACTGCTTGTCGGTTAGGAAATTAACATCCCGAAATTCATTTTTTTTATAACGCGACACTTGGGTATGGTCTCTCAAACTATCTTTCAAGATCGGTGTACTTGATCCTTTAGCGAAACTTTTAGTAAAAATCAATTTGATTGCACTGCATGTTTCGTAACTTTGTACTATAATGACCGAAGTACATACCCACCAGGTATATAAATACGTTGCAGCACCTGTCAAATGCGCACTTCAGCTGAAAATATATTTGATAAGGATCTTAATAGGATATCTAATCATGAAAATCCCAGCTGTATTGGAGCCATACACAAACTAATGCAAGACGGTGCTGTTATTTAATTAAACAGAAACGGACATAATTGTACTGAAAATTGTGTATAGTAAACACGAATTCAAGACTAAAGATTGGTTTACAAAATGTTTCATGTTAAGCCATACACCTGATATGTTTATTATATCATTTACATTTCATAATTTGTAGCACTTGCTGATGTCTTGAAATAATAATAATATTTACAAATGTGAGGATGGGAAAAATGGTATGAAGTCGAGAAAATATGAAAGCATGGTACATTTGTTTTAATTTCAAATAGGCCTATCTTAGTGGGAACACGATTGTGAATACAGCAAATCTGTCTGTCCTTTTGGTTAGTAAACCGGAAGTGATGAAAGATTAGATATAGGTTACGAGAGAAATGTGTACTGGTTTCAGCTGACAACTCTTTAACAACATTGACTTCATTTGTAAGGCTTATCATTACATATATATTTTAGAAGAACTTGGTTTTAATTCCACATTTGGTAATCCAAAAATTATACTCAAAGTTCCCTTTCAAAAGACTGAATTCTTCAAAATTACGTTTCAATTTTAAACACATTGAATAATCCGGTCGTAGGGACAAATAAATTTCTACAGGATTTAGAACTTCATAAAAAACCCTTACAAAGACAGATGCAATGCAGGATCCATTAAATCTCCTATCTTTATTCCTCACGAAAATACTAACTGCTGGGAACGAACAACTGCAGATGTATTGTTCTACAACATATGCAAGAAATCAACTTTGAGTAAATCTGAAACCAAAGCTTTTCAAACTCAACAGCATCAAAACGTTCGACTTTTCAACAACTTTACATCACCATTCCTCACGACAAATTAAAGGCTACATTTTTTTTGACATCATAGACAGCCGTTTCTTCAATAAAAATGGATCTCAGAAATCATTCTGATTCTACACACAATTACTCCGAAGTTAAGAGATGCTGGAGTTCCTCATTGATAATATTTATGTGGTCTTTGGTGATCAGGTCTTTCAAACGTTTGTTGAAATTCTTGTGGGCACATATTATGCTTCTTTGCTGGCTGACCTGTTTGTGTATTTTTATTAGGCAAATTTTATTCAGAAGTGTGTACATAAGAATGAGAAACTTATTGATGTCGCTTTGAACTTGACATTTACATACATCAATATTTTATCAATTAACAATATTCACCTTCAGTCATGCTTCAGCTTTTCTGTCATCAACTTCCCATGTTCATGTAGCTATATTCAATTATAACCTGCATAGGCTGTTTATGTCTCGCAACTTATTCGATACGCGAGAGCATTTTCTGTGAATGATCAATTCCAAACATGCTAATGACAAATACTCTGTACATGGAAGACGATATTAGAGAGGGGTTTCAACAGTCTCGTTTAAAGTCAGCATTTCACAACTAATGATCTTATTTACAAATACAACCTGTTATTAGGTCTAATGCCTTTTAGATACTGATTTTGACTACGACTTACTCTGTTTAAAGGACTCACGGCAGGTGTGACCGGTCAACAATGAACGCTAACTCTCGTCCAAGGCAACTGACCCCGCTCTGGTGTATCCAAGGGTTCGTGTTTGACCTTCTCTCAGTTTTGATTATTATTTTCTATTTCATTTTATTTAATTACGAAAGTCGATGCACATTTCCCCATTATTTATCAATTTGATAAAAGTATTGTTCATTGAATCTGTTAACAGTTCTTTGGGAAATGTTGAAAAACGGTCATGGGCAATTCAGAATCACAGTAAATCAAAGATACTACAAAATCGTTGTAAACCAAAGATAAGGATATATTGGCAATTTTAATCTTCACGAACAAATACTGCCATTTCTAGGAGAGTGTTTTGGGTTGATGATAGTACTATACATATATTCCTGTACTTGCTTTGTCGTAGTCTCGTGGCTGACACTTCAAGCACATGACATCGGAACTGGCGGGCGTATTTGCTGCATATTGTGTTCTTGGAAGAGGAGGATTTTCAGCGGGTTATGCCTTATTTATATATACCCAGCTGTAATGGATAATATTGGCCTTTGGAGTGTGTGTGTGTGTGTTGGGGGAGGGGGGGGGGGGGGGTCATCGACTTTCATATGATTCGGTCAACACGAAAACTGAGCATCTTCTGTGGGTTTTAAAATGAAATGTAGTAAAGAGTATAATAATGTGCAACATCATTTGAGATGAACTCTTGATACGCAGTAACTTTTACCTAGCTTCTGTTGGGAGTAAATTTAAATTAAAAAAATCATTGTTTCCCTCTTCCGTCCTACTCGGAATAATTGTCCGCCTAAAATACTATTTACTATTTCTCTCTATAGACATTTATTTCACTATATTTATATTTTTTTGCCCCCGCAATGTTTTTTTACTGTAACTATCTACCTACCAATCCATACGTCACAATTGGTGGGTTGCCACCCCCCCCCCCACCCCCCCAATATTTTGATTTAGACCATGTCCATACCATGCCGGTGAGTTTTGTTGCTAAATTAAAAGAAAACAAAAACCAATATACTCCTATAAATGATAACGCTGACTGTATATTATAGCACTGTGCTGCAATGTCTTATTCCAATTGATCGATAAATTCCCTTGGACCTTCTGTCAATGGTGATGCTTACAAACCGGCTATGGCCTGGCACCACAAATAAGCTTTCTCTGTCCACAGTAATTTGTGACGATCTACTGCAATCCACGCTTAATGAATAAAAATCAATCCGTTTTCCAATTTGTTACAGCAAGACACTTGTCCTACTCTATGTAATAAGAGCACAATAAATTCCGATTTTTCACGCGATTTTGTGTGTTTGCGATCGCAATCATATGACTATGTGCTTCATCAAATGGTCAGAAAGAAAGAGAAATGTGAAAGAGGCAAAGTATGATAAATACTGCATTGTAATTCACTGTGGTGTAATAGAGAAGTATAATTTGTAGAATAGTCCTACACGTTTACCCAGAAGCTTCTGCCAAAATGATAAGTAAATCGTACACCTAATCTGTGGGAAATGAAAATAAAAGAAATGATTGTTAACACCACCAATTTGTCTTTGATGCAAATTTCTATTAACACCGAACGTTGGCGAAATATAGCTGTAAAGTTCTTAGCTTGCATAGACAATGTACTTAGTATATTTAACATTCTCAGCAATAGAACCCAGTTTATCTTTGACCTTTGTGCAAAACTGTTCACACTCTATTAATTTCGACATACACAGAAATTTTTATAAGGTATATAGAAATTATCATGTTCATTGATTTAAAAGGAAAAAAAGAACACTGCAACTGTTTAGAATCGGGTGTTACTAGGATATCTGAATTCGAAGGTGAACCAAACCATACAGATCATAATGGCAGTATGGATGACAAACAACATGTGACAATCGGCTTTTTTAAAGTTTGGATTGAAGATGAAATATTACTTTCCGTTTATTTCCGGATGCAAAATCATTTCCCTTCAATCTGATTTTGACTGAATTTTTGATACATTTTTATTCCTCCAACGAGATTTATTTTTAGTGTAGGGTTCTGTGTTTCCCGTTTTAATCTTTGTACACAGTGTCTGGCATGATAAGGATACTATTGCAAATTCCAATAATAATTTTAAAAAGAAACGATTGAAAACATTAACGTTGATTGCGAATAAAGACGTGGAGGCAATTAGCAGATGCCGTGAAAACTCCCCAAGACTGCGTGTTTAGCCTCACCAGAACAACGCCGCTGTATGAGTGAAAATAAAAACAATACATTTCAATCGTTTTCAAAGATATTTTAACCATTTCAGATTTTGTGAAGACAGTTACAAGATGGCCATAAAAGTTTAGATAACCAGAGAAAACTCTTTTTTTGTGTTTTTTGTTGTAGCCTGTGATAGTACAAATGCAAGAACTCCTATTAACAATTATGAAAACGAGATAATAATTCGATAAACTGGTATAAAATTGGCGATATGCTTCACACATGGTGTTTCCACTGGCCGCTGCTATACATCAGCCTCTAAAAGCCACTCTTTGAACTTTTCCGGGAGCGATAATTGTACACCTGGTTCGCAGAGGCTACAGTAGAAGTTTATATTTATCGATACTCCGGGCGCGTGCTTTGATGCACATGATAAACAGTTAATTCAATCACAAGAACTCTCTTGGCTAATGCTGAGGCAAATTTCAACATTTCATACCATATTTTCCGGGTCTTGAAAATCATGGCTCAAATGATTTGCTCCGGAATAAAATCTCGAGATATTCTTTTATCAAACAGAATCACTTTAGTTATGCTCTGGCCGTGAATTGGTTGCATTTATTCCACACAGTTGACAGAACATTTATCTAGAGTTCAAAAGTGTAAATAACAATTTGGAGAATCTTTAACAAACACCCCTCTTACCATGAATACGTTTCAGGGACATAGATGAATAGCGAGTCTGAACATGCAGTCAGGAATGTCCCGCTTCCCATGAGTAGAGATCTATCAATTTACTCAAGTATCAATTTAACAGGTCGTGAAATTTGAGCATGTTGATTACCACAAGCCGTTCAATTCGACGTATTTGTGGTAGCAGTGTTCAAATCATGAAACTTTCTCTCTCGAAAAATTTGTTCTGATTCAAAGTGTACGTATCTACTTTTTGTAGATAGACGACGAAAGAAAAAAAACAAAGAAAAGAAAACAGGAAAAAACACTATCAGAGGTGGTATGCATTTTTACACCTTTCTGCATACCTTTTAAAATGCATTTATTTACATATTCTAAAGCTCATAGTTATAAGTTCACGTTATTGAAATCCAGTACTTGGAACATCGACAATAATCATGCCTCTGACAATTGCCTTCTTTCTATAGATATTCTCTATTCACCATCCATTCAGTGTCGCTGGACGCGGGTCATTAGCCAAGTATAAATAATTCCAATAAACATTTTGCAGCAAAAGCTTTGAAATTATTTGGTGCAAATTACAGAAACAACATGTAAATGTACTCCAGGATAATTGGGTTTTCACATGCGAACGCCTAAAGGATGCGAGGACAACAGTGAAATGTTTGAAACACGCAACCATACAAACAATTGTCAATATTGTTTCAATATAGAACGAGTCCATCTTTTAATATTTGTGAGATACCATTGGAGCCAAAAACAAATTTCAAACTTGCAGTCTCTTTTTATTGAACAGAATCGTGAACAGAAAACAAATAATTAATCAAAAACATATACGAGGCATGGTTTATAGATAAAAACTCTTCCCCGAAACAGAATTGATAAAACTGTGATTCATTTAGACCTCTGCCATATTGATTATCCATGAAATTAGAACAAGTAAATCATGGCTGCCTTAATTTAACCACTTCTTAAAGCGTCAGTTGTAAGATATACAGAACAGGACTGGACTTGAATATATTCTTCGTTAACGAGAAATTCCATTCTATGAGACAGTCCAAAGATTTCAGGGTTCGGAAATTTTATTCAGTTTATAATTGTATTCTAGTACTCTGATAAAGTGTTTTTAAAAAAAGATATTGATTTTTAAGGACAAAATAACACGCGGTCATAATGGCTGATTAAAAAAAGAAAATGAGTGAATAAATAGCACTGCCATTTTGCATGTCGTTATCTGACTGGTTCATTCTTTGGTGCTATTGATCATGAGTTCAAGCCCCAAAAACTTTATACTAAAACTACATTTTTCACTAAGTAAGGTAAATGTTAACTTTTCAATTTCAAACCATTATGATATACTTTCAATTTTCATCAATAACAATTCTCTTTCGTGTGTTATTCTTCCTTAAATTCTACTAAAGTCACTATATACACCATTACAAAGGGCAAATAACTTCTGTTGTATACTTGCAAATTAGTAAGGATATACAAGTAATCGAACCAACCAATCTGATACACAGATTCATGAATGTTGCATTGACATGTGATGTGCCACTTTCAGGAATGGTATCTAGCAGAAAGAAATCGATTCGTATCGGTTTCTAAGGTTACTGGTGAACGGTCAAGTTATTGGAAAAGGAAACTGAAAGCATTGTATATTCAGGGTACACATAAACAATGTTCATTGACGTGGAAAGTTTAAAATATCTTCAGTACAAGTTTTAAGCTACATTATCCAACGTTTAGGAATTGTAATTTGAATAATTATTGTATTTCTTAAAATTAATTCTATGGTGAAGTGAAAAAGGGTCAAGGTCAATAAATATTCTGAAGTTTTCAGTACACGATTTCAGTTAAATTTTTCATTCAAATTTTATTAGATTTTGCAGATATGATTGTTTGATTAAGTCTTTGCTCTCTAATGGGTTATGCCCCGTGGAGATCCGGGTTAGAATAGGTCCTCAGTACCCTTTGCCTTATCGTAAGAGCGACTAAATGGGGGAGGTCCTTCGGATGAGAGTACAAAAACCGAGGTCCCGTGTCACAGCAGTTGTGACACGATAAAGATCCCTCCCTGTTCAAAGGCCCTAAGTGCCGAGCATAGACCTAAATTTTGCAGCCTTTCACCGGCAATGGTGATGTCTCCATATGAGTGAAAAATTCTTAAGCGAGAAGTAAACAATATACAATCTAATGGGTTGCAGGGCTATATGTGAAAGGCAAGGTCACTGGAATAGAATTAAGAAATTTCTGATAAGCAAGATTTTAGTTGTATTTTCCATACATGTTTTATCAGGCTTGCAGGAATGAGACTTTGCATGCATGACTTATTTCGTATTGCTTAAATTTATATGTAAAACGTTAAGGTCACTGAAAGGAAAATTTCAAAGTTGTTTAGAAGACTTGAAATACATTTCTTACTCTTTTTATGGACTAATCAGTTATGAAACTTGCATACAAATCCCTCTTGGTTTTCAGGAAAGAATGTAAAGGTTAAGGCCAGTCGACGGGCAATGTCCTTGTGAAGTAGTTTTTATCGTGTGTTTGTATTTCATTTCAATGTACTTGCAAATATTCCATCTTACACCAGGTCCCTACCGAGGTTTCAGTGCCTACTGGTGTTCAGTCTGAAATATAAAAAGTCAAGGTCACTATAATAAGAATTTTAAAGTACATGTGTAGTACTACCTCACAATACACCACATTGTGTATTACTCGTGCTGTAATGTACTTATAAGTCATATGTTATGTTTAGAGAATGAAATTTTTGGAATAAAAAAAACCCCACGTTACTTGTAAAGGTTATCTGAAATATAAGACACAACGCATTTTCCATTAATTGCTTTATTATGATATATATGTCACCAAAACATTAAATGCAAAAAAAGAAAGATAGTGGAGAATGATTAAACCAAGTTTGCTCTATTTTGGTTTATTTTTTTAGTACCGCACAATCTTCTTCGATTGCATAATACCATAAAAATGTGTATATATCTATAGACAGAAGGGTCTCAGTACTGGTTGAAATAGGTGAATTTATTCAGATTAAACACAAGTTCTTTTCACAGCTGCCATTGTAATTCATTCAGTGGTTTTTTATATCGTTACGCTTGTCCTCTGAGGACCAGTTGTGATGGTTTTTTGTATTCACTGCGGAGCCAAAAGTTTTACTGCTGCACTGTACTTTTATTCAGAAGTCTGCCACAGTGATCCTTAATCAACAGCTGTTATATTCAACACTTTCTTTTTCACATCATTAGGATGTGCCCTGCGTGATATCTTTACAATGTTGCAGAACATATTCTTGATATATCCGAGCAGGAAGCAGAAAGAACACTTTCATATAGATTTTAAAGTGTGGAGTGAAACGTTCACTACAACAAAGGACGTTTATCGTTATGCAATTTTATTATCTGTCATGTTGCAATAACTATGTATCATTTTCATTTCCTAAGAACATATTTTATGTTGCAATAGTAATTCATCATTATCAATACACAGAGGATTTATTGATGAATTTCTACATAAAGATAGTACGAACCATTGAATTGCTTTCGACAAATGTCTTTATAATGAATTCAAAAATCTCATCAAAGAACATATTTCTTTTCAGCAATATATCTTATCTTAATAAAAATATAATTTTCCATGCAAGTCAAACACATATTTGATGAGTGATAAGTAGTAGGCTGTCAAACTCATTCCTGTTGCAGTAAAGCAGAAATTTTATACAATATTAAAGGAGGTATACTGAAATCAGCAGGTCTTCTGGAGGAGGTCATATTTATAAACGTTTAAACTAGAAAATTTACACGTGAAAAAACTTAAATACCTGTATAAAGTGTATTTTCCGCGGTTGGAAAATTTTGCTGTTCATCCGTAAATGGTTGCAGATTATATTTTGCGATTCCACTTTCTGCGGTTGCATTATTCCTACATCTACCTATATGCGTGCATATGTGTTTTGCATTGTAATTTTTGCGGATTTTTTCCTATCCGCAAAATTCCGCTAAAAATGGACAACTGCAGAAAATACCCGTTATACTGTATTTTACTTAAGTTAAGGCCTTACCTTAAGGTTCCCATGGGGATCTGGGTTAGAATAGGTCATCAGTACCCTTTGTTTGTCCTAAGAGGCGACTTATATATAGTTTTAATTCATCCACCAAAAAAAATCAACATTATCTCATCATCTTTACTTTAATATGCCCTGAAACTGATGTTTTATACTTATTAGCATATGTATTGTATCTTATGGTTATATCATTTTATTTCAATGTTGCATTTAATTGTTTTATGTACTGTAAAGCACCTTTGAGCATACAAATATATGAAAAGAGTGCTAAATAAATATGGTATTATTATAAATGGGGCGGTCCTTCGGATGAGACCATAAAAGCTGAGATCCGTGTCACAAGAGTTGTGGCACGATAAAGATCTTTCCCTGCTCAAAGATTGTAAGCGCCGAGCATAGGCCTACATTTTGCGGCCCTTCAACGGCTATGGTGACGTCTCCATATGGGTGAAAAAATTCTCGAGCGGGACGTTAAATAATATACAACCAACCACCATTATGCCCAAATTTAGGAATATGAAACCCCCGCGTCCCACTAGATTGATTGATTAAATATTGTTTAACGTCCCGCTCAGAATCTTTTACTCATATGGAGACGTCACCACTGCCAGTGAAGGGCTGCAAATTTAGGCCTATGCTCGGCGCTTATGGCCTTTGAGCAGGGATGGATCTTTTTACGTGCCACACCTGCTGTGACATGGTACCTCGGCTTTTACGGTCTCATCCGAAGGACCGCCCCATTTAGTCGCCTCTTACGACAAGCTAGGGGTACTGAGAATCTGTTCTAACAACCCGGATCCCCACGGGGAGAGTCCCACTAGAGATGGGGGAGATAATGATGTATTCCGGTAATTATACATGTATAAATGACAGCTTATATACACTTAGTAATTCAAGGCAAGTTGAATTTCACTATATTTTAGGTTGTAAAGTTTCGCCAGATATGCTTCAAAACTACTGGGAAAAAATATTGTCTTAAACCAAATGTAGTACAATTTTCTGATCTGATGTCAAACACTATTATGAAATCACTTAAGAAACACTGCGTGTGTATTCATAGAATCTATATAATGATCTATACTCCATGAGTATAATTGACGAAATTTATTAATAATATGACTGTAAAGTGAAACCTTCGGTTTGTACATGCACTATGATTCTATTGTTGGAAGACAATACTTAATACTTTTATAGGCTACATACCATTCACACAGTTTGTTAATTTTGATTTCAAATGAGGCAAACAGATTTGTGAATCATTTAGGAGTCGGAAAACCATTGCTTATTATCACATTATTATTTTTAGGTTTACATGTATTTTCTTAAACATAAAGAGCAAGTTGAACCGAAAATCCGACATAAAGTATTGTGCTATCATACGTATATATAACATTACTCGCATATAGTTTCTTGATGTCGTTTTCTACACACCCGAACACGACAATTGTCTATATTCCTAATACAAAAAGTGCTTATTTGATTAAGTGTTGGTATAGCTCTGATTTTGATGTCTTTGTTAAAATATAACAGTGATCAGAATGTAGTCTTAAGTGGTTAAGGGTGCTGAAGCAGGTGTGCCTCAAGGGTCTATACTAATACCTTTCTTATTTTTGTTATGGTATATATATACTTCTAATTTATTAGGTTTTGCAGATGACACATCTCTTTATGTTATAGTGGCGTGGAAGATGATGTAATTAATTGTAATCATTGAAAAATGATTTAGAATATATTAGATGCTGATCTGCACAGTAGGCAGTAGATTTTAATGCTGATTTTACCCGAAAATTAATCTCCCACCCTACAATTCACTTTGGTACTTAGGTGAACCATTTATGAAATGTGACAAACATAATCACCTGTCGAGGGTTGACGACGGAGCATTCACTACCTATATTTACGTCTTATGTTTCGCGCGTCCATGGCACGATAGGTGCGGGGCTCTACCACTGAGCTACCGCATAGTTACATATACATACATACATACATACATACATACATACATATATATATATATATATATATATATATATATATATGGGTAATATATCTCAACTTTTGAACATTGTAGAAGATTTACAAATCCCCTTTTTATTTTTGTACTTATTACAACCACATTCAACGGATATGTATTAATCCATGCATCCATTCTCTTTTTTATTATTTTGTAGCAAGTTTTCTTAAACCCTATAGCCCCATTAGCTACACAGAAGCAGAACGTATTCTTTTATGTACCCTTTGTACTGTGACATACGAGGTACTGATCTTCATGTTTCTCAATGGGGTCCCCAAAATGCAGAAACTTTATTCTATTGGGGACGATTCAGTTTAGCCGAAGAGTGTAAAAGAGAATTCCAATACATATGTATACCTACAAATGGTTAAAAAAAAGTGTTGACCTTATCATCAATTACATGCTCCAATGCCTCTTTCTGATGATTGTATATAAAATTTAATTTTCTCTTCAATTCTAGATGATAAATCTAGTTCTGGTACGGTAAGACATAATTTCTTCTCGTTTTTCTTGGTTGCAAGTTTGAACATATTTATTCAATTAGTATAATTCTGCTATGTAAAATATGTTTTCGATAACTCTATGAATTGATCCCAATTGACTTTAATCAAACGAATGAGACTTGACATTTACTGATTTATAATGATATAATGGATGAAATCGATGATAAATATTGTATCTTTTCTCTTATGACTCAGAGGGGCGGGTACACGGATGTCTCTATTTCGTCCTGTCCTGTTTCATCTTCTGATATTAGCGTTTATTTAGGAGGAAGATGGACTCCATTAGGACTTGTAGCCATATGCCAAAGAAATGCACACGTTGAAGATCGTTTGCAGGTGGCAGATCTCATTCCACGGAATTTTCACACTAGCGGCAATATCCTGTAATGACATGCTCATTGTGGTAATGGCTGAAGCCGAGTCCATTTTGAACTTCATCTCGGTCCATTACCTTATAAAAACCTAATATAGGCAAGAAGATGAAGCTATCTAAACGGAGGCTTTTCTCGATAAAGCAGCCCAGATTTAGCGTACAATCCCTCTATTGATGGTGAATTTACTCCGAAGAGCACGTCGTTAGCTGGTAAAATTTTGAAGTGCAGACATAGAATTACTGTGCCATCATTTATCTGTACAGCAACTAATTATTCTTTGAAGCAATCATCAAAGACTGGGTACAATGTCTCGTACATTAACGATATAATTTTGCCCAGGTTTTTTATGCATGTTTACTAGGAAGAAATGATAATTAAACTTTTTTTTGTTTCTTTTGGAGTTTGATTTCAGACTTTACACAATATCAAACTGAAAGCTTGTAGGCATGTTTTGCGGTCCAGCCAGCCACAGTGTGAAACCACCAATCAAATATTGATGCTATTTCTCACCAAATCTCGAAGTTGTTCGTCACAGATTTTCATTATTGGACTTTGTTCTCACTTGGCTGATATTTGCGAACTTGCTCGGGATTCTTTATTCTCGTTACTAATGACAACAATCAGAGAATTATTCACTTTTGCTTGACAATTATTACGCAATTTCGAATGAAATCGCGCTGGATTTGCAGTTTTATGGTGGGAAGGTCAGCATTAAAATTCGGAAGAAATTGTAGTTTAGGGAGACCCTCAATTAATGAGAAAAATAAATGTCAAACATTTAACGAGCAAATCGGTCAAGCTTATATTGTTCCACATTCGGAGCTCAAAATCAGCTTACATCCAAAATATAAATGTTATTGGCTCTCTCTCTCTCTCTCTCTCTCTCTCTCTCTCTCTCTCTCTCTCTCTCTCTCTCACACACACACACACACACACACACACACACACACACACACACACACACATCACCTGAATGCGATTAGTGCTTACCAGAGTGTTTTCACGGAAATTTCGAATAATTCACACGAAATTAATTATATGTTACATTCAATTATATCTTTGTTTCTATTTTGGTAATTTATTATTGACGTTTCATCAAAATATTCGTGAGTTTATGATTTTTCTATGGTAGTGTAAACTTGTAGAATATGAATATTGCAGATCTAATGCCAATTCACAAACCAGCACGGAATGAATATTCGTACGTTCGCCCTTTTTGTACTGTCCTGACATTTGGTACAAATAAAATGACTCTGTCATGGTAAGATAAACAAAACCACTACAATAGCTATATGACCTGATATTTTTCTTCCATTCCATAAAGAAGTACTTTGATGCAGCCGAATTAATTTGAAAAGTAAGGGAATTTTTTTTTCTTAATTTAAACATCTAAAAGCAGTGGTCAACTTTTCTTAAATTACATGCCTGAAAGCGAATGCATTTAAAAGAAAATAGTGAAAAGATTGTTTATAAAATACATGTAAAGAAGTAACACCGTAATTACTTTGTGTATTCATATTAGGAACCCCCGCGCATGCGTACAATTTCGATGTAAGTATCAAAAATGAGAACACGTGGTCATCCAAGTTTATTGACGGATTAAACATCCGTAACTGTCTCAAGTACACCAATGTTCTTACTGCAATATTCATCTTCGTTGACGTCTGAAATGGTAACATCAGCTGACTATCACTTGAATATGCATTGAATTTAATGCATTACATATGACCGAGTGACACGTACAGTTCTTTTTAAACATATATTATTCAAAACCAAATACTTTATCAAATTGAAACAATTTGCTGAAACACCGGACCATACAGTTAGTAATAACGCTGTTAAAGTTCAGTGCGGTCGGAAGGATACGTAATGCATGTACCTGTACAACTGTAGCTTTCTGGGAAATTATTTTAAAGCGTCGAGCTTGCTCGAGAGCCTTCTAGCGATCATGCAAAATTTTACCTCTACACCGCCTTTCATCTCAGTGGGCAAAATCAAATAGTGCCTATTGGTTTTGAATGTTTCTTACGATTCAAGACTTTGAAACATCGAATTTAATTAATATTTGAATGGCACAATACCATTTCCGTTGTTGATGTTGTTGTTTATTATCATATCTTTGTCCAATAGTTAAATACGATTGTTTAGTAAGAGAAGTTCATTATTCGCGGAAGGATTTACTACGTACGATATTATCAAGTACTTACAAAATAACCTGCTCAAATTTGGTTTTCATTTATATCTATATTCTCGCAGTTGCATCAAGAATCTTTTATTTCAGATCAGTAGAAACAGATAAAACTAAAGTGGTCACGGTTACGTTGCTATTCCAAAAAACACAAGGGGGGCCTCCGTGGCCGAGTGGTTAGAGCATCGCGCTCAAAATCACAAGGCCTCTCACCTCTAGTCGGCGCGGGTTCGAATGTCGCTCGTGCCGATAAATGTGAGAAAATTTGCCAGTTTACTTTCGGAATGTCGGTGGTCTCTTTTCGGGTATATTTTATCTGGGTTCTCTCCTCCACTAATAAAAACTGGACGCCACCAGATAAACTGAAAAATTGTTGAGTGTGGCGGAAAACAACAAACAATCAATCAACCAAAAAACACAAAGACTATTTCCGGTTTTGTTTTCGGTAATCCCGATCTCGATTTTTAATGAAGCAAAACGAAAGTAGCATGTGCATCGTGACGAAAATAACAGGTTATTTTGCGAAGAAACCCAGGATAGGTAGCATTCATTGGGAAATGAATCTTGTTCAGAATTCCAATAACCTTACTACATATTACGTTGAACTTTTGAATTGTTAGACATGATTGAAAACAGAGAGTAAATACTGTATAATTGTTACATCATACATGAACAGAAGATATAACTTCTATAAACAAGTAGTCTCACTCTGAAGCAGTTATATTCTTTTCAGCATTTTTCTTTTCAGCATTTTTCTTTTCAGCATTTTTCTTTTCAGCATTTTTCGTCTGCAATTTCAAGTTATTTATTATAGCCTTTGTAAAGTAACTAGTATTGAGGGGATATTATCTAACAAGACGAGGGTACATGTACTTGTTAGGAAAAGTAACTTCATCCCAAGCTCTCTTCTTTATTTCTCTTTATGTATATAAACACACGTTGCTGACATTTTACAAATGATTGAAATGCTTTATTTATATACCTAAATATGAGGAACTGTCTCCTGTGGTACTCAAACATTTCTTCTCTTACCTTCTCTAATTTACCTGCCCTCTAAATTTCTTGAGAACCCTAATGTATATGATAATGCACTCGACGAATTTGTGGCCCTTCAGGCCTCTTATATATATATATATATATATATATATATATATATATATATATATATATATATAATCATTAATTTATGGCATATTATTTTCTGTGCGTAGTTGAGATTTTATATCGCTGTATTTTTGACTAGCAACTTAACATGGCTACGTCAACAAACGATATTATTTGAAGCTGTGAGTTTTCGGTTGACATGGGGCTTTGATGAATATTAGAAGGTATATTTGGGCACAAAATGTAGTGGGGAAATATGCTTAGATTATATTTTGGTATTAAAATTTTGAGATGGCGATGTAAGACCTCAATCGTTCGTAGAAGAAAAACCTGCTTTGTAGATCGGGGGGTACATCTGTAGCTCTCCGGTCTGTCCCAAAATTTTCCCCAAAGAGCTACAGTTCTGCAGCTAGGTACGACGGTGAAAATGCTCATCGGTTGTTCACCTGATAAGGGAGAGGGTCCATGCTGAGGTGAGCTGATGCCTCTAGATAAAAACATTGGAAGCGTATTATGTAACGATAGTGTTATCGCTTTATTATAAGATGGAAACTAAACACTTGTTGTTGTTCGGGGTTTTTTGTGTGTGCGTGTGTGTATCTATTTATTTTTCAAACTGATAATTCTGACATATTTTGATAAAGCTCCTTTAAATTTAAACTTAGATCAACGAAACGATGGATTTTGTTTAAAAGAAATCCCAATAAAATCCGCAAAGAAAAAAATATGATACAAGAAATCCGAAAAGGATATCTAGAGTCGGTAAGGGAATTTACATTAATGAGCATTTACTTCCGGTTACATATAACCATACTCTGATATTATATTTCTTTTTTATCTCGGGGGTGTTTCGAGGTCTGCATTCAAAAATTGAGGAAGTTGACCTTTTTCTTCTTACTTAATCATTATTACTTTTCATTTAAAAAAGAAGAGTGAACTATTTTTGCATTTTCATCGGCTCGAAAATAATCCGCGAACATCACAGATAAAGTTCAAAGTTGAAACCAACCCCATTAATCTGAGGAGGATACTTTGTAGTGGGGGCCAAGCTGAAAGATAAAAAACATACACGAATACTTTTTGGTATGGCATTTGTTTAACTCTGTACAGAGTGTCTGTATACATAACACTTTCAATTCCATACAGTGTAGTTCATTAATACCAACAATTGTGTAATTTGATTAATTTCCGCTTCTTCTATAAAGAGAAGTGTGTATTTTCAGACCCTGTTTGATGGAATAATCGTCCAAGAAAGTTGGCGAGAAGATTACCAGAGACAGATATAAAGGGGTAGTGACGAAGGATAACACTTTTGAACTTCATTGAGCATTTCAAACATCGTGAAAATGTTTAGAATCGAGATTGTACCATACTATGGAGTCTGCCGTGGAAGCTGGCACGCGTAAGAGATTTTGATGTTTTGAGCAGCTGCTGAGTGTCCCTGAAATTATCCGAATCTCGCACTTCCGCCAAAGACTACACGCTGCGAAACCGAGGCGGCAAGAATAACGTTATATGTCAAATGCGTTGCAGTTATAAAATTCTGACGCAACTCTATGTTTTTTGACTGATGTTACATCTCTGTCTATCAATTTATTACTTTTTTTGAAATCTCAAGATTAAGTTGAGTACCGAAATAGCTGCAACCGCATGTTTTCAATCACGCCTCGTGTTCCCTATGTTAATGCTTGCTTTAGCACTACTTGCAGACACGGTGATCAGATATTGGTTGAAGATAAAGATTTTTAAACATGGCAAATATACCAATTAATGCTTCATTACAAATTTATTACAAGTCTGGCATTTGTGTGGTCGTTAGAAAATAGTTGCTATCGCGAAATTTGAAGGGATATGGTGTTCCAAGACGTTCGTGAATTAAGGGCTATCTTATGAACATGCTCTCAGTTTAGTCTTATAAAAGATATCGACGTGATTTGGCCGTATTTTTGTTTTTCGAAAACCTTTTAAACAAACATATAGAGGTCTGAAAATTAATTATCATCCAAAATTAATATTTCAACGATATAATGTTTATGCAACCGATGCGCATATTATTTAAGGGAAGAACAAATTGTAATATTATCCATTTTAAATCGATGCATACTTTTATGAATTGACATTGAAAAGATTGGAAAATAATGTCAGTTAGTACAATATCTAATAAATATCCTAAAGGGCTTATGTGTAAAACCCCGTATGCTAATCCTTGTTATTGTTTAAACGGATTGAAAATTCAAGGAGGAATCGAAGTCGATTAAGGTCTATGGAGAAATATACTATCCCTGAAACATCATACCGAACACAGTATTTTACGGTGTTTTACATGTATGTGTTACTATGACCTCGGGGTAAGGAATTCATATGAAACTGGCGTAGTAACCTTCAAAAAAAGAGCTTTGGTTTATGATATTCTTAACTGATCAATAGATGAACATATGTCCCATGTTATTAATGCTTAAATTATTTTCTCTTAAACGTGTACAGATTTTAAAAGAAAACGTCACGTAATAGTGATAAGTTTATTTACAAGGCAATGGAACAGCTGAGTTCGATCATATGGTTCTGTGCCCCTGAAATATACGACACGTTCTACACGTGGTTTAAAATGTACACAAACAGCGAGTACGATAATACTGTGTGCGGATCTTGTGTAAACACAATAAATTAATATTGATTTGTGTCAGCTTTAAACAAAAAGAAAAAGAAAAAAATGACAGGATGAATGGCTATCATTTAACTAGAGGAAAAGGCATCGCTACGCGCAATTACGCCATTGTTTGCTATCTAATATCGAGGACGGTACTGCACGATCGCTGTCTTTCACATGGTGTGTCCAAAGGTCCGTGTTTGCCCTCCTCTCAATTCTGTATTCTTTTTGATATTTATGAAATTGATTACTGTTCGTTATCTCCACTTTTTTTAATTCAAGGTCTCGATAAAGAACTTTCATTTTCATTAAACTTTCGACCGAATGCAGTAGCTCAGTGGTAGAGCGTTCGCTTCGTAACCAGAAGTTCGCGAATTCGAGCCCCGCTCGTTTCATGCTCATGTCAAACCTAAGATATAAACATAGGCAGTGATTGCTCCTTCGCCAGGCCACAGGGACTGGTAATTATGTCAGTTATAATAACAATAGGGGTCTATACTATACCACCTAACAAAACACACACACACACACACACACACACACACACACACACACACACAAGAAATGAACGAGTTTTTATCAAAATTTTGATTCATTTAAATATTGTGATACAGTTATATCAAACCTGGATATGTTAAGAGGAAAAAAGGTTGATATAATTTTATTCGACTAACGTAAAAGAAACATATGATTACCGGAAGTGACGTTCTTCTTGGCGATCATGATCAATAATGGGATATCATGAAAAGTGGCGCGAAAAACTGTCGAATATTCGTGGTTTGATGCGTCGATGATGATAATTTTTATAGTGAATCAATGGCATAAATATTGAAATTACTGGATCAGAAAGAACTTTGGAGTGGATGACGATAAAAGCAGAATTTTTAGTCGAAGTTTTGAGTAAAACTCCCTTCATTCCTTGTGTGTTATTTTCTAAGGGGATGGTATGGTATAGATCTTTAGTATTATTATTGCAGAAAAAAAATTATCGTTTCCTGTGGCCAGGCGCTCAGCATTTGGAAGTGAAAAACACGGGTCTCTCTGATATGACCTTAATAATGGAGATTCTGTTTTACGGCAAGCGTTGTCACCCTAAAGAAACCTTACAGTTACGGCCCTGAGGTCCACATTGGTAGAATTTCACCTACAGCTGGTAACGTTTCAGTATGAGTAAAGAAAAAATCTTTACAGGACGTACAACAAAACAAGCAAATGACTTCATTTAAAAGATTATGTATACCGGTAATGATTGAAACTCTTTTGCACCAGTTTCAATAGCAGGATATTCTACGGAAACGTATACTTTTCTGTTATTCTTTGATTATTCATCCGTTAAGTACAAATTGATGCATTCAACACTTCTCAACATATGTCTTGAGATTGACGGATTTAAGCACAATTTACATTAAATTTCTTGCCCATATGAGTGATTAAGCAGTGTCGATTCTCACACTTCGTTTTCGGCACGATCGGTTCCCTATATTTTTTCCATTTAGTTGCGTGGATCTCGCATTGCATACCGAGAGAGAATTGCTGTGCTGTCTTCTGGAATTCCGTGATGGTCGCACGATACAGAGCTATTTAACAGTTTATCAAAGTTTGTTCGCTTTAAATTAACTGACAATTGGCACGCTTCCGATATGTTTAGGAATGGTTCTCAAATCATCTAAAGATGTTTTGTAAATCACGAGGATGCAAAAAAAAAAAAAAAGAAAAAAAAAAAAAAAAGTCAAACACCTCTTCGTGTTGTTGTATGTGCACGAGCGGCTGAGAAACTGGTGATGATATTTGAAAGGTCTGACATTTCTGTCCATCATGTAGATATCTATATTGAAACTTAGCACAAGAGGTTGAAATAGACATCAGTTTCCTTAGACAGCAGCTAATAAAGTAGTGATATACCCTGGCCGTGTTTAATAACAAACCAGATATAATAAGCGTAATTAAATGTTAATAAACTTAGAACATTTACAAAAGCAAAACGCCCTGAGAAGTGTAGTGACGCAGCTGACACAGAGGCTTATATTAGATGAAAATAAAATGATATGAAGATTGATTTAAATCTAATACATTTGCTATAAAAAGAACTAATTAATTAAAGGCCTCTTGAAATATCAATAGTTTGCTTTCCAAATTAACTCATTGAGGGCTCATGGGATCCCATATAATTGCTAAAAAATCCGAAGAGCATGGAACATTAATAAAGATTCTATAGCGATGCAATCTATCACGGTGTATTGACACAATATAGAGATAAACTTTATTTCAGAAAAGAAGTTTAATATTGCGCAGTGTTACTCGATTTCCGTCGGCTAAAGCTGTGCCAACAAGGTCAAATCAAACGCAAGCAAGATCCTTGAATTCCGTTTATTTTCCTTCCCCCTATTATTGCCCGGTAAGCCCGAATGATGTCCTTTTATAGAAACATTTGAAAGATTTTGGTGATATACAGCTGTGAGCCAAATTACTGACGTCATTAGAGATTTAGTTACGATATCAAATACCAATGCATGAATATGACAGTGTGAGTTATCGTCCCTGCCTCCGCAGCGACAGTGAGGCTGGAAAATGTCACCTTATCTTGTATGGTTCTCTTCCTTGGACAGTGAAGTAGGATCTTTGAAGGCATGTTCACCGTCATAAAACGTTTATCTGATTACACCGCAAATATTTTTATGTGCAACAGCCAAAACTCAAAATGTCAGAGATTACACTGTGTTGAAAATACACGATACGATCGCTATATAGTTTGATAGCATCACAAGCTACATACTCTTTTGATGCGAATTCCAAAACTTTGTTAGTTGAAATATCTTGAGTTAGTCTTTTTTAATTGTTGACAAGGCATTCTTGAAATGGTTGTAGAGTTATTTTTGATGCCTTGGATGAACCTCTAAGTATGCAGAAATTATTCTCAAACTTTGCAGAAATGATTTTATTTTTCTATTTTTGCAGAAATGATACTCAAACTTCGCAGACAATTCTATCTCTGACTTTGTAGAAATGATTCTCTAACATTGCAGACAACTTTTAAAAATAAACAGTATATCAAGCCTCCAACAAGGCACGTGCTCCTGTGATGGCATTGGTTTTCAGGAATGACAGCTAATTCCTATAGTTTATAAACACAGAAACCGGAAGTATACCCCTAATTACCGTGTGATATCTCACCGATGGTAAATTGTATACAGATAAGTTTCTAACCCCGAGTAGAGTCTTTGGAGTAATCAGAACTGACCGGGAACTGAGACGTTTTCGCACAGCTTGTTGTCTAAGCCACAATGCTTGGCTGTGGGAAGTCTTTCACCCTTCTCACGCGATTGTTAATTAGAAACTATAACATACAAGATGTACAGATAAGCACCTCCATTTCTACACAAGACTGCGTTAAGTATCCGCCCGATATGACGAGAATAAATATTTGATATGCAATTATGATACCCCGTTATGTCTGTTTTC
The DNA here is from genome assembly GCA_024699665.1 of Ostrea denselamellosa. Lineage (NCBI taxonomy): Eukaryota > Metazoa > Mollusca > Bivalvia > Ostreida > Ostreidae > Ostrea > Ostrea denselamellosa. Next base: position 9,811,782 of record JAMZEH010000055.1, on the reverse strand, counting down.
AGCAGCGTTTTGAAAGCGTCCTACAGTGTAATAAGTCAAACTTTCACCTAGCCAGAGTTAGTCCAGATGACATCTCGTACCGATTTTTTTTTTTTAATATTTATTGACAAAAAGCCCATATGTTGCGCACGTCATACATACAGTAAACAAATATAGTCACATAGATTTTTTTTATACAAAATTATTTCCAGTTTTTGTTAATTTAAACTAGTACTAGATGTAGTTAAAAGCAAGTTAAGGTTTACACACAAATGGTACAATGGAAAGTGGAAGCAAACTGTTCTTAGCTTGCAGAGTGCGATGAAAACATGTGATGCAACCGCTTTTGATAACGGTCACTAGTTGTAACGATTGAATTGAACATGTTATAGAGACAAAACATCGAAAAAACTAGGCTCAAGTTCAAAAATTTAGACAGTCCTCTTCCAAACTATGATTAGAATCGTAACAATCATTTTAACAGCAAGGTGAGACGGCTGCTCTAATTATGGTCACAGTTTTATTTATTCTAATAAATAAAATAAATAAAACTTTTATAATAACAACAGGAAGAAGCGACAGATTTCAAAATCGTTTACAGTAGCGGTAGCAAGATTTGCCGGCTATTGTGATCGAGTTAACTAATTGTAATAAATACAATTATTGCAATAATGATAGAAAGATTTTGACGGATATTGTAATAATTTGATTACTTGTTATTGTAATAAATATATACATCTTGTACAGTGGTGAGCATTATCAATAATGGGATACGAGTTACATCCGGTTTGACATTGGCATATTGAAAATATTGGTCATTTGTGCCTTGGCGTTTACAACACAGCCATCTTAATTAGACTCTGTGGAAGCCAACAACACATCGCCATTAAAGAATATAACCGGTGTCTGGAAAGACAATTAATAAAGAAAATATCCTAGCAGTAAAGAGACACAGCGAAATCTGAAGTGCTTTTGAAAATAATGAAAAAGAGACAACCATTTCTGAAATCCACCGAGTTACGCAACGTGACGTCCGAGCAATCTTTTTATGAGTCGGAAACCGGAAAATGTGTACCAGTATTTACATATACTATAATCATGAGATACTAGGTTTTGTAATTAGACTGAAATTCATTTGGTGAATCAATTCGATAATGTCATCCTCTAAAATGAACCGAACTTCAACGATTTAGTGAAGTCTCTTCGGAACATCGTACATTCTTAATCGTTAGATTAAAAATTAGGAGCAAGTAGCCCATGACTCACATGATAAAAAGATCTAGCACATCTGTATTTTTCGGCGAGGAGAAAAAGTCTTCATGTTTCGCTTGTTTGCTTTAAGAGGTATTCTATGTATTGATTTTCTGATAATAAATCGCATGAAATGGAAGATGTGAAGATTATATTTTCATTAGAATTTTTTCCTGGTTAGTTATGAGATTCTTTGAACCCAATTACACCAGCAATATCAGACAGAGGGGCCTCATCGTACTCGCCTAGGTCCGGCATGTCGTAAAATTGTTAGAAATTATATTCTCAGCGCAATATACACATCATTAGGGGGGAAAAACCCCGAAAACATTATTTGAATAATAAATAGATGTTTTCGTTTTCTTGTTCATTTCGGTTCTATATGTATTTTGGCTAATGGACACTGATTCGTTTTGGCTTGTGGAGTTGTTTTAAACAAAATGGTACGTGTTTAGACCGCTACTAGATAGGGAGAGATATGGTGCCGTTTCTAAGCTCCTCTCTGATTTCTAAAGGCTGATGTTCGCCTTTGATGTAAACGTAATCCAGTTATACTGGAGGAAAGTACATTTAACCAAAAATTGAATCAATATCAGGAAAGATGATTTAAATAATGGGTTTTAGATTAAGCATCCTCTATGTCTTGGCAAATTTTCATCCAGTTTATTAGTTATCAGAAGAGAGCAAAAATAATTTGAGAAGTGTTTCGAACACAAAGAACGACAACTGCGTTAGCATAATTCTGTAAATACTGTCTGAAATGACTGGCCGAGTATGCACTATATTTTGACACCTAATTTCAAAAATAATTCTTTTATATTTGGCCGACAACCCACTGTAGTTATTAGACTCCGTCTATTTATTAATAATAAGTATGTGTATTCAGCAAACAATATAATGGTAACTACATTGTAACAAGTTCCAATCGACAAATCGATCATAAGATCCTGTAACAGTTCACGCTCAGGTGGAAAACAGAGATAAAACCCTTCAGTTTTGCGGCCCCCTCCCCCGCAAACGGAAGAAATTATGAAAACTAGACATAAGATATTATTGCGTGTCATATAATTCTGTGAATTTTTACTCTATTAATTAGAAACTCGAAAGGGAAAGGCTGCTAGAGAATGACCACGGGAGGCACACAAACACTCTGTATCAATGACCACGGGAGGCACACAAACACTCTGTATCAATGACCACGGGAGGCACACAAACACTCTGTATCAAAAGCAATTTCTTTGGCTGAAGTTATCTGTCCATGACAAACATACATGATTAAAAATCATACAATATTCCCCCTCTATACCTGAAACGCGGAGGAAAAATGAATTATAATAATGGCAAACACCTATAATGAAATGATGACAAAGACGACGATTCTTTGAAAGAATCAAAATGTCATTTTACAGACAACGCACATACGCTATGCATCGTATAATTGCAATAAATTATGTTTGTTGTTGTTTTAATATTTATATAAATAATACATAAAAAATGTTGATGTACGTTCAACAAACTTCCGTACAAAGCATGAAATTGATCGAGAAGTTAACAAACAATAGTAAAGTAATCGAATCTGCCATCGACATCTGATCTCTCTCTTCACAAAAAGCAATTAACATTCATAATGTTTAAAAATAAACAAGTTGATGTGAATAATGCCACTATAGCAAATACAGTAGCTTTGTGTTTAGTAGCAAATATCAAACAATATATTAAAATTTCATATTGTCAAATAAAAAATACACGAATTCTTGCAGAACTGTAGCTCTCTGGTCATATTTTGGGATAGATCAAATCTGTCCCAGTATATCATCCTCTAGTTACAGTTCTGAAGCTAGAGGATATATTGTTATTTGCGCGACAAACACAATACATTTAAGTTCCAACTTTTTTGTTCGGTTTTATAATCTTGTCATGTCAGATATTGATGTCAGATGTTGTGCCTAACAATGCAGAGCTTTGACGGCTTCCGGATATTCCAACAGTGCTTCGTTTGAAGAATTGTAGTGTGTAGTGTCACTATAAATTAATATTACATTGTGCAACAGGTATGCTTACTCCTTCTAAGCACTTGATCCTACCTCTGATGTTTCTAGGAGTCTCTTGTTTTCTCTATACTCTCAATTTTGTAGTCTCTGTAGAATTATAAGATTGGCCACTATTCGTAATCTTCACTTTTTCATTACTAAAACACAGAAAATGACATTTTTAACCATATTTATTTCGTCTCCTGATCGGTTAGTAGAATGAATTCTATCACAGCGTACAGAGAACAACGGAACTTGTTCTACGTCATATGTTCTATATGCCGAACATAGCTGTTCCCTGTCTCTCATTATATAAGGTGTAGGCTGGTTGTATACTGTTTAACGTCCTGCTCGAGAATATTTCACTCTTATGGAGACGTCAGCATTGCCGGTGAAAGTGTACAAAATTTAGGTCTATGTTCGGCACTTACTGCCTTTGAGCAAGTAGGGGTCTTCATCGTGCCACACCTGCTGTGACATGGGACCTCAGTTTTTGCAGTCTCATCGGAAGGACCACCCCATCCAATCGCCTCTTACGACAAGAAAGGGGTACTGAAGATCTATTCTAACCCGAATCCCCACGGGAATATACAATGAAGGAGTAGATGAACGCCAAATTAGCATAGCAATAGCGTATTAATAATCAAACTGAAATAATTAAAGTGCTCTAGAATCCTTTGAAGATATTTAATTAGAACGCGTTGCATTTTCATTTCGAATATATACGACTGTAGATGTATATTGAATTCTAATTAGAGAGTTCTTTCATTAATGTAGAAACACATATTTCGTCCGTTGAATTTGGTTGAAAAAGAGCAGGTACATATAATAAAAATAAACAGAGACTTCAGCAAGTCTAAGCAGGTTGTCGGACTGATACTCATTTCGGCGTTACGACAGTTTCCAGTACTATAGAGACAATATTTACTTTTTCAATGCTTGGTACATACAACATTTAGAAACAAAAAAGAAAATAAAAGAAATTCTACTGTTATTTCGAGGGCTATAAATACACTTAAATTTTAGGTCTAACTTATGACACAAGCTTAAACTAGAGGTATACAGGGGAAATGTTACGTGTATGTCAAAGCCTATATTTAAAGCATATTGGGCTTCTGATGTTACAGCAGGTACCTTGCAAGGTGAAATATTGCCTTCAGTTTTATTTTTACCGTTTTTTAAAGTACTTTGTACGACACATTACTTATAAATTATAAATTTATTTCATAGGTGTATGCAAATGACACAGTATCAGCAGAACTATATATCTGAAGGATTACAAAAATTGGGGATTAACTGGCTTACTATGTAGCAGAGGCTTTAATGCATCCTGCAAGATTTGTCTAGTGAGAAAATAAAGTCCAAGAACAATACGGAATTGAATCCGAGAAACCAACCATCCATCCGTCCGCGACGCCGAGTCATCCATTCATGAGGCTTTCCGAATAGCTCGGTTATCTAGATGTAAATAGGACTTTGTTTTTTTGGTTTTTTTTTAACAGGCGAATTCATATTTCCTGTTGGTGGCTCTAATGGTCGTGCCCGGGTATATTGTTGATCCAGATTACGCTACGCTGACGCCTGTGTTATTCAGCACCGTCAGCTGCAAGGTGAGAGTGCTATGGTTTCGGAATTTAGGGACAGAATGTGTCTGGTTGTCATTGAAGGGAATCTTGCGGGGCTTTGCTATTGAGTCAGTGTTATATATCTATAAGTCACCCCTTAAATATTCGTAATATCAGTCAGCGTATCACCTTTCGGCAAACGCAAAGTAAAAAATAAATATTGGCGACTTCCTGGAACAACAGAATGCTACCTGCCCTTTTACCTACTGAACATATCTGGTATGAGATGACGTGACATTTACGTCAGAGTTTGACTACTTCGACAATGTTAAGGGGTAGGACATCCCATCCCACTAAAAATATATATGCTAGATGAATGGTGGATATATTATACATATATATGTGCAAAATGTAACGAAAAATTCTAGAACTGAAATAAAAGCGCGGGGGTGGGGTTATTTTGCAATACTGTCCCTTCCTCATCCTCGAAACTATATAATTGTATATGCAAAATGATACTTCATTCCCTTACCATATTATTAAGGTTTTCCAGGTATCGGCAAATCAGTTACTTTACTAGTATTTAAATTAAGTTGTTTTTATTTTTATATATATTTGTATGCTAATGAAAGGAAGAGAGACCTGTGGTATCCTAAAAGTTTGATATCAACACAGAATAAAGGCATTGAAATTACAATTGCGATGATTTGACAGTATGTAAAATGGGTTAGTGCAGTTGGTGGACACACAAAATACTAAATATGTCAAATCAATCTTTTTTTAATCCCGAGCGTGAGAAGGAATGTGATGTTTATTGTGTTACTTACCAGAGAAAACAATTGTAATTTCAATGCCTTTATTCTGTGTTGATATCAAACTTTTAGGATACTACAGGTCTCTCTTCCTTTCATTAGCATACAAATATATAAAAAAAAAACCAACTTAATTTAAATACTAGTAAAGTAACTGATTTGCCGATACCTGAAACACCTTAATAATATGGTAAGGGAATGAAGTGTCATTTTGCATGTACAATTATATAGTTTCGAGGATGGGGAAAGGACAGTATTGCAAAATAACCCCACTCCCACCCCCGCGCTTTTATTTCAGTTCTAGAATTTTTCGTTACATTTTGCACATATATATGTATAATATATCCACCATTCATCTAGCATATATATTTTTGTACTACAAAGGCATTTTCCGCCATCATTGGTAAAAGAAACTGTTTAATGAAAAGTACATACTGATTTAATCTGTCTGTAAGCTGCATATCGTCTACACATGGAATCAATTCATATCGTTATTTGGAAGACATCTGTTCAAACTGAACGACTGAATGAAGACGAAATTAAATTCAAAAGTGTATAAGTTAGATGTTTAATGCAGAGATTTTTAAAAATAACCTCATCTGATTCGTGAGAAGTGGATCCGCCTCCCTCTTCCCACCCCTTGTCAGGATCCTCCTCATTTTCTCTCCTTCCTACTTCTGTCCCTTCACTCCCATTTTCACTCTTCCTTTTGCCCTGTCCACCCCAACGTGCACGGAAGACGTCTAGAAGGATGTACACAATGAAGAAGCGATGTATGACCGTATGAATTAATACCAATTGTTGAAATAAATATGAATTTTGGCTGCTAATTTGCACCACAGTCACAATACCAATATTATATGTTACTTAAAATAGAATGTGTGACATTTTCAAACAAGAGGTCCATTGGTCACATTGCTCACCTACGCGACATTTTCATAAGTAATACATCCAAGTATTGGCCCAGCCAGATTCCGGGAGTCATCTTGTGAATAAACTTGAATTTAAACGATATGAAAAATGTTTGAATTATTTTGACGTATTTTTGAAAATAAAATTTTCAGGGATAAAGCTTTGTACTCTTTCTGTGGCCTTACAATTCTACAGCATGCTTCTTATAGTTCTTACCCCAAGGGTCATGGTGTGAATAAACTCTACAGTACATATGATTTAAGTATGTACTTAAAGCTTGCACATATCCTTCTAATGCAATTTTGACGTCCCTTAAAAATCCCCTTCCTGATCTCTACGAGTGCTCTACCAGACTTATTCCCATTTGGCCACAGTTTGTTGCACGAGATTAGTTTTTTCTTCTTCTAATCATACGTGGGCAAAGTAAAACTATAGTGAATTTTATATCATGAAGTAGCTGTGTAAACTCCAAGCCATACTGCTTTATTGAAATAATGATTTAACAAGAATACAACATCTATATATGGATATTGTTTAAGTCTGAGAGTATCAGTCAAATTGTAGCTTACAATAACACAACTTGGATCAATGATCCAGACAAAAGTGGGAATATATGTAAACCCTCGACTCCAACCTCTAATCAGTCAAAGACACTGATTTATCCCGCTCCATAGAGAAACACTGCGCGGTCGATGGAAGCAATATTATTGGCCGTTAGTGAAAATGCAACGTTAAGAACGCGTTTTCATTAAATGTAAGTAATCCGTCGAGCGACATCTATCTAATTAGAAAACGGCCTTTGAAGCAATCTCTGGCTTTTCACCGCTTACTCTGACAAGACAATCCAATTGTAGCCGATTGCAGTCGTTGGAAATTGTGCGAAGACCACGTGACGTCCCCTTTAGTAACCCTATTTAGACTTTTTCGTAATTAGTTTTTCTGAAAGTTTCATCAAGCATTTTATTCATATAAGCACGTCGGTTTCAATGGGATACTCGCTTGAGAGGAACGTGTATCAAATCTGATTACCCAAGCGCATAGCCATTAGCTTTATTAATTTTCGTAAACATTTAGATCGTGAAAGGCGTGTACAAGATTAGATTTCTTGGTAAGGTTGATAACCGTTTATCACAAGCTTTGGGCAAAAAACCTTGAATAATTTACATTTGCAGATTCAACAGTAAAAGACTTCGGCGTCTCATAAATCTTTTATATGTTGAAAAGAAAAACAAAATACAGTATTTAAAATTGGAGATTAAAGTATGACAACCACTTTAGTAAATGGGACACATATAATGAAATACTATGTTTTGAGTGATATAGAATAGAACTCAAATGTAACAATAGGTGACACTTTTTTATCAGCATATCAACAAATGAAATAAATTGCTTTCAAATTTGAACATAATTATATAACTGAAAAAAAACCCACCTTAATCAAGTTAAAATCTATGCATGTTTGCCGTACTTAATTAGTTTAATTATTAATTAGTTTAATTATGGTAGTTGAAGGTTTATGCTTCAAACTAGATGAGAGGTTTTAGTGTCGCCTGCAGAATTCATGCAGTGGGAGGCGATAAGTATACACAACAGTATATTCCCAATTTTGTCTAAGAAATGGAAATATTCTTGACCAATCAAAAGTTCCCCATTTTTGTGGCAATTGATAAAATCTTGTGTATCCAAATATATACAGTCAACAGAGAGATATGATGTCATAATGGTGTCATTATGATGTCAATTTACATTTTTGTTAGCCGGGATTGTAAAAGGATCTTAGTCCGACGACAACAATGCTTGCCAAGGAGATGACAAACGCCTGATGTCGTAATACCACCATGTTAGTATGATTTTTTTTTACGAAATTCACAAAGGAATACGAGATCTGCACACTTAAATGTCATCAACAAAAATTTGGTCAACTGGTGCCATAAATGATGGTGAAAAATTTAATAATTACGTATTTCAGCAAAAATAATCATACTTTAGAAGTAACACAACGAACTCGTCATAAACGATCGCTAATTAAGAAATAAATAATATTTTTGAAAATACATGATAGTATGAACTGTGACTGCTTCACGCCGGCATCCTCATAATTCAAAACTGATTTTTTAAAATCATTTTTATTCGTATTTTACTTTCATTTCTGTAAGAATTTCCAACTGTTAAAATAGACATACTATATTTATCAAGATTCATAAACGCATTGTTCACAGCTGCAACGCATTCATAAAGAAATGGATATCATTACAATCTGCAAAGATATCAAAGACAAAAACATTGGAAATGTAAATACATTCTAAACGAGTTCATTTTCATCACTGTCATATCCCTATCGACATTTTTTGTACTGTTGCTGATTTCCGGGATCAGATGAAAAATGCTGTTTCACTAATGATTAGATAATATCGACAAGAAGGGATTTGGGTAGTGCTTCTCCTTGCGCGATTTACTTTTTTTGATTATTGCATTACGAAGAGCAAGGCTCCAAATAGTCCCTCATCTAGCTTTACACTTCCAAATTAATCCGCGAAAATGAAAAGAAGCATTTCCTGTGAAAACATCAATCAATAAGCTTGCCCAAGACAGTCCGAGTAGCGAAGAAAATGAAAAGTTTAATAGAACATCCAATATTGCGCACAAAGATGCGAGATGAGGTTATCAAACTCCATAGATCAACTGTCAAAAAAACTTGAGGCCGAAGCCCAGGGGAGATCAGCGCTGCCCAAGATCATTCCAAGTGTCATTGACTGATTTCTCCGACTATACACAAAATTTACCGGATAATGAATCATATTTTAAAAGGGAAATGACAAGGAGTAATACAAGAAGTCGGCCGAGGCGGATTTCATACACTGGAATTCCTGCAACGTCAGAAACAGTCCAAAACGCACTGACCCAAGAAAATGACAAGCGATCAATGGTAAACCTTATCTAGATGATTCGAAAATAGCAACGCTTCTCAACCTACAAAAATATTTTTTAAACATAAATTGCTCATGTCTATCAAACATAAATCAACGTTACTTCAGAGGAAAATTTATTATAATATGTGAGGCAAAGATCATCATAGATTTAAAACACAAGGACATTAAGAGCGAAACCCAGCAGATCTAGGGCCATTCCCCTTCATAAAGAGGTAATTCGCCTTGCAAAATCAATCCGCTCTGGTTATTGGAATATCCATTCTTGTCTCAACAAAATCAAATCATATTTGGGACAGAGAATAAACAAATGGTAACAAAAAGCAACTTGTACACTTCCATTACTTTCTTTATTCTGGCATTCCTTTTTTGATGATATCTCTGCTTACAAGTTCTTCAGTGAGGCTTGATGAGTATTGAACAACCAAAATTAACTTACAGGAATATTTACATCATATTGGTCAACATTTTTGTCAGCAATATGCTGTTTTTCTTGTATTTTATTTCTCAATAAAAGTACTGACCTTTCAACTTGACATATAACCCTATCTATTTATAAAAAGAAACAAGTTTGAATGCACAATATAAATATATTTTTAAAAGAAATAATTTTTTTTTTGAAAGTGCATAAGTGTATGAACTGCTATACTTCACACTAACATGAAAATATACATTTCATAATTTTATATTTACATTGTGCTTTCATTTCTATCCAGCTGTTTAAAAAGATGTTCCATATTTATCAAGATTATACACACATTGTTCAAAATTGCATCATATTCATAAGAAAATGACTATCATTACAATTTGTAAAAATATCAAAGGCAAAAACATTGGAAAAGTAAATAAATGTATGAGTTGTTCAAATCATGAGGATATAATTTCCTGATGACCCAAGTTTCTGATTATGCAAATTGCTCACATGCTCCCATCGTTTTGCAGCCCCATAATACATATCCTTAACTAAATTCTAACTGCATAGGACTGCTATAATAACATAATGAATAATAGTGAAATATAAACATACTTTAACATCACAAAAACTATGTACATTAGTATGTTGCTATAAAAAGTAATCAAGGACCTACTTTGAGCCCTGTGTTATGTCACATATTTTTCAATACTTTAAAAGTTTCATAAATATACAACATAATTATACAACTAAATAATTTATGCTATGTTAATGAATGATATGTCAAAGAATGGATATGTTAGAGATGGATATGTCATAGAACATGCAGCTATACATACTTTAAACTGCTCCATGTACAATACATATACAAATACATGTATACAACACCCACAATTAAAAACAATACTAACCTTCTTTTCAAACAACACCATTTATAAAACCTAAAAGTGCAATAAGGCCCTTATTTCGTTTCTAAATACAAAATCACATTAACATTTGCATCTAGTGTTATGCTATTTCTTGCAGTTTGACATCAGGAATGGGGTATTTTATTGTCTGCCATCCTTTTCCCACTAAGAATAACAACGTTAATGCTAGTTTTTGGTTTCAAAATTACTGAGTGCATTGGAAAATATGATTCATTTTTAAAATTTAATTAAAGAATATGCTACCTGATTTCACAATAAATAATAACCATAAAAGTGTAAAAATCAAACTGGTGCTGCCTCCTTAAGAATACGTTTCTTATACATTTTTCTAGTCAAATCTTGGATTCCTTGCCCAGTATTTCCCATGGGAATCCAGGTTAGAATAGGTCCTCAGTACCCCTGGATTATCCTAAGAGGCAGATAAATGGGTCGGTCCTTCTGATGAGACCCCAAAAACCAAGGTCATGTGTCACAGCAAGTGTGGCACGATAAAGATTTCTCACTGCTCAAAGGCTGTAAGTGCCAAGCAGAGGCCTAAAGTTTGAAGCCCTTCACTGGCAATGGTGACATCTCCATATGAGAGAAAAATTCTCATGTACATTAAACAATATACAACCAACCAACCTAACCTGCTCCTGGTTGTCATAGTTAGAATAAATGTTAATATGCAATTTACATTATATATTAAGAATCCTTTCATATAATTTTTTGGTATTTCAATCAGTTCCAGTCATTTTGGAGAATATCTTTTATGATAACATCCTTTTAATCATTTCTTGTTGCATGTATCTATTTTGGCAAGGGTCAAGGTCCTTTGTTTCAGAAACTTCAATCCAAAAATGTTTTATGACAAATTTTGAGGCTGTAACTGATTCAATGAGAGATCAAAATGTTGAAAATGCAAAATGTTATACATGAAACAGCAGTCAGTCACATGACAACTCAGATACATATTAGTTTAGATCAACCATTTCATAAAAGATTTATAAACCATTATATAACATTTTCCAACCATTATATAACATTTAGTAAACATACAACATTTATCAACCATTATATAGCATTTATCAACCATTATACAACATTTCAAATACCAGTATTCCTTGGAATCTTGATTGAATTCTTTGGGGTAAAACAAAAATAATTGCACTTTAATCAAACAATAACTTCCTTGAATTACAAAAAATAATAATAATAATACTAAGTATGAACTATATTCTAAATTCTAACTACATGTATATACCTGACAAAAAGGTAAAAATAAAATACTTCTATTAGATTAATATCATAAGTGGCCATACATGATATTATTGCACTAAATACTCTGACCTTACATTGCAGTAAATTTTGATGATAAATCTAGTACACAGCCTGAAGAAAAAAATCCATTGTACATTTTCCATTATGATACAGGTAATGAAAAGAAATAGTGTTTTGAATAATTGCATAGCTGATTATTTGACCAAAATTAGAAAAAAAGTTAGAAAATTACTGATAGCATAGAAATGACCAACTGCCTCAAAAAAGACCACCATCAAATGTTTATCTTTCCTGTTATGGTATTTTATAATTAAAAAAAAAATAAAAAATCAATGATACAATATATAAGCATGTGCAAAAAAGAAATAAAGAAATTTGTGTATAATTTAGTATATTTTTATAAAGATTTAGTTGTTTTAATGACAAAAATGGCAAATATGTTGAATTTGTGTGCAAAAAGGTCAAAAGCAATGCGATCTAGCACTTTAGAGAGCACAAAGACCCTCGATGCTTTTGTGGTCTTGTGATTCATCATAAATTTACAAAATATAAATATATATACTAAGCAGTATTTTCTTCTATATTGAGGAACAAACATCCTTCATATCATGTTATGGGAATGATTTTTATTTTCATCTGTTTTCATGCCATTTTCCAGATAATATCAACGACATGTATTCAATTCTAAAGTGATAATCAAAAAGTTATTACAAATTTTAGGGGGGAGGGCTTTAATTTTGTTTTTGCTTGGTCATGGCATTGTTTTCAAATCATACAAGAACAAGAGATATTTTTCTAAAACAAACAAACAAACAAAGAATAAATAAATTTAAAAATCATCAACTTTTTTCTTGAACCCTGAAAATTGATCCCATAATAATAAGTGCTTATACAACATATGAATCAAAACAAATCTATTGAGTAATATCAATCAAAAATATATATTTACTACATGTATTAGCAAAGTCACTTGCCACAGAATACATTGGAATGCATATAGTGTACTACATAATGTAAATGTTACATAGATATTGGACTTTTGATATGTGAACCAGAAAACCTTACATCATGGTATACAAAAAAACTAAAACTAAAAAAAATCTTGAAAAATACTTCAATCATTCCACTCACTATCATAATGCTTAGTTAATAATCCTTTTCTAAATACACAAATCTTAGTTTAAAATATACTGTCCTGTCTCTGAGGTAAAATTATTTTGATTTGCATGTGCCCATATGAACCTTTGCATAGTCAATTTTCAGCTTCAAAATGCTTTCATTGTTGCCTACATAAATGTTGAGCTTTTCCCCTTTACAAGTTTTTCAGGGGATTGGAAACTGGTGTAAAAAAAACTTGTGAGAATATATTATCTCTGTGTTTTTAGTATATACTAATTACAGGTACATTGAGTTTCTTTACTTCATCCATGTTACAAAATCAACAGTATCTATATATACATATGTACATGTATCTTTTCTCTGAAAATAATAACAAAGGAATAACAAACTTGAATAGTAAAGTTATAACAAATATACTTTAAATGAATTACTGCTTTTAACGAAGTAATTTTCATTCCTGGTAAACAGATATAACAAATAAACCTTATAACTAATAACTTTGTTTCATTGTACATGTTTAAATAAATGTGTACATAAACATGGAGCAGAATGTCTCATTTCCTTGCCTGGTGACAGAAGATAAGATTCCAGCCTCGTCTAGACAGGAGACGATAGCCATTTCCTTTCATGTACTGCTCCGTGACATCTGGGAGTTCAAATGCTCTCTCATGTAAATCTTCATAAATGATGTATCCCGGCCGAAATCCCAGGTCAATGAAAGAATGTAAAATCTGAGGAAGAAATACACACAGCATGTAACTGTTTGTTTTTTGTGGTCAATGATCGATACTTCAAGTGGTCAGATCACGAGACACGTGTGCTCAAAAGCAACTGTCATTCAAAATTTGAGTGTCTAATGTGTCTACATTACAAAGCTATGTCCTGAACAAGTATTTCAATTGTTTTGTTATTAGTTACCCCAACCTTAGCCAAATGACCTTAGTTCAAAGTTATGTCATATTGCTCAGTTGTTAGTAAACCTTTGTGCACCAAGCTTGAGTGTCTAATAAAGCTATGATCATGACAAAAAGTAGGATGAAAAGGCAACATGCAGACAGACAAACAGAAATGGTGATTCCTGAATACATAAACAGCCACTTCATCCAAACGTTTGTTTGCTGGAGCTGTCATAATGCATCTCTATACAAGCTCATCATAAGGAAGTACCAAGTCTATATGTTTGCTGATCAGAAGTAAAGATTTTTAAATATTTAACATGCTTAATGCATTTTCACTATATGATCCATGTACCCATACCCTGGGACCTAAATTCCAATCCACAGATATAAGGATTTCACAATTTGAGTAGAATCCTCCATTCTCATTATAACAATGTACCCAGTGTACGTGCAAGATACTCAGGAGTTAAAAGGAAGATTTTCTAACTAACCAGTGCAATGGAGCCGTACCTTGGGGGCTGAACCTCTGCTGTGCATTTCATAATTCATGTTGGGGCTTCAAGCTGAATTTTAACATTGCAGTTAGTCTATATGCTAAATGTTCAGTGTTACAGAAGAATATCTTTTTCACTCTACTGTAAAATATGGTTATAGTGAACCTTCAGGTCCAGAAAAAAGCAATTCATTATAACCTAACTTCATTATATCCAATACAATTTTCATTATTTTCTCTTGTAAGGGAATAAATATCACTTCGCAATAAGCATGCATTTCTTATAAGTGAGTTTTACTGTATAATACACAAAGGGTGAATTTTATTGTATAATCCACTATGAACCCATCATCGCAAGCTACGGCTGAAATGTACGCTCTGCGTGACATGGGAGAGGAGCATACATTTCCACCGTGGCTTGCTGGGATGCTAAGAACCAAATTTTCTGACCAAGTAGATTGAATTTTACAACTACTGATCGTTTGATCATATATTCTATACTAAATATGATAAAAATTAGCCCAGCGATACATGTATTTGAGAAAAAGATGAAAATGTTTAAGATGGATGGCACACAACAACAGACGGACATGGATAGCAGTAGGTTACATCTGAATGATCTACTGAAGTACATGTAGGCTGCAAAATACCGTCACAGCTACCCCTACCTATTCAAAGAACTATCCCTTCATTTGTTATTTGTGACTGTTAATGCTGATTTAATGGTCACAAACTTAGTTTTACTGGCAACACAGTTGCAGAGCCAGTAAAATAGGTTTGCAACTGTTAACTCGGCATTCAAAGTTACAAATAACAAATGAGAAGACAGTTATTCCATTCTGAATGCAATTTTCACATTTTGCTTGATATTTGAATCTTATTTAATTGAGTTTTGTATTACTGTTTCAAAAAATATGCCACAAAACTACATTTGACATCATGTTTTTGCACAATTCTATTATGATATCACAATCGAAAGCTTTCTATCTTGCTAATGCTCATTTAACTGCCTCAAATCTCAGTGAATTAGCCAATCAAAATGTAGATTACAAAATCGTTGCATTTCAATAAACCTTTGTATCATAGGCCCATGAAAAAAGGTGCACCTATTTATGTATATCACAGTCTTTGAGTATATATATATATGTACCTGATTTCCGGTACCCTCAGCATCAATCGACAACACTCCAAAGAATTTTGGCACATTGTATTTGGAGGTGAACTGTCTGACTGTTACACTGGTAACCTGGATGATGTCACCGTCTACTGGACTGTTTGGATAGTAATCTTCCTCGACAACAATGTGACTCTCCATGTCAGCAATGTCTGAACTTCGCATGAAGGACACCAACCCTGACCTGTTGCTGATGACATTCTTAATGACCTTGACTGTCTGGTTGTTTTCACGGTAAAGATTTACGTACCTAATGTATAAATTGAATTACAGAATTAAGTTGCATTACTTGAATTACGAAATAAAGCAGCATTTTGGAGATATGTAACAAAACCTAGTTGCACAAAAAAGTTGGTTGAATTTAAGAGAGTTTAATATCCATTTAATGCTATATAAATATATAGTGTTAATGGCAATGCTACATATTAACCATCAGATAAATCTAACCAAGTATTGTGCAACAAGTAAACAAATATTCAAGATCACATCCTATATAGACTAAAACAACGGCTGATATGTACCAGTACATTTATATACTGTATCAGTAAATCTATATACTATATTAATAAATCTATATACTGTATTAATATATCCATATACTATCAGTAAATCTACATACTGTATCAGTAAATCTATACACTGTATCAGTAAATCTATACACTATATCAGTAAATCTAATGTATAATGAATTTAAAGTGAGCATTAACTTAATTGCTGTGTATCAGTAAATCTATATACTTTATCGGTAAATCTATATATTGTATTAGTAAATCTGTTTTAAGAAATTTCTGAGACCCAACACTTTTAAGACACAGCGAAAATCAGACTTTTTTATGAATAAAATTTGAGACAGTGTAAGAATTTATTACTTATGCATGAGATTGTGCGATGGGCTCAAAAAGTGTGAGACTCGCTCACATATCATATGCAAAGATAGAAATATAACAGTACATGTATTACATGAGAGAAATGAAACCAATTTACCTGGCCACATTTTTGGCAGCCATCTCTGCCTGTGAAGCTTGAGGTTCCACCAACAAACCTGACCAGCCCATCTGAATAAAGTTAAATGAGTTGCTAGACAAGAGTCCATCATTAGCACCAATGTCTACCACTAATCGAGCATATGGAAAATTTCTCCTTGCCAGTATGTGTCTGTAAATATATAGAAATTCTCCAGAGTGTGAAACGTCTATTCCAAACGTTTTCAGTTTCTTTCCATCTGAGCCTCCTTCCTCTATCATGTAAACTCTCTCTACTGTGTCCTGCATGAAGGACACAAACCCTCCTGCCTTGCCTTTGTAAATTAGTTCCCGGACCCAGTGGGCCTGTTTCAGGTCTTCCTTCCAATTAACACTGCCAATGTCAAGCATTGGACTAAATATTCTATGTATCAAACCCAGGCCATAGAATACTGCACAGTTAAAGAGGAGTAACTCTAGAACAAGGAATGTCAAGATGATCAGACAGAGCCACTTTAAGGACTGGGTAGGAGACAGAAAGCTAAACCTCTTCATAGTGCCATCTGGTGGTCCCAATATACATCACCTGGAAAAAAGAAACTGATGTGCAATTAAGAAGTAAATTTCATAACAGGCTTCATGAAATATGCCAGTGTGGAGCGTCATGGTTCGTACACTTATGTACTTTCAAAAATGAAATTTATTTCTAATATTTAGCCATATCCAATGCAACTTGACTAAACATATCTTTATTCATAATTCCTTTGAAGTATTATACACCCCTCTTGTGTTTTCCGAGTGGGGATCCGGGTTCTTAGAATAGATCCTCAGTACCCCTTGCTTGTCATAAGAGGCAGTCCTTCAGATGAGACCGCAAAAACCGAGGCCCTGTGTCATGATAAAGATCCCTCCCTGCTCAACGGCCATAAGCACTGAACATGGGCCTAAATTTTGCAGCCCTTCACCGGCAATGGTGATGTCTCCATATGAGTGAAATATTCTTGAGCAGGACGTTAAACAATACATAATCAATCAATGTTGTGGTTGTGTTTTCCACCAGGAATAATACTAGAACTGAACAAACCTCAATATAAACCACATGAGAATCAACTAGCTTCAATATCTTTAAAAGGAAAATTATATTGAGAAGATTTTTTCTATATAATCATATACATGTAAAACTTTGAACTCTCATAATCCCTGCTCCTGGAATTAGGGATTTAACATTTGACCAAATTTTAGGGGACGGATTCATAGGAAGGGTTTTTATTTTGTATTCTTGCAGAGAACAAATGGGTTGGCACAATTTAAGTATCACATATCATTTATTTTAACAGAATCTCAATATCATCGAACTAATAATAACAACACTTTGGACCAAAGAAACCTCTTAGTGACCATTGAGGATCTCCTCAGCAAAATGATAATGTATCCTACTTTTAAAGTTTTATGTATTCCGGATAATACAATCGCTCATACAATCACCCTCTCAGAATTAACATTGAAATACAAACCTCAACAGCTGCTCAATAGTCAACAGCAGCTCGATGCAGTCATTGCGACTCATTCAGTGGTGACTGTCTTATTTTTCGAATGTCATTACATATACATTGTTACGTCTGACGACTATAAACTGCTTTCGGGATCAAAAATTCAAAGACTGACCGGAAAAAGAAAAAACAAGAAACTCCAAATCCAAATTGATGAACTTTTTTAAAAATCGGGTTCGGAATATAAATTGGTTGTTGGTAAAATGGGTAGGTAGGTCTCCGGGCCGATGGTAAAACAAGATTTTGTTAATAAGTTGTCGTTTGATTCCAAGTTCATAGCAATGTTTATAACACGTATAATTGTCAGTGATTGCGAAGTTTTCACAATCGATGGGTGTCACTCAATCCGTAGGTTGCCAGAGGTTGCGGTTCTTTGTCTTCTCAGCCCTTAGAGGTTTCGGTCCTCTTAATCTATTAACTATAATTTATCAGATGCAAAACCAAATTTTTGTTATGAGATATTGTTTGTATATTGTCTGTATGTATATGTAGACGTCGTATTCGGGAGCTTCAAGGCAAATACTGCATAGGGGTAAATTAAAACAATCTAATAACACACTATCATAATGTACTTGTAATAATTTCCTTTGCAAAAATTATGACAGAGAAAAATAAGATCTCCATTTCCACCAAAAAACCTTGAATGGAAAGACATGCGAATCGTTTCATTTTTGAAACCATTGTCGCAATTAAACTATGCACAGGAGTGGATTCGGGTATGTAAGTAGTGGATTCCCCCCATAGTAGATGTCTCCCCGGAAACTATATAGTAGATATATTAACTGGGGGGAGGGTACTAAAATAAATTTTCTTGTTTATTATGTTTGATTTGTTGATCGATTACAGAGTTTCAATTTTACTGTGCGACTCAATCGTGAATAACAAGCTTGGCGCGTCTTATTTTCAACCGAATAATTTCAGACGAAATTATCTGGTTTTGTGGGTGATATTGAAAGTGCAAAATAGAATCAACATAGGATCAAAACCAATCTGATTAAAATGTAGTTCTCTCAAATATCGCACACCTGTGCGCTGCTTGAGAATCTGCACTTTAATCAGATTGGGATCAAGATATGAAACGTTTACGGAAAATTGCACATTTTCCAATATACATGTACATTTATATAATTGAACAGTTTAACCAGTAATGGGTTAATTTCATAACGACAAGAATAAATATTTTTTAAATATTACTTGTCTTTACCAAAAATGATCCTTCATTAACTGGAGTAGAAATAAAGGGAAGTCTACAACAGAGAAGATTTTCCCTGGGGATGATTTGTCTATAAATGGGGGGTTGGGGGTTGGGTTAGATTTCGCGATATAGTCATCTTTAATTCCGTGGGGTAATACCGTGATGAGGCTTTATATTTTGCTAAGTTCCACCAAAATCCCATCACATATTGAAAGTATGGGAATGTGACTAGCACAAAATATAATTCGTATGCTTAAGTTTTTACACCCGAGTCGAACTAATAATTTGGCTGTTCTATATGATTACATATCTTAGAATTAATCAGAGAACAGTAAAAGGAATAAATAAATTACTCTCCAAACTTTTAACATTCATAAAGGCTTGTCCTGATGAAATCTCCACTAGATTATTGATGGACTATTCCACAAAGCTTGATCTAGTTTTCTCCACCCCATATTCCAAGTCTCACTAGAGCAAGGTACAATACCACTGGGCTTAGAGGAGGAGGATGTAACATATATTTTATTCTAAAAGGGTACGAAGAACTGTGCAGCCAAAAAAAGACTAGGCCCTATGCATCTTCTGCCTGTAAACATAATCTGCAGTAAAATAATGTGACACCGTGATCAACCACACGTCGCTTTAGGAAGAGGAAATCCTAGGGGATTCAGGTTATCAGCACTATCCAAGATTTTGCTAGAACTACAGAAAACTGTAATACTGCTAAATTTTTGAAAGGCCTTTGCCAAGGTACCTCACCAAAGGCTTCAGCATAAACTTCACTATTATGGTATCAGATGCAAAATATGTATATTTGGATACCTGGCTATTCGAATGGAAAGAATTGGATAGTTGTATTAGAAGGAATCAACCCCTGCAGTTAAACCAGGGATGCCACAGGGGAGCGTCGTCTGTCTGCTATTATTTATACTATTCATCAACGACCTACTAATATGTGCCCAAGTCATCAGACTTTGACATATATGACTGTTTTTTTCTCCAAAGGGAGATAACATCCCCTCAAATACAACTCAACTCCAGCAAGATTGTCATGTTCTAAAACGTAACGACTGTAGAATAATTGGCTCGTGGAATTCCATCCACACGAGTGCCAAGTTGTACATATCATCAATGGAAGTTCGCCATATTTTGATTGTCTGTCAAATTCCTTGAAGTTTACATGGCTAATGACCATGGAAAGTAAACATGTCCTTGCTAAGTCAACCTCTCAAGTATAGTTTACTACATACAACTTCAACTTCATGTACCACTTTACTCACGGTTTATATAATAACACATAAAATGTAAGTGATCCATTATTATTATTGTTACGTCTATTCTTAGACACAAACAGTCATTGTAATCATTTTATGTTGATTGTGTGCCCCTTGAGTTTGTGTGTGTGTGTGTGTGTGTGCCCCTTGAGGTTTTTTTGTTGTTGTTTTTTTTTAAAGAATTTTTAATTGAATCTAAAGTGATCGTTTATGGTGAGCGTTTTTCTTCACAAAACACATAAAGTAGCTGCAAATATGTAGCTCTTTGGGAAAAAATGGGATAGACCAGAGAGCTACAGATCTATCTATTCGCTCTACTTTCGTTTTACCGCAAAACATTTTCCGTACACGATATAGGTAAACTATATATCGAGCAATAATATATATTTTTTGTATCACTGTCTCATATATATATATATATATATATATATATATATATATATATATATATATGTGTGTGTGTGTGTGTGTGTGTGTGTGTGTGTGTGTGTGTGTAAAGATATATCCCCCCCCCCCCCCCCCCCCCCCAGCCCAGTACATTTATGTCAAGAGATACTTTCACACAGTTTTAAAAGGCCTCATTTGAAATGAAAACTCGTAGCGTTAATTATCCAATACCTACAGACCTACTATGTGCCAATTAGGCCAAGTGCCGAAATGACTAGGTGCCTATTTAATCAAGGCCCTGACTGTGTCCCAAATTTACCCACACTCTTAAAGTTCTAGATAGTGAAATTGACTTATTGAGGGCAACCACAAGTCAGTAAGTTGTTGCTATTATAGCATTACTAGAATGCACTATATTATATGACATCGTATCGCTGCAAAAATCTAACTCTAAGTAGTGTGCACAGGTGCATGTATCGCTGTCGATGCAGCTTAAGGACCGCTCCCACCCTCTACCCCCCCGAAACACCCCGCCGGTGAACTGTAATTTTTGTCTACTCTTTCTCATGCTACCATTAAAGCATCATATATTCTAAGAATAACATAGAAAATGGGCGATCAAAAGTGTATAAGATAAATGAATGTTGATACCAAATGTAAACAATAATTGGAGACGGGTCATGTCAGTAAATAGGTCGTAGTGATATATATACATAATGGTGAATACCAGTCAGTCAAGATACAGGTACAAATATCTAGACGAATGATTCAAATGATGTACAAAATCTACATTAGCTTTAGTGTTTTTGTTTTGTAGATGGAAGGATGCACAAATTTTCTTTGAGGATTTTAGGAACTCCTCATTTTTCAGAGGCAGCGTGTAGACAAGTCATATCACCAAGAATTCAGGCTGCAACATTAATGGCACAGCAAAGAACCAAGACAACTAAAGCTGTCATATTTGATTTAGGTGGTGTAGTCGTACCATCACCTTTGGGTGCATTTTTGGGTAAGAAAGACAAATTAAGGTTGTTGAACATATTCATATATCTGTTCACTGTGAAGTATCATAAACAAGACACCATCAGTTTCATCATCTTATTGGTGGAATAATTATGAAATCAAAGATTAATGATATGTCTTTGTATGGATAAAAATACATAACTGAAACTTGTAAGGGTCATTATGTTCTAATTCACCAGTTCAAATGTACATAAATTATTTATAATATAAAACACTTTTATAGGATGTCCTTGCATGTGCGAGTGCAACAGACTTAAATAAAGTTACATATAAATCTAAACATGTACAAAGAATTTCATATCGACACTCGCCATCAACAAATTCTTTTCAGTCTACAAAAGAAAAGCGGTATTCAATAAAAGATGAAATGATATATGAATAAGAACTATCGTACAAGCATATAAATGGTGGGGAAGGTCGGGGGGTCTGTTGCACTGTAAGGCATCGAAGCTTCGAATGGCTTTGAAAGCATAAATATCTACCCTATACAAAGAATTGGCGAGTCATGTGTAGCATAAGATTTACCTGTTAAACCGCGAATGTTACAACCAATCGATCTTTGATACTGACATGCCCACTACTTTGGTAAACAAACGAACATGCTTCCCGTATCTTTCATAAATATGTAACGGGATTTCCCGGCATAAATAGACGAAACACAATTTGGTTTTCACATCATTATATATTCTGGTAATAATCTGGATTCAATGAATAGATATATATATAATTCTGCCCTGAAATATACATAACAAATATTATATATAATTGTATATTTCAATATCTATTAATTACTAATGACTTTAAGTTAATATAAAATAAAACAATGTTCTCTCCCTTTATATTACACATCAGAAATCTATATATCAAAATGATCACTAAGGGAGGTAACTCTAAAATCATTTACGTACATAAGGTCTCAAATTACCCCAAAATGGAGACGAATTCACCTTTGAGAGGTCCATTTTTTATTTTCAAATTCTGTTACCATGGCAACCAATTGGCAACAACTATGTATATATTTCTTAAAAGTACACATATGACAGATTTTAAAGGTCCATGAAGACATCTGCTGATGGCCTGGAAATGGGTTGAGATTCAATCAAGCACCTGCCATCCTGGGAGTAAAATTTCACTCAAAATGATGAAAATCACCCCATTTTCAACCCCCCCGTGATTCAAACACAAAAATTTTTCCAGCATAATGACAGATTTCAACTTTGAGCACCAATCCTAACATTTCCAACAAGACCAAAATTTCAATATGTCCCTTGATTCATTTTTAAGATATTTTACAACAGAGATGCAGCCTGCTCTTTTCAACTTACCGTTTAAACTGAAAGTAAAATGGACCACCAGGAAGTCAGGCTCTCCCCTATCTCACAGTCACAGTTTCGAATACCATAAAAAGGCACTGGATCAATGTGGAATGATCATCTCCCTATATTAGGACCAAAATAAACAACATTGCGACTATTTCAATTCTATAATATGCTCTTTTAACATCTCTACATCCTAACCATGGGCATTTTAGTTGCGTATTGGCAATTGGCCAGGTGCATTGAGACTTAATAGAGATCCTATAGAGAGTTATAATTTTAACTGAAAATATCCTTTAAAAAAAAAAAATACAGATGAACATACCAATTTATGGAATTAGGCACACTGCTTTACAATAATGTACAGCAATCAGAATTTAATACCTAGATAGTAAATTTAATAATAAATATATGTTCTTCACAGAAATAATCTATTTCATGTAATAATTAATATAAATTTCATCCTTTATAAATATTTCAATACAAAATATTCCAATATAAATTCGATTAAAGGATCTTAGAAAGTTCATTGAATTTATGTACATCTGCTTCATAAAGATTTACTTCAATATATATTTCTTTTCTATCAAAATAATAAAATACTTAATCTGAAAAGTTGATTATTAGTAAAATGTTAAAAACTTACATTTGTCAAGGTCTTCCAGTTTCAGGTTATTCAAAATTATAAAGTAGTTCAAAATGTATAGTCATATAGACAGAATTTTGCAAAAGGTCTTTCTTCTAGAACTCGTAGATAAAAAGTGTTCACCCAACAATGACCATAAAGTTTCAAACAATAAAATCAAACTAATTCAAACACAGACCAATGAATGTTGAATGTCTGTAAATGTGTGTGTGGATCCAAAGGGAGTGCATGGCTATTACTAAATACCCAAATTAGTAAAATAGAAGAAATAAATTTAATTCTGTAAACCTATAAGTTTTAATACTAGGTTTTAATTATTTGTTGATCTTAATATCTATTTATCTATATATATCTATTTAAATACTCTTTTATCATTTTTATGATAAAAGTACATCTACTACAAATATATTTATTATGGATACATTTTTATTTTTACATAGAGTATGAACGTAAGTTAGATCTTCCGAGGGGAAGCATTTCACGGACTGTAGTAGAGGATGGAGACAATGGAGCATGGAGCAGGCTGGAGCGTGGAGAGTTGTCTCTCTCGGAGTTTGCTGACAAATTTACCAAAGATGTCTCAGCAAGGGTGAGACATCATGTCCATCATCAACTACATCATCATCATCATTCAGGAATCTGAACAACACCTTAGCCATTTTAAGCTTTAACCAAGCTATTTTTATAAATAATAAAAAAAAAAAAACATACACAAAAAACGAAAAAAAGAAAACTATAAAAGCAACAACAACAAATTTCATTTATAAAGGTGCTAAAGTACTTAGAGCGTATTATTGAACAGGCAGGTAAGAGAGCAGATATGTCTGGCTTGCTGACGTACATAGGGAATGACAAACTGACAACCCCACATCAATCTATCATAGATGCTGTAAAGTCTCTTAGGATTGAGGGATTGAAGACTGCCCTACTGACCAACAATTGGACCACCATGGAAGGAGAAGGACTAAACCAGATTTTGGACAGGTATGAGTAAGGTTATGGCATTGTATATATTTGGACATGTCATTTTGTTTTATGCCTGGATACATACAAACCTCTCTACTGATTGAAATCTTTAATGAAATTTAAAATTTCAAGTGTGTGTTTACATTTTATGAAAAATTTTCTTTCTCTTCATGGTTAAGGTTTCATCACACATGTTGTACGTATTATTCTCTACTTGTGCATTTTATATGCGATGCCTGAAAGGGATCTAATTTCTCTCTGTAGAGACCTGTTTGATGTAATTGTTGAGTCGAGTAAGGTTGGAACCAGAAAACCAGAAAGAAGGATTTATGAAATTTGTTTACAGCAGTTAGATGTGAGACCAGAGGAATCTGTGTTTCTTGACGATTTGGGTGTGAACTTAAAGGCAGCTAAGGCAATGGGCATTAGGACCATAAAGGTAATACATATCACACTTCATGGGCCAGTTGTGCAATATAACAGATACTGCAAAATCTGTCATTAAGTCAGTCTTTTTTGTAGGAGTTTAATATTTGTTGTTTTTATGCGCCTGTCTTTAAATGGGATCTATTTGGTACATTGATGTCTGTATATATCCATCCGTCCATCTATTTGTCCGTCTGTTTGGGGTTTTCTGTTTCTATTTTCATTTCTCTGTCACATATCAAGCTAAACTTGCAATGTAACTTCTTTGTGAGTCACTCTAGATCATGTTGTAATTTTGATCTAATTCAACTTCTCTTACAAGCATTTTGCCCCTTTATTTGAAAAAAATAATGTTATATGGAGGGTAAATAATTTGGCTGTCTAACTCCCACAGTTTTCAAGTGAGGACCTTATTGCACAAAGTGTGTATATGGGTATTGAAAATGTGCATGTGGCAAGGATTTTGATTTTCTCTAATTTTTGAGAAAATTACACATTGTTGAACATTAGTTTTGAGGAAATATTACATAGAAAGTACCTGATTTGTCCATCTAACAAGTGAGGACTTTCTTGTGTATGGGTATTGAAGATGTGCATGTGGAAAGGATTTTGGTTTTCTTCAATTCTTGAGAGAATTACATATTGTTGAACTTAGTCAGTTTTGAGGAAATATCATAAAGTGAGTGAATGGGTTGTCCTTTTAACTCCGCACAGTTTTAAAGCTAGGGCCTTTGTAAACAACTTGAAGATGTGCATATTGCTTGAAGATTTTTCCTCTCAGCATATTGGTGTTTTGTTGAGGGAGGTTTAAGGAGGAATGAGAATTGTAAAAATTCTTAATGAAAAAAAGTGTTACATTCATATAATATTGAGCTGGTCCAGTTGCACAAAAGTCAGTTAAATTTAACTGACAGTTAACTTCAATTAATGCTATTTAAATGTTTAAGTTAATGGCAAGTTAACTGTCAGTTAAGTTAACTAACCTTCATACAGCTGGGTCTAGATGTAGTAGATTTTGCTGAACTCTTGCAAAAGTAAATTTTATAGTTACAGCAAAAAATTTAAATTCTATGAGATTCAAACCTATGATCCACAGATTCATAGGATAGCCCATACATTGAATGACCTACCCTGAATATATATGAGAATTTAATAGACCATGTAATACTAGTATATTGCTGACCTTCTTTTATTCATATGTTACAAAACAAAGCATGTCACAGTTTGATAATGGCTGATACTACCTTAAATAAAGTTCTACAACTTCTGCCATTTTCACTAATCAATGCCACAAAACAACCATCTCATAATAAAAACACCTAATATGACCTTCTCATGGGTGTATTATGCACTGTTTATGGTACCCTTGTTGTGGTATGGGGTACAGTAGAAATCTAATCTTCTGCAAACAAGAGAAAGTGAACCACAAGAAAGAGTAAAAGCCTAAAAAGAACAAAAATTTCTTTTACCATGAAATCAAATCTTTGCAAACATGATTATATTTTTTGAAGCCACTGATAGTAAACCAATACAGCAGGAAAAATGATAAATTACCAACAGAAAGACATTGTTAAAGTTGTCTGAGGATAAGGAACATTTTAAAAATTTAAAATTTTTATGGTGAAAATGAGGATGGCTTAGCAACGAAATGGTGTAACATGTTGGCATATTTTTTAAATGGTGTAACATGTTGGCATATTTTTTAAATGGTGTAACATGTTGGCATATTTTTTAAATGGTGTAACATGTTGGCATATTTTTTTAATGGTGTAACATGTTGGCATATTTTTTAAATGGTGTAACATGTTGGCATATTTTTTTAAATGGTGTAACATGTTGGCATATTTTTTAAATGGTGTAACATGTTGGCATATTTTTTTAAATGGTGTAGCATGTTGGCTTATTTTTGTAGAAGTGAGGATAAATGTAACTTTTTATAGGTAACAGATCCAGATAAAGCTGTCCTTGACCTAGAACAGGAAGTGGGTGGACTATGTTTACGTCGATTTGTTGATGGTACAACCACAGTCCCAGAACATCTGAGAATTCCAATGGACAGATTGGAGACATTCTTCAACCAGAAACTAAATCTTCACTCTACAGGTAAATCATCAGGAAATATATATATTGTATATCGGGATAATTAAACTTTTTTCCGCTTTACAGTACTCAGTTGATTTAAATTTGCCCAGTTTTAACTTTGCTTATTTAGGATGAGTGCATTTCTCTGCATACAGTAAACATGATAAGAGAATGTAAACTCTGCATGACCTATGAGCTAATAATGTCTGAATGTAATAAATACAAACTGAAATGGACTGAAGTTTACAAAGTATCTATATTTGTCATGTAAGATTTGTAAAAGGGAAAACATTAAAATTCTTCCTATTACCTAATCAAAAATAAATCATTAGTTACACTGTAAGGATCTTCAATGATTACATGTCTTTATGTCGAGGGGTTAATTAGTGTAGAAATAAATTTTCTTTCCCCGAGTTCAGAACGACTCCAAATACGATTATGCAAATATGTTTATTCATTTTATGATATGGATATTCTTTTCACACATCTACACACACATATGGTGATCTACAGATATAATGAAGTCAACTCACATGCATAAAATCGGGCATGAAAGTATAACGTGAAAATAATTTTACTATGGAAAATTATTTCAGATAAATTGATTTATAAAATAGTTTCATATTAAAATAATAAACTCTTACCATGTGAGACAGTCTAGAAATCCTGAAGATTTTATGAGTTTCAAAATTGAACAAATGCTGTGAAGCAAGACACGTCTCTGAAGTGTCGTATTTTTTTAAATTTAAAAACAGGTGCCTCTTATTGTAGTTAGTGCTAGACATGCACACTCACTCGCAAATCAAGAAAAACCAGTCTAACGCACCCTTTCTCCCACCCGGGCATTCTGATAATGGTAACCACTATCAAGGAAATTAACTCTCACACAATGAATAAATGAATGAATGAATGCAAATCAATTTGTCAAAAATACAAATTAAATATCAATAATTTTACTCCCGTGACATTCAGACATTTTATCCTTTTCTTGTGTATGTATTGTGATGTCATGAAATGTGTGTAATCAGCTGAAGTTCTTTGAAGGTAACAAGTATGCTTTATACACTAATCAAAATTTTGGACAGTCAGAATAATACATGTATAGTACAACACACCTTGAGTGAAGTGCTGGGGACAAACAGCTTTGATTCATTATAATCATAATTTGTTATATCCAGTAAGTTTGTAGAATGATTTAAAACTTCAGGGAATGAAAATAGCTTTGCTGTAAGCATGAATTCATTATAAGCATTTTCGCTGTAATCATGTTTTATAGATTTTTTTAAAGTTATAATTATATAAAAAAACATTTTAAATTTTAAACCAAGGTTGGGCAGAGGGTGGGGTGGGGTAGGGTGGGTGGAGGAGGTTGGGTTGATGATACAAAAATGTATAGAAATTGACAAAGTTTGACAGGTGGGGGCTGTCACCATCTAATGGAGGTGAATTGTATCTAGAATTGAAATGTCAATTTTTATTTGTTTTATTTTCAGTTTCAATATGTTTTCAATTTGTTTTAAGAACCTCCTGTTCTCCGGTGTTTCCAGCACGGGCAGTCAAACCCAACATACTATGTCTACTACGCAGGTCAACATCTGGTTCTACGTAAGAAACCAGTAAGTGAAGACATTCACCATGTATTTATAAACAAAAGATTTTAATTCAGTATGTTCTGAGAGATGAACTTAAGGAGGCTGTACACACCCAGTAAAATTCCATCAATTTAGAAGATATTTGATTCTTTCAAATATATATATATATATATATATATATATATATATATATATATATATATATATTATATATATATATATATATATATATATATATATATATATATATATATATATATATCAGTAATATAAATATATATATTCAAAATCTATATTAAATAAATGTGTTACACCTTAGAATTGTGTAATAGCAAACAGAAATTCCTGTTCTGTTCAAACTGACTTGCATATTTATGGATCACTCACTCTATCTGTAGTTCAATGACATAACTACTGAGCTTCACAGTAAGGCCACAATTCAGCTGAGAACTGAAGACTTTCATTTGCCATGTTGTTGTTTACATGTATATATGATCTTCAATTGTAAAGTCACATGGTGTTGAGAAGAAGAAGAAATATTCATTACCACTATATCTTTAAAGCAAAAATTTACTAAATAACATTACACAATCATGTGTATTGTACAGCAATATTTTTGCCCCCTTTTTATGCCCCTGAATTTAAGACATTTTGTTTTACTCTATATAGAGTCTTTCCAACATAGGTGTATGGTTGATATGACTAACTCCTCCAGCAGCTTTCAAGCTAGAAGTCTTCTTTTATGCAGTGTGTTATTCATTATCCAGGTCCAATCAAAGAAGTACAGGTCTTGGGGTATGGAATACCCGGGGAAAATCCTTGAACGCCCTGGATATCAAATTTATTTCCTATGTAACCAGATGATATTACATTTAATTATCTAATGATTAAGATAAGGAAATTTGTGTCAGATATTTCATGTGTTATACAAGTCAGGAATAAGTAATGTGACATCACACTACATTAAGTCACTACACATTGCATTTTGGCAGGGTGTTTGAAAATTTACATCTAACTTGTTAACCAATCAGAACTTATCTATCAAACTACAATATTGTACATTGGAAATAAATTGCACGTATACATGTATAAATTTTAGGATTGTAATCTTTAGCTGGTTATATCCAATTAATCGGTAGGAACAATGGTAATTAGTTATAACTCTGTAATGGGCTTGTCAATGAAAATAAGTACATGTATTTATTTGAAGGGAGTTTATTTCAAGATGTATTTCCTGAAATTTTTTTTATCACTGAATGGTAAGCGATCTTGTCAGCTATCTAATTAAATTAATTTGAAGATAATGAAGGCTCTACAGGTGAACATTAATCAATGTGGCATTTGTTAATTAATTTTTAAATACCCCATTACAGCATTTTATTTCTTTAATCATTTGTGAATGATACCAAAATCACTACTGAGTAGTGTAAATGATATTGTGCAGCTCATTTCAGAGCATAACTTCCGAAGTAAAACAGCTTATAAAGAAGTGCTGGGAATGAACAAGTTTGATTTTTTATAAACAGAATTCATGATATTTTGATAATTTCAAAATCTGTTTAAAAACTACAGGAATGAAAATCACTTTACTGTAAGCAATAATTCTTTATAAGCATGTTCATTGTAACCATCTTTTACTGTATGAAAATGTACGATTTGGTTAACAGGCTAATTGGTCGGAATGTGTTGCAGTTAACCAGTTAGCAATTCTGTTACTGAATGCCATTCCTAATTAAATTGATGAATATATTGTTAGGATTTTGATTTGCTGTAAATTTTACTAAAATGAAAGGTGGTTGATTTTTTGTCATGTTTATGCACTGTTCTAGAGAGTTACTTCTATTGATTTCATGTTAGAATTTTTATATTGTGACACAGCATATTTTTATATATAAATTTTATATTATAATCACAGCATGTCATTAAAGATATGACTTTCTTGAAGTTTTCCACAAGTGTCAGGAAGTTGAAATTTGCCATTTTTCTCACTATAATATTCATGGGAGCATGATCTTTGTATATTTTGTGTGTGTGTGAGTGTGTGTGTGTGTGTGTGTGTGTGCAGGCTATTTTTACTATTATCATTGCACAAATTTAAAATCAGTTAACATCAGATGGACGTTTAATTATAATGCTACAGGTTATTGCATAGGATGAATTTTAGATAGGGAAAGATTGTTATTTAATGAGAAAGATTGCAAATTAATTGTAAATTTCTAAATATTCAGGATATGTAGATAAAAATATGTTTGTTTGATGTTGTCATGGTAATAGGTAGTTAACCTGACATGAAAAAAAATATGTCTATCATATGACAGTGGTATTTTTACTTGTAGCCAGGCAAACTCCTTCCTTCAGCTCATGCTGTGGAGCGTGAGTTCAAAGTAATGAATGCAGTAGGACAGTTTGGAGTTCCCATACCAAAGATGTATGGACTATGTGAGGACAGTAGGTTAGTATAATCTCTCTCTCTCTCTCTCTCTCTCTCTCTCTCTCTCTCTCTCTCTCTCTCTCTCTCTCTCTCTCTCTCTCTCTCTCTCTCTCTCTCTCTCTCTCTCTCCATCCTCCATCCTCCATCCCATAAACAACAGTTCAAATTATCTTGTATTGTACATATGTACATATATTAGTGAATAAGGTTTAACAAAAATAGAATTTTATTTTTTTGATATTACAGTGTCATAGGCACTCCTTTTTATATAATGGAGTATTGCAAAGGCAGGATATTTAAATCACTGGAGTTACCAGGAATGACCTATCAGGAGAGACGGGACATTTACATTGCCATGGCAGACACACTCTGTAAGATTCACCAAGTAGATATTTCCAAGGCAGGGCTGGATGATTATGGTAAAAAAGGTAAAAGAAAAAAAAAAAAAGGAAAAAACAAAGAAAAAAAAGAGAGTGAGAGAAAAATAGAAACTTTCTCTCTTTAAGATAAGGTGTTACA
Source organism: Ostrea denselamellosa (assembly GCA_024699665.1). Lineage (NCBI taxonomy): Eukaryota > Metazoa > Mollusca > Bivalvia > Ostreida > Ostreidae > Ostrea > Ostrea denselamellosa. The sequence continues at coordinate 9,779,651 of JAMZEH010000055.1, read as the reverse complement.
TTGTAATTATCTTGCCTTCCTAGTGAGCTCAGTGTATTAAGATGTTAGGTTGTCAAACTGTAGAATAACTTGTGCTCTGTTAAAGATTTCAACATAAGGTATTAGAGGTATACACACTAAGGTTAAATGGTATGCACTTGAAATAAACTGATTTTACATCTGTGCATTAGAATTTGTGCCTAGTAATTTTTTTATGCAAAAGAAACAAAACCTTGTTTTGAAAAATTTACTGGTACAAAGGGCAATCAAAAAGTTCATGGACTAATTGCGATAAAATCAATATTATGCATGACAGAAATTCCAAATTTTGCACACATCCTAAACAGGTCATTATTCACATAAATGTCAATTATTAACTTTGATTGGTGATCAATAATAAAAATACCGACTATTCAAATATCCATGTTTTGTGAACCCGACGCAACCTCAGATCATGTTAGGTAACCTAAAGTACAGAAGTTAAACACTTTTGCACAAAAATCTCATTTTTTGCAAAATTTTCAGGAAAGTAGATACTTATGATGTCACAGAATTGTTATATGATTTCCCATTGTTTGATGTTTTAGCATTCTAAAACATTTGTCTTAATGTGCATCTGAGTGGAGAAATGATGCCAAAAAACCATGTGTATTACCAGAATATTATACGGTTTTGTGTGAAAGTCAGGAAATCATCAACAGAGGAAAAAACTGAGCAGTTCAGTAGTGTTCTAGTGAAAGGGACATATGGGAGACCAGTAAAGATGATCCACACTGTGGAAACCCAAAAGTTGTGATGGCAAAATGTAGCGTCTGTCTTGTGAAGTGGAAAATTGACAGATTTTGCATTTTTAATATGTAGGTTAACTGGCTCAAGAGATATGTGTATCCAAGAAAACGGAATATTTTGAAAAGCAATAGAAATGTTCATGTTGTTAGTGATGTCTAACGTTAACAGTTGGGCTGCACTGGGTTGCAATGCCTTTGATATTTTTACAAGTTCAGTTTTGTATTATTTTTTAGAATATAACAGTGAAATGTTATATACTTGATGTTGTCAAACCTTTGAATATTGTTGAAATAAAAATAATGAAATTTGAAAATGTGGGAAGAATTTATTATGTCAGTAGTCCACAAAATTTTGATCACACCTCATATAATGTTCCAAAAGAAATGGAGTTAAACTTGCATTATGAAAAACTATGTAGCCTGAGCTTCAAATGTTACTTTGATCACCATATTATATTGTAAAGCATAATTGGAAGTTACTAACTTTGTCTTGACAAGATTTGTAGCTGTGGACTTGAATTCTGTTAGTTATCCCCTCACAGTTTGTTGCAAGAGGGGATATAGTAAACAGGGCTGTTTGTGTGTGGGTGAGAATATTTGAGTGTGTACATAATATTGAACTTGTAGACACTCTACAGGCCACATTCTTTGCTCATTTGATTTGATACTTCACATGTAGCTTTGTTATCAAGATAAGGGCCTCTATGGCTGAGTGGTTAGAGCATCACACTTAAAATCACGAGGCCTCTCACCTTTAGTCATTGCGGATTCGATTCTCGCGGAAGGGGACTATTAGTTTACTCTTGGTCTGTCCATCATTCCACTTGAGGTTTTCTGGACTTTTCTCTGCACTGGATGAAGATATTTAAATGGAATTTTACACATGGCTTTGTCTTGGATAGTTACAGATCAAGTTTGAGTTTCGTTATGCTTGACTTACTTTTGACTGAACTATTCAATCAGTAGGGGACTTTGTATTGCCTGCAATACACTCAGAATGCTTATTTAAATTTGTGAAATTGATTGATGGGAAACATTTCTGAAGGCAGATATAAAATACAGTTGCTTCATACAATGTAATAATATTGACATATTTTATCACAATAGGAGGCTATCTGAAACGCAATATTGCTCGCTGGTCAAAGCAGTATGAAGCGAGTAAGACTGAAGAAATAGAGGCCATGAATAGACTGATGGACTGGCTGCCGAAACACCTTCCAGAGAAAGAGGCTGTGGCGATTGCTCATGGGGACTTCAGGTTCACTAAAATTCTTTTGTTCACAATTTTGATAACAAATTTGTAAAAACCTTTTTTTATGAGATGTTGCTTTCACCATTCTAAAACATAAAATCATGTTACAGACTGGACAATCTTATTTTCCACCCTACAAAACCAGAGGTAATTGGTGTTCTGGACTGGGAGCTCTCGACAATTGGAGACCCAGTTACTGACCTCTGCACATGCCTCCTGAATTACTATATGCCAGCCAACTTCCCCATGATTAAATGTAAGACTACCAGTTTAATCTCAGTTCAGTTTATGTAATTCATTTAAGGATAAGATAGATGAGATTCACGATGACTTCATCAAAGATTTGTTTATAATGCAATTTTTAAAATTAAGGTGGCAATGAAGGATTCATAGCAACTGAATTTCAGTCATGTTTGATACAGACTGCTTTTGCATTAGATGTATTTCTACTGTACTACTTGCAGTTTGAATAGATACTGACTTGAACAATAATTGAAATACAAAGGATATGTTAAGTTTACATTTTCTTATAGTAACACTGCATGTAAAGTGTTATAATACTGATGCATTGCAGACAAGTCACTATCAGTGCTTTTATTATTACCATGATTGTAAAACTTGAATTAAATATGTTTTGTACCTTTCATTAACCATTGCCCATAAATTTGTTGTGACAGCCTTCAAAAATATGGATGTTGCCTCACTAGGAATTCCTAGCGTTCAAGAGTTCATGAACATTTACTGTCAGAGGATGGGCATTTCCTCCATTCCATCCTGGGATTTTTATGTGGCATTTGCACTCTTCAGGTTTGCAGCCATCATTCAAGGAGTCTACAAACGAGCCATATCAGGTAAAGACCTGTAAAAACATTTTTGGTTCAGATACAATGAAAAATTAATAATTTTTTAGTAGTGTGGTTTTTGTGGTTTTTATGGTGTAGAGCGTACAAATTCAAATCCTGTATAAATAGGAAGTAGCATGGGAAATTAAAGACTATTACTGACAGTCACGAAATTAAGATGGAATGGCAGGGCCGAGTACTCTTAAAATCTGTCAACCTTGCTAAAAACCAGGAGACCTACAGAATTGATGCATGCGATAGATATATGCTTTTTTTTTTAGTGCAGTGTAGTAGGTCAAACAACTAGTGTGACCAAAGCTAAATTCACATTCAGCACTCTAAAATCCTTATAATTAATAATTAATAACAGATTTAATTGAGCAGTAAATTTTGCTGATGACTGCTAGGATATACATGTGACTTGGGATGATATAAAATAGTATTATCATACATAGATGAGGATGGCAGTGGAATACATCACAGTTACTTCCCTTGATGTTGACTGGCAAGTGTCATTGTGCATTGATATGCACTAATAAGAAGGGATACATCACAGTTTTCTCACGTGATCACCAGTGTGAGATTGACATTACCCATGCGAGATTTTCTGTCATATATTGTTACAACGTCATTGATTATAATGTATTTTTTTTTTTTTTTTTTTTTTTTATAAAATACGTTAAAAAAATATGCATCATTTCCTTCAAATTTTGACTTGATATACCTTTCAGGGAGAAACCATTGAGTTTGATCTTTATGAATGTCAAATTAGTTTTTGCATTTAAGTCTGAATGAAGATTTTTGGTAATTTTGAATTTTCTCAAAGCTACTGAATTAATGCACTAAACTGTTAATTTTATGCAAGAAAAATAATCATTCATTCTTAGCTCATGTGGGATAGAGAAATTCCACCCTGGATACATGAGTCACTGTCTAGGACTCAACAAAGTCTTGTCCTAGACCATAAATCTAGTCCCCTCAGTGAAATGTCACTACCCACACTCATTACAATGAATGATTCCATTAAATGTCACTACCCACACTCATTACAATGAATGATTCCATTAAATGTCACTACCCACACTCATTACAATGAATGATTCCATTAAATGTCACTACCCACACTCATTACAATGAATGATTCCATTAAATGTCACTACCCACACTCATTACAATGAATGATTCCATTAAATGTCACTACCCACACTCATTACAATGAATGATTCCATTAAATGTCACTACCCACACTCATTACAATGAATGATTCCATTAAATGTCACTACCCACACTCATTACAATGAATGATTCCATTAAATGACACTACCCACACTCATTACAATGAATGATTCCATTAAATGTCACTACCCACACTCATTACAATGAATGATTCCATTAAATGTCACTACCCACACTCATTACAATGAATGATTCCATTAAATGTCACTACCCACACTCATTACAATGAATGATTCCATTAATGTCACTACCCACACTCATGACAACGAATGATTCCATTAAATGTCACTACCCACACTCATTACAATGAATGATTCCATTAAATGTCACTACCCACACTCATTACAATGAATGATTCCATTAAATCTCTTTTGACATAGGCTATATAGAAGTTCATAATTATTTCAAATGTTGCCATTAGGTCTTAAGGCACTGGTATAACTTTGAAATGGAAGTACTCTTAGAAGTTCAATCATGTCACAATGATTATTTGTGACCAGACATGTGTCATGGTCTGAACCATAGTAATAAGGTGAAGTTCATTCATTTGGAAGAACCAGTTCATATGTGCTATGTTGGGTCATTAATCCCACAAGGACAGCTCTAGTTGTGGTAGAAGATATTACATGTACCTTGTTCTGATTGGATATGGAGTATAAATCTATTCAGTGTTCTTGTAATTTTACAAGCACATATTTTTAGTATCATACACCAGTCATATAAACTTAAAACACAGTATTACATCCAAATGTTTCATGTATATATATACATTAGGACAAGGCAGTGCACCCAATTCTAAGCTTGTCGGAGAATTTGCAAAACTGATGGCAGAGGAAGGTTGGAAGATTGCCTCTAACAGTGACCTTCGACCGACAGTGTCCATGGCTGGCAGGGGGATACAGCCAGGAAATACTGAAGGAAATAGGAACTACAGCACGAGCACGGAGGGAGGCGTCAGTAAGAACACAGACTTTTCTGTACTGAATAAATGATGTACAAGTGGATAAATGTGCAACTCCTGAAAAGGGTTAAAATCATTATATATTTACCTCAACATTACATTTATGTAAGGACTGCTAATTTTGATATCAGAATCATTACTATTATAATGATTTTGTCAGATTGCTGCCTATTTACAATATACCTGTAAAACTGACCAATTTTTCTACAGACCAAATGGCTGTGTCCCCAGAGGGATTGTCCCCTAGAGCCAAGAATTTGTATGTCAAGGTCAAGGACTTCATACAGAAGGAGATTAAGCCTGCAGAGAGGGAGGTGATGGAATTCTACAGACAGGAACAAAACTGCTGGAAGGTCTGCCCAACAGTCAACAGGCTGAAGGTAATAGTGCAGAGATCAAGTATAGAGGAGTCAGTATTTACTTAAATGTGTGTACATATGTAATCAAATGGTATCTTATAAATCAATTCCTATAATTATAAGCACAATGATGAAGTAATGCGTGCATTTATCTACAGAGATACACAATCATATTATGTGGAATTATTTTTGTTGCAGGTACAGTTTACCCTTAAATCTACAACCAAGACAAGTTATATAGCAATTGTTGTAGATTCAGAAAGTTTATGACAAATGGTTAATCAATGAAATAATCTCCATAAAATAGATAAAAATCTGCTGACCACAAAAATTTACCCAGAAGGAAAATGAATGATTCCACTATACTTTTCATCATTAAGTTTATTATAATGTTATAAGCTCCTGAGAAATAAGATCAGAGGAATATTGTTTGTCTGTCATTGTACTCAACTTTAAGCTTGCTGTTAACTTTTGACTTGAGGCTAGCTCACAAAATAAAAAAAAAAGGTTTCTACATCCAATAATCAATGCAACCAATTGTATGAACTTTAAAATGGTCACAAAATGAAGTGAAGACTCATTTGACTGTTCTTCTGTCTATCACAAATTACATCAGGGCTGTAACTCTTGCAGCCTCATGGATAAATTATTAACGAGTAAGACTAAGCTCAAAACATTTGTCGAGTCACTATGTGCATTATTAACGAGTAAGACTAAGCTCAAAACATTTGTTGAATCACTATGTGCAAAACATGGAGTGAGTATCGTATATGTAACTCAAACAAATGAGACAAAGATATGTAAATATGATATTGTAAAAAAAATTACCATAGTTTTACCAACAGATATTTGTATCTTTCATTGAATGTAAAATATATACTAACATTGTTAATATGTCAACTGAGACTTTTTTTGCTCAGCCACTATGGAATAATCGATTACTTGTATATAAAGGAAAAACGTTATTTTTCTAAGAATGGGTTGAAAGCAACTTATTATATATAAAAGATGTTGTAGATTTGAATGGTTTGAAATCACCAGAATGGTTTTACAGTAATCTTACATGCAGACATAACTGGTTGTATCAGTATAAAATTATGAAATATATTTTTTCATTATTAAAGGAAATATTGACTTTACAAGGTCATTGTATTTTAACAAGTCGAGTTCCCAGAGAAATCAATTTCAAGGTGATTAAAATTTTAACATTCAGAATAGCACTTGCAATTTCTTCTATCAAATACTTGTATGTAAAAAATTTAAAAAACCCCTTTACCAGCCGTCCCTAGAAAGAAAATTTGGACTACAGAGGAAAATATCGTGGAAATTAATATATTTTAAAAAAATATCAAATATCATTGATAAGAATGTTGCTGAATTTAACTATAGGCTGTTACATAATCTATTGTCCAAGAGATATTTAACTAGTAAATGGAATGGGGAAATAGATAAATAATGCACTATATGCAGAGTGATACTGAAAATAACAGACACCTCATTTATGATTGTTGAAACATTTGTCAAATAGTTGATGTTGTACTCAGATTTGATGTAAACTGGAAACACATTGTCATTGGTTTTTATGAGGAGATTAATAACAAAACAATTGTCTTAAACAATGTAATTTCATTTGTTGCTTGTAGAATATATAAATACAAAATGGTATGTAGAATTAAAGGAGAAAATGAAAGCAGCCAAAGTATGATCTCTATGTGAGATCATCACTGATGAATTTTTATAAAATTTTGTTAAGAATTGACACCGATTTTCAGCCTATAATAGTTAAAAAAAAATATGTGACTTGCTTTAATTAATCACTTGTGTAATACTTTTGTTATAGCTTTATTGTAAAAGAATCATTTTGCTGGAAATGGTTTCCTTGTTGTAAATGGGCCATATTATGAATTATGAATAAGAGGGGAAAAATATCGTGATGTGTAAGACCCACCCTCTGAGGATTGCTTGCTTATCCTTCAGTGGATCATACTAGGGGTGTTTATGGACTTTTGTGTGCGTTTGTTACCCCTAGTATGTGAGTGAGTTTTTCCATCTAATAAAATATATATGTATGTGTATGAATATATTGTAAAATATGCTTTTGAATAGAAAATTTTATACAGAACATCCATTGTGATGTGTTATTTTTCTTTTGACATTTTCCTATGTAAAAAAAAAAAGACTTTAAATATTAATTAGTGTTTATGCTCAAAGCTTAAAGGAACATTGTATGTCATTTGACTTATAGCCCAGTCATCAGATTTAGGTCTAACTTTGCTTGTAATAAAATTGGATTGCATGTTAAAAATTGAAAATCTAAGCTGTTTATTATGTAATTAAACTGTTTTGTTCAGGAAAAAGCCAAAGCTGCAGGATTGTGGAATTTATTTCTCCCCAAAGAATCTGACCCAGGGATGAAGTTTGGAGCAGGTCTTACAAATCTAGAGTATGCCTTCATGTGTGAAGACATGGGCAAAGTTCCTCTTTCATCAGAGGTACAGTACACCTACAAATGTATGACTTTTATCATCCATTTGAATGAAGATTAGTCACAGAATTTGCGATCCTAGGTACAAACTGTATATATTTAACAGCCAAGGGAAGGTCAATTCCTGACACAGTAATTCTAGAATGATACAATATATTCTGTTGGTTTCAGATTTTTAACTGTCAGGCCCCAGACACAGGAAACATGGAGGTTCTGGTGAGGTATGGTACAGAAGAACAGAAACGACAGTGGTTAACTCCCCTGCTCAACGGAGAAATGAAGTCCTGCTTTGGCATGACAGAGCCAAAGGTACAGTATATATGTGCTACTTGCTCACCTTAGCTGAATATTCCATTGGTTCTACTGGCTCAACTGAGCTAAATGCTCGAATGAGCAATACATGTACCTGACCATGGACTGACTTTTGTCTGTGCTAAATTTTCACTTCTTCCTCAGAACCAATGGACTGTTTTCCAACAAATTTGGCACAAATCCTCCTCTGGTAATGGTTTCTAGACTTAAGTTTATACCATTGAAGGACATACTCCATTACAAGTGGTTACAAGAAATCAACTTGATGCAAGTGTCAAAAGTTTCATGCCGCAAAAGATATGAAAGAGATTATATTCTATTTTTTATTATTTTTTTTTCTTTTAGAGCAGACTATGCTGATGATATGCAATATATTGATGCATCCTTCAGGATTAAGAGTTAATTGTGAAGTCATACTTTGATTAAGATATCTTAATTGCTATGATAAGCAAAATTTGTTAGTAGAAACGATGATTTTGAAAAGAGTTTTAATGCAATTGTCTGGACTCAACTCCCCTTATCACCCCAAGACTACTTGGATATATTACTAGTTGTGGGAATCTGTAAAAATAGTCTTGCATCCACAAAACACTGCACATCCTTAAATGAAATAAATTGAACCCAAAACAAACAATACAATTTGACAACCATAATGTTTATTGCATTTTAAAGTTAATATGCTTGATTTATATCTAGAGAATATACAGCTTGAATGCTAATATCAGAACAGACCTCACTCTTGCACGGCCTGTAATAATTGTTAGAAGTGAAAATTGGGTGAAGTTAATAAAAAAAATCCTTTTGAGAATTTTGAAATTGAAAAATTTATTTGCAAGCTTCATTTTATGCCACAAATTTTATGTGACAGGTGACCTATTATGATGGGGTTTTGTCTGTCATGCATTGGTTTGTCATAAATGTTTTTACATCAACATTTGAACATTTTCAACTTTTTAGGCCCATTCTTTTTAAACCAAACTTTTCATGTAGCATCAGTGACGAAATAAGTAAAAAAAAATAAATTGTGACCCCTGTCCTCATAGGGCTGATTAGCCAGACCAAAATCTTGAAAGAAATTTGGTTCTCTATAGAAACCAGTACATGATAATAGATAAACAATCTGAGTATTTAGTAATTATGTATGGTAATTCATGGGAGTAGGGTGGAGCTATAGTGAAAATGCAACATGTACATGCATGTATTTCGTTATAGTGCTGCTAAACTCTTGGACACCAAACAACTAAACTAAGCAGGGAAGCATCTACCAAAATTGTGAAATTTGGTGTCCCTGGGGCAAGATTGAAGCTCTCAGGACTGGCAGTTTGGATTATGTACTGAAAATGCATGATATCTGTAAATATGTTTTATTCTCCTGAATGTGTTGAAGGCTTCTACAGAATTGTGAAATTCTTTGTCCCTGGGTCAGGATCACATCTATGATAAAATAGAATTAAATTTTGAAGTGCGTTTTTGTAACATCTTTCTTACTCCATAAAATCTAGCAAACAAATTCATTGCGGAGTAATTGCTACTGCAAACAAATCAAAGGTGGTATATGGGAATTGCCATGTCTCTGTCTCTATACAAATTGTCTCTCCTTTATCCTAGTTTGTCTCTTGGCCACAATTTTCTAGTGGAGAGATAATAAAAGTTACTGTATTTGATAAAGGCTGTCTAAGACAAGAAAAAGTGCAATGAATCAGCGCCAAGGTCATTTGGTCAAGGTTGCTAAAAAGTTAGAAATATATGTATTTATACAGACAGAGGTGATTTCCTTCTTGTTATGGTTAGGCATAATGGTTGATTTGGGGGCTATAAACTTAGAAAAACTCACTTTTGATCCAAGTTGAAGGAACATATAGTGAAAAAGTGAGACTGAGGTCAAAATGAGCTTTTCTGAATTTTATGACCTTGGGACCTGGTACAGAAATAGAGGTAAAAAAAAAAAGAACAGAAAAATAAGAAAGTTTCCACCTGCTTATCTGTGTTTTGTTTTACAGGTAGCCTCCTCAGATGCCACAAACATTGAATCCTCCATCACTAGGGAAGGAGATCATTACGTTGTCAACGGACACAAATGGTGGACTTCAGGTACATTGTTCATTTCCATGTCAACAATCTTGTATATACAACTGATTACTTTCACAATCTTGTATATACAACTGATTACTTTCACAATCTTGTATATACAACTGATTACTTTCACAATATCATTTCATCAAGTTAAGCTTTCATATTGTTTTGTTTTTGTACACCCCCTTTGAAGAAGAGGGGTATATTGATTTTCACCTATTGATTAGTAGATATGTTTGATAACTAGAAAACCCTTTGCCTGATATTTAGTTTATGTTGTCTTACTGAGATGTTTGATAACTATTATTATTAGGTAAAGGGTTCTTTAGTGAAATTTTCAGTTAAAAATTGTTTTCTTCACTGAAAATTTTGTATACATTTGGTGGAATGTGTTAGATACATTTTTCATATAATTATTATACATATTTTTTTATGTTAATTTACCTTATAATCAAATTATGAATAATCATTTTGTGTTAATACTGATACTATGAAGCACTATGGCCAAATCCTATCATGTGATATTTGACCTTGATTTGACATTGCCAGGTGCCTTACACCCCAACTGCAAAATCTGTGTATTCATGGGAAAAACAGACAAATCAGCTGCCACACACAGACAACAGAGTATGATTCTTGTCCCAATGGATGCCCCAGGGGTCAAGATTGTCAGACCCCTCACTGTTTTTGGCTATCTAGACAACCCAGGTCAGTGAAAGATCCAGTATTTTTAATTTACAAAACATACAAAGCAGAGGCAGTACAAACAACAATGCCTGCTCGTCATAGTCTGATTTAAGAGAACACCACTGGGAAGTTTTGAAACTTGTCACATAAGAGAGGTTGTTTTAAGTTGCTGTTGATTTATGGTAGTCACTAATGCAGTTTTGACTGTACTTTCCTCTACATATAATGATGCAGGTTAATTGATTTTTTACTTTATGCAGCTGGGCATGCAGAGGTGATATTTGAGAATGTGAAAGTTCCACTGGGCAACATGTTGTTGGGTGAGGGGCGTGGCTTTGAGATTGCTCAAGGTCGCTTAGGCCCTGGCAGAATTCATCATTGTATGAGACTCATTGGCAATGCTGAGCGAGCCTTGGAACTGATGCTAGAAAGAGTATGTTATATAGAAGATATGTACTTGATTGTGCAGAAATTAGGTAACCCTTAGTCAAATACAGCATATTTATTTTGCCATTTGAATACTAAACCTCTGTCAAATTTACAGACTCAGAATAGAGTTGCCTTTGGGAAGCCCTTGGCTGCACAGGGCACAATTCAGCAGGATGTAGCAAAATCGCGAGTGGAGATAGAACAAACACGTCTACTGGTGCTTAAAGCTGCTCACATGATGGATAACTATGGCAATAAGGTGAGAGGAAGTGAGAAAATTACAGTCGAATGGAGATGGTATACAACATGTCGGAAAAACTAACAGTACTTAACTAAAGTGCTTTTTGGTAAATAAGTGCTTTTTGTAAAACTCCTGTCTTTTGTATTAATGGCCCAGCCATATGGCAAGTGACCTCTAGTAATTATACTCTGTCTATCAGCACTTTCTGTGCCACTCAATAACTTAAGGTTTGTTTTGGGAAGAATTTAATAAAATTTGTACAGAATACTTGAAATAGGCAAAGTAAGACCTTTCAATTTTCAGCTTTGTCTTTACAGAGTTATTGGACCTAGAATTTTTTTTATATCAATAAGATATTAATACATTTTCTACAGCACACAAGAACTTAGATTGCTTGAGAGATTTTCATAGCAATGAAAAGTAATGCTAAGATTCCCATAGTAATCACTTTGTCTGTCAGCAATTTCTATGGCACACGATAGCCTAAGTTTCCTCAGGAATATTTTCTTAAATTTTATACATAATACTTGAATTAGGTAGAGAAAGATCCCTTTTTATTTTCAGATTTATCATTGGGTCTTTCTGACATGTCAATTTTCTAGTCTTTTGTTTTTTTTGAAACAGGTGGCAGCTCCTGAAATAGCCATGATTAAGGTTGCTGCTCCAAACATGGCTCTGAGAGTGATTGATCGTGCAATACAGGTAACAACATAACACTACATTCACAAAGTCCTTACAGACCCATCACCAATGACTCATACAAGTACGCATCACACCAATCTAACCATATAATCTTAATTTCATTTAGTTATTTATCCATTGCTTATTCAGAACAATTTCCAATAATTATTCAGAGCAATTGTATGGTTTGCAGGTTATTAATGGATCAAGTGATGATTTTTTGACATGTCAGTCAGTAATTATCTATTGATTTCATAAAATTTACTCAAGTTTACCACTGATTAAAAATCACTGTTCGGATTCATTTTGCCAATATAAATATGCAGATAAGCACATACCTAAGTTGAACAAAAATAGAAAATCATGTTATGTCTTTTCACATGCGCAATAAAAATCAAGAATAGAGATTGATTGTAAACTGGTTCCCTTTCAGGCTCATGGTGGAGGTGGTTTGAGTGAAGATTTTATCCTTGCTGGAATGTTTTCCTGGGCCAGAGTTCTGCGACTTGCAGATGGACCAGATGAAGTTCATCTACGAAGCATCTCTCGTCAAGAGTACAGAAAATATAATTTATCAAAACTATGACAGGTGTGATGAATTTTTATGGTACAGGCTCTCGACGTTTTAAATATATATGACTAAAATAAAAAAATATCTCCTGTAAACAAACTATTCACATGGTATATTATACTGACACCTTGGTTTTCATGCCATGGAAATTCAGGTACTCTACTATAAAATAGTACCATGGCCCTCTTTCTATGAACTGTGTGAAAACACAGTAAAAACCAGGGCCAAATCACCATGAATATGTACCTTCTTTCCTCAGTTGACAATACAGCAACTTTTAATTTTATATCTATTGTTGTAAATGTAGATGATGTGATGTCCTTCGAACTGTCATTTTTATAGGTTGTCAAGACATCTTTTAAATCCAAGAATTAGTGATATCTCGTAAATTCTGTTTTTGCAGCCTCATGGTGATGCAGGTATTTCATTGGACTTCTGTTTAGTTAATTTGAATGCAAAGCTTGTGTGTTATGCTTGGCTAGTGAACCAGACAAAGTTCACTTGTGGCAGATTTCCAAGTTCGAGTACAGAAAGGCCAAATTGTGAACACTGATCGAATTGTTGATTGTTAATGTGACCGTGATATTTCTCTGTGATGTACATTTGATTACATAAACACTGTAATTACAATACAGTATAATCATCATGGCTACCCATCTATAACAATGGAAATGATAATGTTACGATATATGTTATGTATTTCTGTTATGAAATTTTTTTATACAAAGATTTGAAAAATACATTTCCACATAATATGTGCATGACTAAGTCATGTGGCTATTATATTGAAAATGCATAATAAAAATCTTTAAAAATTCATCTTCACATAGTTGTAATATAATGAGCATACTGTAGATTCCTTATTTTACACAAGGAAATGACTAGTACGTGTCAAATTGTGAGAACATAAATTCATGATTGCTCTGTTTATCAACAGTTTTGACATGTATTTTAGCAACATAGAAATAGAAGCGCGTAATTTTGTTTTCGTGAGTGATGCTTCTTGTGAAATTACATGATGATAAATTCCTAGTGAAATTTACAGTAGTCAAATTGTTGATTGAGTCCTGGCACTTTTTTTTCACAACATTGACAGTTCATGAAACTTTTGTTGAGTAGTCTAATAACTTTACATGCATCATATAAAAAACTAAATCAAGAGATGTTAGCTGGTCTATAAAGTACTACTTTTAATAAAAAATAATTGGTCTCAAGTATATGAAGTTGAATGTGCAATGTTGTTTCCTCCATATTTTGAATATTCAGCATGAATTTTGTCCACTTCAGGGGTCTTTCATAGTTTTAGAGACCACTCCGACATAGTGACATGCCATATTGGAATTGACTTAAAAATAAGAATTTATAATGGTTATTTGAGGAGCAAAACCAGGTCACCTAGTTCAAAATGTTACTTGATAAATGTGAGGAAACGTTGAGATATTTTTAATTAATGTGTTAAATTCTAATTACAAATATTGTAGTACATGCTAAACAATGGTTTCTATTTTTGGAGGTTATTTATTTGCTACACCAGTAAGAAGAAAAATTTTCAGCTCATCTGAATTGTAAGTTCAAATGAACTAGCTGGCTTTTCTAATGCACGTTATGAACATTTCATATTTAGGACAGTCTGTGCTCTACCAGTTGAGTAACCTGGCCACTGCAGGTGATTGTACCTATATGACTGCCACATTCCTCACTAATTAAATGTCATCGCACATCACAGACCTTTATCTCCAAGCAGACATTTTCACCTGTTAGTTCCAGGGGTTGGTCTTGAGCATCATGATGTAACAGGAAAAGAGAAAAATGGCTGGACTGGGAGTTGAATTCAGGACTCCAGTGCTCTAACCACTGAGCCAACCAGGGTGATATCCACAGTCCATTTAGCCTAAACCACTAAATTTCTCCCTCCTTTAATTTGTTTTTGCCCTTGAAAACACAGAACCTAGATTCTTTTATTCCTGGTAGAGCTTTCACTTGCAAGTCTAGGGGCAGGTTAACAGCACCAAATTTAACAGGAAGGGAAAAAATTAACAGGAAGAGAAAAAAATTAATAGACTGTATTTGAACTGGGACCCCAGAATCTCTAGTCAGGTGCTCTATCACCTGAACTATCTGGCCACAGGAGATCAAACTAGCTGACCATCATAAAACCATAACCATGATGGGAGTTGGATGGTGTTTCACACAAATATGTACATGTATAGGAAAATTGAATCATAAGAGTGCAATTTTATATGTCAAAATTAATATGCAACATCACTGTCTTGTAAAGATTCAAATTTAAACCCCATTGCCTATACAGGGGTTTAAATTTGTAAAAGTTCTTACAAGAATCACAGAGATGCATATGATTCATGTAGCTTAATTAAATTCAGATTCATTCAAAGCAAAGTATAGACTGGTACAATTGAATGATAGTAACTAAAATGACACATAATGGATACTTTTAACATCAGATAAGCACTGATGAAATACATGCCGATATACAAATCAACATATCTGTCTACCTGTAGTTTCACCTGAGTTGAAAATCTAGGTCATGTCAGTATTCAGGTTGTCCTCTTACAGGTAAGACATGGATCATTGATGTTTCTCCATTTTCTATGAAATTCATTGGGGTTCAAAACATTTTTTAAAACACTGTTACTGATCAAAATACAAGCAACAGCTTGGGGTTTTATTCCAAGTTATGTGACTCTTTGCATTCATGTATTTAGTGTTGTTTTACATGTGTAGTAACAAATTTCAATACATGCTGAATTTAACTTGACAGTACTATCTCTTTACTATAGTACATAGTTAGTTTTGTGATCATTGCTAGATATCAGTAATGGATCGGTACAAGAGTACTGGAGTTATTTCCCAGATTCTCTAGTATCCATACAGACAAATCTATAGGATGTGCTTCCTTTGTTCTGCAAAGTCATGGAGTACCAAGTAACAAAAATTCAAATAATTGAACCTATCTTAGATTATTTGAAGATATCAATAATTAATTTGATAATTAAAGATCTAGTCAAATCATTACAATGTACTAATCTATCAAATTCTGAATTTCTGCATGCATTAATTAAGTGAATTTTTGATAGCATTAATTATTCTGCTGAAATGATGACTGCAGCACAATAATTGAGTTGTTTGATCTCTTTAAATGAATTATTGATATCAACAATTGAATTGATGAGCACTATAATTCATTAGAAAAGAACAATTCAATAAATGCACACATCAATTAATGTGTGGAAAATTGAATTACTGCTCTTTTCAGTTGAATTCACTGTGTGCATCAATTAATGTGTGCAAAAATTGAATTGTTGCTCTCTTCAATTGAATTAAAGATATTTACTCAATCAATGCATGTGTAATGTTTAAGCCTCTATGAGTTCGTAAGATAAGACTGATTGATTGATTGTTTAGTGTTTTCCGCCACACTCAAAATTTTTTTCACTTATCTGGTGGCGTCCAGTTTTTATTGGTGGAGGAGAGAACCGAGATACAATGTACCCAGGAAGAGTCCACCGACCTTCTGAAAGTAAACGGGCAAACTTTTTGACAAATATCGGCGCGAGCGAGAATCAAACCCGCGCCGACTACAGTGGTGTAGTTAGCCTTGAAGTGAAGTGTACGCACAGTGGCAAATCCAGATTAGTCTGGGGGCTGGGCCTTAAGACTTAAGGCCCCCAGTGGGTCCAGAGCAAGGCCCTGTTGGGAGCTGAGGGGGCAAAGCCCCCAGAAGCTCAAGGGTTTTGAGGCTTTTTAGGTTACATTTATTTTTTGTTGTTGTCCAATTGATGTGTACGCCCGGGCGTTTTGGCGTCAATGGCAGCTACACCACTGGGCTAGAAGGGAGAGGCCTTGTGATTTTGAGCACAATGATCTAACCACACGACCACGGAGGCCCCCATAAGATAGGATAAATCATATCTAGCCTGGGCGCAGCTATGATCTGGTCTTTTAAAATCTGGTAGCGATTATTACAGAAGGAATCAACAACAAGATAATAAAATTTATATTCTGATGCTACTTCAAATAACAATATTCAAAAACAACAAATATGCAGTTACGTATGTCACTTGCTTGATTTCTATTAAGAACCTCGAAATTTCAGATAAATTTTAAATAAAATATCTAAATTTCTAGTATAATTTTTCACTAAATATAAAATAATTTCCAAAGGACTTATCCAAAACTGACCGAATCTCTCTAAACTTTCTTACCCCCCCCCCTTTTTTTTTATTATTAAAGTCTATGTGACGTAATGGGACCAAACGTGACGTTGCGCAACCCATTTGGTCGACTCATTCTAGGTAAAAGTTGTACAAGAGTTTCCGCAACCGGAAGTATTAGAAAATGAAAGTAGAAAGCACACGATATACCTCCGATGCATGAATGGAATAAGTATTGAGGTAATAACAATGTCATACAACAAACTAAATACATGTTAAATATCATAGTAATGAACAATGATTCCGGTTGTTATAAATATGCATTTCATCAATACAAATAAGCATGCAAGAGTTCATACAATCGAAAACCGTTACATATTACACATGCAATAATTATATTAGAGAGAGCAATTACTGAATTAAAGATATCTTCCACATACCCACAATTTAGAGAGTGATCTCTTTAACTGAATTGTACGTTGCTATCTTTAATAAAAAGAATTGATGTACACATTAATTTCTGTTACAGACATGTAAATAATTAAAGATGTCTTCAATTATTGAATTTAAGAGATCAACTGAATCATTTGTATAGAGTTCTAAATTAATTTTAATACAAGCAGTAATTTCACGTCATTGATGAGTGGAATAATTCAATGGACAAGAACAATAACTGAATTGATTTGTGCATCAATCGAATTATTATGGAGAATTATAACTGAATCAAAGATATCTTCAAATAATGATGTCATCAATTATTTGAGTTATGTTAACTTGGTGCTCATAGTATATTTAGCTGTGCAAACAGAAATGAAAATAAAATTGATGACAAAACATTTCTAAGCTTGTTGGAGAATTTGAAAAACCAACGGCAGAGGAAGGTTGGAAGATTGCTTCCAACAGTGACCTTCAACCGACATTGTCCATGGCTGGCAGGGTGATACAGCCAGGAAATACTGGAGGAAAGAGGAACTACAGTATGAGTTCAGAGGGAGCCACCAGTAAGATCACAGACTTAAATGATATATAGATGGATAAATGTGAAAGGTCTCATGGGGAAGTTCATATATAATCTAAATGCTATATTTTTCTTCAACTTTCCATTCATTATTACTGAAATAATTCAACTTTGATACATCAATAGTGAATACATGTATATGGGCAAGAATTATCTGTAGTGAATTTGGGATCAAACGTCAAGTAAACACGACATGCATATTTTAAAAAAAATGGTTATGAAGTTTGAAAGGCTCTGTACTATATCAATTCATGCTGATACTGAAGTAATTAATACATTGGTAAGTAATTAATACATTGGTAGTGCATGGGACAAGAGTTATCTTGGTTTGGGGGTCAAAAAGTAAATAATAATTGTAAAAGCCATTCTTTAAATACTTGCTGAAGCTGAATTAATTTAACTTACATCAATGATTGATACATATGGAACAAGAATCATTGGTAGTGAATTTCAAGAAAAAAAAGAACTCTATTGATTTTAGGATCAAAAGTTCAAAGTTCAAGGTAGCTATGGGCCTTCATAGAAAATACTTGTAGACACTATAGAGTCTACATTTGTTGCTCAAATGATTTGATACTTCACATGTAACTTTGTTACCAAGAGAGGAACAATCCCATTGCATTTGGGATCAAAGGTCAAGGTCACCATAGGACCCCCCCCCCCCTTGTGAAGCTCTCATTATACTGTATAAGTGGAAATTTTAGCAATACACAAATTTAGTGATATTTTCATAAAAATGGGTATATATATTCAGTGAGAGCTAATGTAAGTGACTTTATAATTCCCTTAAAGATAACTACTTTACTATGTATGATACAGTAACTTGTCAGCAATATTCAATTTTAGCAATCTCAACCATCTCAATAATAATACCAAAATTTGAAACCTTGCTAAAAATTCTGCTTATACAGTAATTGATATCCCAGAAAAGAGTTTAAATCACTAAAGCATTATATGTAAGTAAGGATCACTAATTATAGTATCTCAAAGAATCATTACTAGTACAAAAATTTCATCGGAATACTACCTTTATTTAAAATATACATGTAACACTGACCAATTTTTCTACAGACCAAATGGCTGTGTCCCCAGAGGGATTGTCCTCTAGAGCCAAGAATTTGTATGTCAAGGTCAAGGACTTCATACAGAAGGAGATTAAGCCTGCAGAGAGGGAGGTGATGGAATTCTACAGACAGGAACAAAACTGCTGGAAGGTCTGCCCAACAGTCAACAGGCTGAAGGTAATAGTGCAGAGATGAAGTATAGAGGAGTCAGTATTTACTTAAATGTGTGTACATATGTAATCAAATGGTATCTTATAAATCAATTCCTATAATTATAAGTACAATGATGAAGTAATGAGTGCATCTATATACAGAGATACACAATCATATTATGTGGAATTATTTTTGTTGTGTACAGTTCTTGTGTTTGACAAGCATTACTTAATAAATGATGTGTATTTGTGGCCCAAAACTATAAACTGCATAATTTGATCTTAATTCAAAGTCACAACACCAAGGTCAAGGTAACTGCTGATTTCATGACAGAGCTAAAACTTTTCTTGCTTGTAATAAAATTGGGGATTGCATGTTAAAGATTGAAAATCTAAGCTGTTTATTATGTAATTAAACTGTTTTGTTCAGGAAAAAGCCAAAGCTGCAGGATTGTGGAATTTATTTCTCCCCAAAGAGTCTGACCCAGGGATGAAGTTTGGAGCAGGTCTTACAAATCTAGAGTATGCCTTCATGTGTGAGGAGATGGGCAAAGTTCCTCTTTCATCAGAGGTACAGTACACCTACAAATGTATGACTTTTATCATCCATTTGAATAAAGATTAGTCACAGAATTTACAAGACATTGCGATCCTAGGTACAAACTGTATATATTTAACAGCCAAGGGAAGGTCAATTCCTGACACAGTAATTCTAGAATGATACAATATATTCTGTTGGTTTCAGATTTTTAATTGTCAGGCCCCAGACACAGGAAACATGGAGGTTCTGGTGAGGTATGGTACAGAAGAACAGAAACGACAGTGGTTAACTCCCCTGCTCAATGGAGAAATCAGGTCCTGCTTTGGCATGACAGAACCAAAGGTACTACATACTTGCTTACCTTAGCTGACGTCAGCTCTTCCGGTTCTACCACCTCACCTGAGCGAAATGTTCCAGTGAGCATGATCATAGATTGACTGTGTTAATTTTTCACTTCTTTCCCAGATGCAATTTAAAGAACCATTTTTCCACCAAATTTGGCACAACCTCTGGAAAAGGGGACTTAAGTTTATACAGTTTAAAGGATAAATTCTTTAAAGGATATAAGGAGATACAGTCCAACCTTGTTATCTCAGACTCAATGGGACCATTCAAGATATCCAAGTATTCAAGATATCAAGGGTAAAATAATTAAAGTATAAGTCTTAGGGACTTTTGAATCACTTCGACATATCCATGGTATTCAAGATATTGGTGTTTGAGATATCTAAGTTTAACTGTAGTTAATAAATAGTGAAAAGTGGGTTGGGGTCAATTAAAAAATCTCTTCTGGAATTGTTGAGCCAGAAAATGCAAAATTTATTTGCATTAAGCTAGTTTCATTACAAATGGCATTGATTTCTACTGTACAAAAGATTCTCCTATCCCCCTCCCCATTAAAAAAAAATTTGACATCACTCAAACATAAAATCTTGTACATTTACTGACAAATCATTTTTATAATGCATAAAATGCAAGTGTATTATGCTATACCACTTTCGTCTGTCTGTCCCCTTAACTTTGTCTGCACAATGCCTCCTAAATCTTTGGAGGGATTTTAATGAAACTTAATTAGTACAAGGTAAGTTCACATTGTATAGATGTACATTTTACAACAGTAATCTTGTCCAATTTTTTTAAAGGAGTTATGACCCTTGAACATAGATTTTTTATGAAAAATTCTCTCACATATTTTATGCAATATTTGAGCAATGAATTACTTTTACACAGATTAAAGTGACTTTAATGAATTTAGTTTCTTACCAATAATATATCTTTTACTATAGTGCTGGGTCTCATTCCAGAGATTTAAATCATCCCTAATTACTGTGATGACAAAGTATATTTTTGAAATATCTGAAATTCCAAAATCTGCTGCAAAACAGATTCAGACTGCAAATTTAAACAACAAAACTTTTACAGCAGTCAGCATATTTAGTACATGTATATTAATGTATGTATGTAAATTAAAGTACTCTGATTTAATTCTAATTAGAATGCATACGTGTACCTAATGTCAGGGGTTATCATTTAATTATCATGTCAGAAAATGTTAAGGGGATAGGAAGCTTCATCTCTTGCAGTCTGGCGGCTGGTTCTCGAGATCGAGAGAGAGAGAGAGAGAGAGAGAGAGAGAGAGAGAGAGAGAGAGAGAGAGAGATGGTTTCACCTGCTTATCTGTGTCTTGTTTTACAGGTAGCCTCCTCAGATGCCACAAACATTGAATCCTCCATCACTAGGGAAGGAAATCATTACATCATCAATGGACACAAATGGTGGACTTCAGGTACATTGTTCATTTCCATGTCAACAATCTTGTATATATACAACTGATTACTTTCACAATTTTATTGTTTCACCCAGAAATACAAGCATTCATATTGTCCTCCCTTGAAGAAATGGGTAATATTGATTTCCACTGGTTGATTGGTAGATACAGTATGTTTTCTGACTAATAACTATAGAAAACCTTTAATCTGGTTGTCATCCAACTTGGTAATAATAATTAGTCGATTTTCAGGTCAAAAGTATAGTTTTTATATGCCCATCAAAGATGGGACGTATTAAGGTATAGTGTTTGCCATTTGTCTGTCTGTCCAGACATTGTAGGCAGAAATGCAAAGTGAAATGCAATCTCCAGGCTCTTACAACTTGGTACATTTGATCACCATGATGAGAGGAAGATGTTCATCATATTTCAAGGTCAAGGTCATAGTATCAGTTAATAGAAAAACCTTTTAGGCAGGGTACATATCAAACTACTGGGGCTAGGATTGTCAAACTTGGTACATTTGATCAATGTGATGTGAGGAAGATGCCTCATGTTTTTTCCAAGGTTGAAGGTCAAGGTATCAGTTAATAGGAAAACCTTGTAGGCAGGATACACACATGAACTATTGGGGCATGGACTGTTAATATTGGTACTTTTGATCACCATTATGAGAGGAAGATGCATATTGTTTTTCCAAGGTCATAGTGTCAGTCAATAGCAAAACCATGTAGGCAGGATACAAACCTAACTATTGGGGCTAGGACCATCAAACTTGTACATTTGATCCCCATGATGAGAGGAATATGCCTATCGTTTTTCAAGGTCAAAATCATAGCATCAGTTAATAGGAAACCTTTGTAGGCAGGATACAGAATGAACTACAGGGACTAGACCGTCAAACTTGGTACACATACTCCTTATGCCAAGTGGAGGATGCCGTTTGTTCTTCAAGGTCAAAGTATCACTTGGTAGGACAACCTTGTAGGCAGGATACAGACCAAACAATTGGGGCTAGGGCCATCAAACTTGTTATTCATATAATGTAAAAGCAAGGATGTCATAGCTCGGTGAAGACTGATACTACATGTATCTTGAGTTCAGTTTTACAACTCATGGCTTAAAAAAAAATGCCCTTATAAGCTTATGATAGGTGTATTATATACTGTTGTTGACTCTTGTTAGTTTCTGTTGACTATCAGGTACAGGGTAGAAGATGACCCTTAGTAATTTTCAGATCAACAAACATTGTTTTCTATACTTATAAACTATTTACAAATGGTGGAATGTTTTAGAAAAATTTCAATTCTTCTATAGTTTGTAATTGTGTATCATACATATTTTTTGTCATTTTTCAATATACTTAAAACCATATGCATTGTTACAGTTTTAATACAGAATGCATTGAATTAAATTGACCAAATCATATATATATATATATAAGTGTCAAATATGTCCTTAACCTAAATTTGACATTTGCAGCTGCCTTTCATCCCAACTGTAAACTCTGTGTATTCATGGGGAAAACAGACAAATCAGCTGCCACACACAGACAACAGAGTATGATTCTTGTCCCAATGGATGCCCTAGGGGTCAAGATTGTCAGACCTCTCACTGTTTTTGGCTATCTAGACAACCCAGGTCAGTGAAAGGGCTGATATTATTCTTAATTTACAATAAATGCATTGTAGTGGCAAGTGCATTAATATTAATTTACAAGCAGTGCATGCTGGGTACAGTTAAGCCTGATTTTTGGAACTACTATTTGGAATATTTTAAAGTTTTATGACAGATGGCTATTGAGAAATTTGCCTTGTCCAGTCGTATACATCTATCTATGCATATATGTAGAAATGTTTTAGACATTTTTTTTTGTATTTAGATTTTTATTACAATTAAAAGTTATTATAAAACAGTTCACATGCATTTGAACTGCAAATGTAGTTGGTATTGGCCTGGGTAGCGCAGTGGTTAGAGCACTTGACTAGTAATGCATGGGTCCAGGGTTTGATTCCTAGTCCAGCCATAGATTTTCTCCTATCCCAAATATTACATTTGGTGCCGTTGACCACCTCTGGGCTTCAGGTGGAAATCCTGTCAGGGTCAAAAGAATCTGGGTTGTGGATCCAATTGAGGAGGGAGGAAAATGTAGTAGTTGAAGGGCTACATGGACCATGGATATCAGACTGGGTTGGTCAGTGGTTAAAGCACTTACTAGTAATGCACTGGGGGTCCCAGGTCCAATTCCTGGTCCAGATTTTCTCCTTTCCCAAATATTACAGGTAAAATTTCCATTTTTAAAATGTCTGTCATCAATTTCTGCTTAATATCTTAATAAACATATCAATTGGCCAAGTTTTTTCCTATCTATGTGAAAATTTTCTAAATTCTCACAATATTCTGCTTTCCTTTCTAAAATGTTTAAAGTTTAGTTTTGGTCTTATAACTAGTGCTCCTTTGAAATTTTCTAAGGAGATACAAATTCAGACTAATAGTAATCATCTTCAATTAGATGAACACCAAACAGAGATGCATAAAAAATCTTATTTAATATGAAAACAAATGTATTTCAGCTGATAAAACCAAACTGAACAGTATAATTACTCGAGCAAATATTCTTGCGACTACCAGCTGATAAACACGTAGCCTGACTACAGTATATCATGTGAGACATCAAATGATTTAGACATCAGTGGTAAAAATTGTAATTATTACAATATAAATATTGGGTGTAAATAGGAAACGGCTGAAAGTGGTCTTTGATAAGAAGTGACCATAGATTTAAGTAGTCTGTGACTAAAGCATTCAAGTACCCTCTTGTACATCCAATTATTCAAGATGGCTCATTGTTATATTTGTTACAGCTGGGCATGCAGAGGTGATATTTGAGAATGTGAAAGTTCCACTGGGCAACATGTTGCTGGGTGAAGGGCGTGGCTTTGAGATTGCTCAAGGTCGCTTGGGCCCAGGCAGAATTCATCACTGTATGAGACTCATTGGCAATGCTGAGCGAGCCTTGGAACTGATGCTAGAAAGAGTATGCTTATAGAAGATAAAACAGATTTATGTATTTGATTGTGCAGTGATTAATCTTCTGTCAGCTGTTCACTTTGCCATTTGAATACTTAGTACTTCTGTCAAATTTAGACTCAGAATAGAGTTGCCTTTGGGAAGCCCTTGGCTGCACAGGGCACAATTCAACAGGATGTAGCAAAATCGCGAGTGGAGATAGAACAAACACGTCTACTGGTGCTCAAAGCTGCTCACATGATGGATAACTATGGCAATAAGGTGAGAGGAAGTGAGAAAATTACAGTCGAATGGAGATGGTATACAACATGTCGGAAAAACTAACAGTACTTAACTAAAGTGCCTTTTGTAAAACTCCTGTCATTTTATCTTGTTTTTTTTAGGTGGCAGCTCCTGAAATATCCATGATTAAGGTTGCTGCTCCAAACATGGCTCTGAGAGTGATTGATCGTGCAATACAGGTAACAACATAACACTACATTCACAAAGTCCTTACAGACCCATCACCAATGACTCGTACAAGTACACATCACACCAATCAACCAAAAATCTAGAAATTAGTTATTTTATCCATTTTTCAGCATTTCTTCTGATTCAAAACAATTACAAGACTTTGCAGATTATGTGATGATTTTTTATGGCATGTCAGTCTTGACTCTTGAAAGTAATTCATCTTTTTTGACTCTCACAGAATTCTGTATTTAAATCCTTGTTTCTCTTATCAATTTCATAGTAAAATATTGTACAATGCATATATGTAGTTAAGCACAAACTCAAGTTACACAAGACATAAAATAATTATTTTGCACAAAGAAATTAGTATCAAATGATGAATGTAAACTGGTTCCTTTCTAGGTCCATGGTGGAGGTGGAGTGAGCAGCGATTTTATCCTTGCCAGAATGTTTGCTGGGGTCAGAACTCTGCGACTTGCAGATGGACCAGATGAAGTTCATCTACAAAGTATCTCTCGTCAAGAGTATAGAAAATACAATTTATCAAAACTATGACAGGTGTGAAGAATATCCATGTATATGATTAGTGATATGATATAATGCTGTTAACAACCAAGGCATAATGTGAGTTGCAAACATTTTATTGTGAATTTTCTGGTAATTCTAACCTTGAATATATATATATATATACCTTGTATTTTTTCAAGCTAATATGCTTTAAAAACGTGTCATCTACAAGATTGAAAAAGTCGAGTTGTCTGCATAATATTTTGCATGAATAATCATATGTCAACAGTTTATGCAAAAGAATAACTAAATCCCATTAAAAGCCATATACGACAGATTCAAATTCCACATCTTTTATGTCCAAGGGTTAACTCTGAAAAAAAATCAGTTAACTGGGACAAAATTCAAACTTGATCTGTAACTTGTTGTGGTAAAGCAACATATCAAATGAATATCTGCAAGCATAACGGAAAAAATGTAGAAAACTGAGTATTTAATTTAATTTTCTAAGTTCAAGGGCCATAACTCAGCAGAAAATACATTGGCCCTAAACAAAATTTGAACATGGTCTGTAATATGCCATGGTAAATTGATGAACAAAATATCATATGAATGCAAGCATGATGAAAAAAGTGCAGAAAACTGATTTGCCAGACTGACAGAATGCAAACCTAAAGTCCCCTCCTGCTGCACCAGTTGGGAACTAATATGCAGTTCCCTACATATCATTCAGGTAGCCATGTGCCATGTTCTCCTTTCTATGAACTACATGTGTCTATAAACAGGATTTGAAAAAAGAAAGTTGGGAAAAAATAGAATAAATGTATCTTCTTTCCTCAGTTGACAATACAGTAACTTTTAATTTTATGCTTATTGTTGTTTATGTAGATGATATGGGTTCCTTGGAACTCTGTCATCTTCATGTTGCAAGACATCTTCCTCAAGAATTTGTGATATCTAGTTAATTCTTTTTTTTTTCTTTTTTTTTTACAGTCCAGTGGTGGTTCAGGTGTTTCATTGGACTTCTGCTTAGCCAATTTGTATGCAAAGGCTCATGTATTACACTTGGCTGATGGACCAGATAAAGTTTGTCTGCGAGAGGAGGCCAAATTATAAACTGTTGATTGTTTTAACCGACTGTGATATTTCTCTATGAAATAAACAGTGTAATTACAGTACAGTATAATCATAATGACTACCCATTTATAAAAATGGAAATGATGTTTTATGTAATTTATCTCCGTTATGAAATATTTTGATACAAAGAATAAACAAAAAAATGTTTCAAAAATATGACCCCTCTGGTGCAAAATTGAAAAGGTTTACACACACACGAGTCATTTACTTGATAGTCTATCACTATAACTTCATCCAAATCAGCATGAGAAAAGTGCAATTATTTCTTGAATAGTATTAAATATAAATTTGAGTCTTGAACTTGAAACAATAGGGGTCATCTACTCCTTAGGTATATTCAGTTTACCAAGTTTGATATCTGTCAAGGAAAGATATTGAGCAGACAATATATATATGCATCATACTATGTCTAGTTTGACCTTTGACCCCCAAATCAATAGGGATGGAGTTATATACTCCTTAAGATGAACCATGTCTGGTGTCAATCAAGCATATAGAGAAGACAATATATTACTATGTCCAGTTTTACCTTTGACCATGTGAACCCAAAATCAATAGACATCAACTGCTCAAGATGGACCAGTGTACTTAGTCTCGTGTCTGATATTGAGTGGATAAGACTTGGTCTACAGACCCATTGACAAGTGCAAAAAAAATATGCTCCATCTATTTCAAATGGGGGGGGGGGGAGACTTGAAAATATTTTCCCCATATGTGCATGTTCAATAAAATGTTTATGGTTGCTATCATTTCATGTAGAAAATGCAGTCAGTCTTGTTTGATTATAGCCCATTCTCTGGGTATATATCACCTTTTTTGAATACAATTTCCAGATTACAAAGTTAAGTTTAGTGAAAACTTTCATGCTTCCAATCATCTTTTCATATCCTCTCAACCAAACATAAATGGAAACAGACATTTTTGACATGGATGTGGTTTGATGTGCAATTAAAATTTGTTTAACCAGTTTCAAGGAAAAGGTATCCTTTACAAAGGCATCATGAACAATGGTGCTGACTCAAATTACTCTTGAACTAGGAATATGCATAAGTATCTAAACCCTATACAGTTATAAAAACCTATGGTGTGACTCGCCGACACAGCATCATTGATGATGGTAGATATTTAATCACATTCACACACAGAATACAACAATCAAGTATCAAAGTCTTCTCTCTCTCAAAGTTCTATGGTCTAATAGACAGATGACAAAGTCATTTATAAGTATTACCATGCTCTTCAGTTCAAATTTGCTCTACTGGCAAGCTCATCTTGATTGACAAAAATTTAATGCCAGTAGAGCTACAGCCTTGACAGAGACTTCTGGCTTTCAAAAGACCATGTGAGGTGATGACCAATATTACAAGGCAATCATCTTTTGTCTGAATGTGCCTAACACACTTGTACAAATCCAATATTTATACATCCTGCACATTTTACAACTTTGTATCACATATCAATAAATAAAGACACTCAACATACATAAAAATTTATTCATAACAAGCTAAAGATATAATTTAATATTTAACATGATCTAGGCACTAACAGTCTCCTATTAAAACTTCCCCTGCACTCAACCACACCTGAAAAACCAAATATAATGGTTGAAATCAAAGCTGAACAACCTACAACTTACTGATACAATCTGGCATTTGACAACAAGTACTACATATTCAACTCACGCCAGCAGAGTTAGAGCTGAGATTAATTCTCATTTGTGTACAAATTAAAACTCCCACACATGTAACGTTTGGTGATTGAGCACAGAATAAAATAACTAATAAAGTGTTGTTGTTTTAATGTCAAAACAGACAATTTTATTAATAAAGCCCCCATATTTACATCTATAATGTTACATTTTGCATGTACTATGTCAAAACAGTAGTCAGGGTTTTGATGCATGGTCCACGAGCTGAAGGCGAGTGGACTACGAGTCAAAATCCTGACTACTATTTTCGCATAGTACATGTAAAATGTATCATCATTACTATTATGCTAACTGTCCACATTTTTTTAAAGATCAATACTTATGGAGCAAAGGGCAATAACTCTGAATGGAAGTAGCCATTGTTGAATGATGCAGTATTTTAAATGCGGTATTAGATCTAATTAGTTTGTTATTCTGTTGGAGCATAATCATTTAAATTGGATGACTGTATTAAACAAATTTTTCAGTTAATATAGTTTTCTCTATAGCTGTTATATTTGTTAATGGTAAACTTCAGATTATTTTTTTTCTTCGAAAAAGAGTAGGCTCACTGAGGGCAGTCAGGGAAACTTCAGCTTTCATAACCAACCATGTTTCAGTTGTTTAATCGCCATAAAATGGCTGAAATATTGCCAACACGGCGTAAAACCCCAATCAATCAGTTTATATAGATAATTTATCACTGATTAAACAGGAGCTGTTTATATAGATTATTTATGGATATTTGTATAGGAGCTGCTGCCTTGGTGTAGTGGTTAGAGTGTTCGTTTTGCAAGCAAATGGCCCGGGTTTAAATCCTGCAAGGAACACATTATTTTTCTGACTAAACAAATTAATCTATAAGGAAAATTTGAAGAAAACAAAAAAAGTAGTCAGACAAAGCAGATCTATAAATAATTGCACTACTTGAAAATAGTAGGGTATTGAATATATAGGGACAAGTTAACAGGAAGCATAATAATAGCCAATGAAAAGCTTCTGATATGCTGCTACTCTCTGCCTGGCTGGCTGACTAAAATGTAGTATCTTTTCTCTGAAGATTCCATACCTGTCCCTTGTCATACTCTTGTGGTGATTTTACACTGTCCACACATACAATATGAGCCCCAATAATGCGAGATGGTTCACAAACTTTGTGACACCCTGTACAAGAAATGAATTGGACACAACATTTCTCCTCCTCATACCATACACTGTTCAGAGACACACCTGTAAACAATGCAAAATTCAAAATATTTTGTTTTTCATGCATTTAATAATAATAAAAACAAAAAGTTCCAGGAAGATGTCTTGAAAATTTTTTAGATTAGATTTTCACTGTTTACATATTTTCCTAGGAGTACAATATAAAATGTACGAATTTATAGTTTTGTTTGACAAGTACACCAAGTTCTACCTCCAGTGTCGGCAGTACATGGCTGGAAATGGCTCTTCTTTTCATTGTCAGACGTGAAAAGTACTGTTTCATTCTTAAAGATACCCACACCTTCCAAAAATTTGGGAATCCTCTTTCTCTTTTCATAATCTGAGAAAAATAGTTTTGAGTAAAATAAGATTTTTAGGCAGTTGATCAACCTTTTGTACATGAAATATAAATATGATATGATATAATAATGCATTGATAATGTTAATTTTGAGAATAAAATATAAAGAACAATCTGAATTCCATGTACATACCACCCAGAGGACTAAGTAAGGACTGTCCACATTTCTTACACCTGACTTGTGACTGCCTCATGGACTAAACAGATCAACAAAATATAAAAGTGATATGGAATAACTTATGTTTTGAATTACAGTGCTATCCCAATATATTGCCCCTGTTACAATGTCACCTCTGCTTACTGCCTGAAAATCTTAAAGAAAAGACCTTCTTTCCATGTTAACACCCCTGTTATAATAACAACCCCTCATAATGCCATAATCCATGATTTTCACCAAAAAAAAAAATAAAAAATGGTCTAATTTCATAGGGTTTGCTAGTGCCAATTACCTAACACTCATCAGTATTCACAACTGTTCTTCAAGAGTGGTGTAGTTAAGGGCTTAAGGTGGTCTGATTAATTAAGAATAATTGCTGAATAAAACTCGAGATTATCTAAATGATTATACAGAAAATAGCCCAAATAAATTGTGTAGCTGAATTTCTTTTAACTGCTCAGTGAATTGTCAGTAATGGTAAATTCTTTATATATTGTCACCCCCACTTAATTGCCCAAATTGGTCTTGAACAAAAGTTCGCAATACCATGTATATTAAGGGAGCACTGTGCTTTATATCAGAGAAACTTTTTAAGTGTATTTAAACAAACTTAACAAAACAAATTCTTGGTGACAATCCCTTTATAAACTGAGAATTTCTTGCCAGAGAAAGGATATCTGTCTACGGAAGGAATTTTCTTATTAAAAGACAGATTTAGAAAATTTCCAATTAAACATCCTTCGACTGTTTTTGTATGAAATTATGATCTTGTTCATTCTCATAGCTGCTCTACCTCCAAATTACACATGTATAAATATGAAAAATGACAGCTGGGTATCTAGTTATATGAAATTTGATGAAATTCACAAATATTGTACAAGTTACCTGATTTTCCTTGCAGTCCTCTTCATCACTCAGAAACTCCACCCCTTTTTTGCGTTTGGACATCCTCAGGTTGGGTTTTTGGGCCGAGATCCTCTTTAGTCCTCGAGGTCCCCTTCTTGTCCTCAAATGACAAACTTCCTCTTTCTCTGATGCTCCTCTTTTCTGATCTGAATCCTTCAGTGTGTTCTTAGGACTAGCTTCCCCCTTTTTATTGGCAGTCGACTGTCTGGTGGCTTTAAATTCTTCCTCGCTGTCACTAATCTGTACTGTATCAGCTGATTCTTTGCTGCTGTCTTTTTTAGTTTTCCTGAACAAAGGTTTCCTGGTTGTGGATACAGCACTTGTTTGTGTAGTATCTTTGTTCTCTTCCTCCACCTCTTGTGAATTTCCACCAAACAGTACAGGTGTGACAGGTTCCTGTGGTTTACCTGGAGTTTTTGTCACTGAGTTAGTTTTCCTAGGATCATTAATGCTACAGAATTTGTAAAATCTATTGGGTTCCTCAGTTGAGCTACTAGCATTTTGTTGGATTGTGTCAACATTTCCACTGATCAATTTTCCATCAATGTTTACTTCTTCTTCCACTGGCACCTCTATATGAACATCCTTATCTTCCTCAATTTGACTTGTTTCTGGTGGTTCAGCATAGTCAGTCAGGTCTATGACAGACTGTGCACCTGTGTTAGCGAGATGTTCACTTCCAGTTGTACAAGTCTTTGGTTGCTGAGTTGTTGATCCTACTTTAGCTAGAAGTAAACTTTTACCAGGGGTATGATTGAAAGGAAATTTGTTTGGAGTTTGACCTTCAATTTTCATTTTACACTGATCAAATTTCATGGTGGGCATTTGCTCTTCAACCCCTGTACTAGGTTGTCTAATGATA
Source organism: Ostrea denselamellosa (assembly GCA_024699665.1). Taxonomy (NCBI): domain Eukaryota; kingdom Metazoa; phylum Mollusca; class Bivalvia; order Ostreida; family Ostreidae; genus Ostrea; species Ostrea denselamellosa. The sequence goes on along the minus strand of JAMZEH010000055.1, from coordinate 9,747,736 downwards.
CTGTTCTCAGTCGGACCTTTCCTTAGGTTAGGAGTTGGCACAATGACCTTATTGCTCGGCTGGATTGTAGGTTGAGGAGGAAGTTCAATCTGATACATTTGCTGTTGTGGAGTTCCCTGTCCATTGTTGATATAGTACGGCTGGTCTTTAGGAGCACTGGAAGAGTTTATGACCCTCATTATTTGTGACATGTGGTCCTGTGGTTGTGCTGCAGGTACACTCATCTGGTTATTTTGGGACACCTTTGGTTGCACCACTTGTTGATTCTGAACCAGACTTTGGTAACTCTGATTCTTGTGAACATCAATAGGAGACATTAACAAACATTCATCTGACCCGTCTATTCCCTGGTCAGCTGATCCTAACAATGTGTTTGGAGATTTTACTATAGATTTTTGTGGAATTTCTGATGAGAATTCTCTTCTTCTCGGTGTCTCTGACCCAAAGGCTGTAGAGGTATTTGGTGAGGTCATCTGTGATCCTAGGTGTTGACCAGGTGTTACTGGGGTACCAGGTATGAAGGATGTGTCTGGACTATATAAGATCAACAAAATAGGTCAATAATAATATATAGCATACAAGTTAATGTAATTTCCTCAATAACAAGAAAATTTCAGCAAAAATATGTATATTAGATTGTCTTTTATTCATGAAACTTGAGCAGGAATGGGTTACACTTCATTTACTTGACAACTGGCATATCTTCTTGCCGGGCCTTCGTGAACTTGTTGATGGAATCCATGGCTGAATTAAATGTCTGGTATGTCTGAACCTTCCTCCTCACCCACTTTGACAAACCTAAAGGTTAATCATCACAACAGATATTGTCTACAAACTGACACAACATTATGCAATGTTCAGTTTATTTTTTGTTTACAGCTGTATTCTCACAAAGAAGACATTATATTGATGCTAACTGCAATCTCTTTTATTGTGAATTCTTTTTGGATACTCTCTGTTATACTATGTAATTCTGATGACATTTACCTTGAATTTTATGTCCATTCTTGACAAATCTATTATCCACCAGGATGATGGATCCCCAGTCTTTCCTGAAATGAAAATTCTCTTAAACAAAATTTCAATTTTGACTTCAATTACACATCTGCACAACTTTGAATATCAAAATTTTGAAAGATACACAATGATACAGTGAAAATGAATCTCCCAAGGCCTCAGAATCTCTACACCAGTAGAGGTACTGTAAGTTGTTTTTACCACAGGGTACTTGTCTAAAATCAGAACATCCTGAATAGCTTATTTCTACAATTAGTACAAAATAAAGTGCACTGCTATCGCACATCAAATATTTATTAATCATAATCATAAACAGATGAGTGTGCTTGACACAGAATCATGCTAACCTTGGTCAACATCTAACTTGTCAATATATCTCTTAAACTGCAAGTAACTGCATTTCAAAACATGTTTCATTTTATTACATGTATTTAGATTTCTTTCACTACTAACAATGAAGGGCTGTACAAAGAAATGCCCCATACCTAAAGGAGTGATAAATTATTTTCACAACCTTCTTACATTACTCTTTAACTGGACAGATGCAATTGGTCTCTTTTCAAAATGATCTTTCCATGTCCAGTTGAATGCTTTAAAACACCAAGGCTTAGATAAAGACAAATGCAATGTTAATTGGACAGACAGAATTAGCTATGATCAAAATTATTTTTGTATGTCCAACTGAACTCCTTGAAACACCATGGCTTATATCATTATTCCAATGGGACAATTCCTCTATCTGTTGTGTGATGTGTTTGTTAAGTCTTTACAAACTTTGTAATACAATACTATATATATATATAATATATAAACTGTGACGGTTCCTTACTAACAAAGAAAAAAAGAAAATCATATATATATATATATATATAATTACAGTGTGTTTTTATATTGATTATTTTTATGGTGATTATTTTACAAGTGTAAGATCTTAAGTCGGATTGTCATTTAATTTCATGTAATCGCATTTTATTTATCTATTACCTCATCTTACTCTTGTAAAATGCCTTAGAGTAATTTATTTTATATAAGGTGCTATATAAACTTATTATTATTAGATATATGTATCACTAATGTTAGAAACAAAATAATTATTTATATTAATTGTTATGTAGCTACAATGTGTATTTCTTGATGTCATAATTATTGAATAAGGTTACTACATTACTCTCTTACATATGTAGGGATAACCCCCCCCCCCCCCCCCCCCAAAAAAAACAATTTTTTTTTTTTTTTTTAAATATTTACCATTTTAAGTGTTAGTGACCTGATTTTAAGCTGCAATTTACATTTCTCTACACATGCACAAACTGACCTGACAAAGTTTGATGATTCTAGGACTCAAATCTACATGAGCCCAAATGAGGGTTATGTTATATATGACCATACCATCTTAATTATAGATCACAGTGACCTTGATTTAGTGTAGCACACCTTCTACAAGATGCATTAACTAACCAACTTTGATGATCTTAATTATAGATCACAGTGACCTTGATTTAGTGTAGCACACCTTCTACAAGATGCATTAACTAACCAACTTTGATGATTCTTGGCCAAATGAAAGTCCACTTAAGAGTCAGACAGGATTTTGCCATATTGTCTACATCAAAGGTCACAGTGACCTAACTTTAAAGTACGACCCACCCTCCACCCATGATGTATCAGCTGACAAAATCTGATAATTTCAGGTCACATAGTATTTAAGTTATGAGCCGGACATGAAGCGTGACGGATGGATGGACACGATCACAATCTTTGAAATTATATATAAAAATTTAACGTTGTTACTCTAGAACCAACTACTACAACTACAAGAGCTTCACTGTCTGATACTATTGACTACAATGTACCTAATGTAATGCTTAAGGCCTGGCTTATCACCCTGAAGGTCAAATCTCTATGACAAGATTACAGATCTGTATTTAAAGGCCCTGAATTTAGCACCCTGATGGTTAACCCACTCATATCAAAATACATAACTTTGCCTTCAACAGTTCTTTAGGACCTGATAAAGCACCCCCCGAAGGTCTAAATGTCATATCACTCTGACTTATACAGCAGCCCTGGGCATGTTAAGTGCACTAAGGTTCCTACTATTTCTATCCTAAAAACAGACCTGTGCCTAGTACACCACTTTAGGGCCTGCTTAAGTGACGGAAGGTCTAAATGTCATACCACTCCAACCCTGATTACCAATCTGTGCTTTATACACTGCCCCAGGGCCGAGTTAAGGTACAAAAAGGCCTCAATATCATGCAACTCCATTCCCAAATACTAACCTGTGCCTTATACACCGCCCCAGGGCCTGGTTAAGGGCCCTGAAGGCCTGAATGTCGTACCACTCTGACCCCGACAAAAGTCCACGGGACAATCTGTACATATTGTTATACTCCTGTTTAAATTTCACCTATCAAGAGAAAATTATCCGCATATATACAATAGTTTTCACAACTTAGAATATCAGTAGTGTTACAGTATAGATATAAACTAGGAGAAACTCTCCCCTTTATAAAGCAAGAAAACACTTGTTCACACACAAATTTAATATTGCAAATAGAAATTTTAAAAATACATCATAGTACATGTACATGTTTTGTTTGAAATAACAGCATTTCATTTAATAACCCTGAGGATTATTGTCTGATGGTGTGTTGTTGAAGTCCTGTAAGAATACATGTATATCCCTGAAAAGGAGATGCCACCTTTGCCATTAATGGCTTCAAACTTTGGACCTATGCTTGGCAGTTACAGAGTTACAGAAGGTTCTATTATATGCTACACCTATTGTAACATATATGTAAAACCTCTGTTCTATTTCCCAAGCATCAGTCTGAATTCAGAAGCCACAAATCAGAATCCAAGAATGGCCTGTATAAGAATTTCCAATTTTCCCCTTAATCACCTTGACCTTGTTCAAATGACCTAGATTCAGAGTCATGGCATATCAACTGACCAAAGCAGCTTCAGTGTCAAGTATGGACTTCTAATAACTCTCCATTACAAAATTCTGGCCTTGGTAAAAATTCCCTTTTCTATCATGACCTTCGCCAAATGATATTGACTAAAGGGCATTAACAAGTTTCCTGGATTGAAACCATTGTACAAGTCTATTATCAGTCTATATGGCCCTCTGTGATATTATTTCCCAAAAATGTTTTTCCTAGTGATTTGATCTTGAGATCACTATACAAGGTCATATGATCACAACAGTAAATAGAACATTTTCAGATGGTGATGCATCTACATGCTAAATTTAAATCCAAAGTTGGATTGAACAAGAATTTCAAATTTCTCTTTAATATGAACTTGGCCAAATAACCTTGGTTGAAAGTAACAGTGTTTTGTCTGCCCATCACAACTTCTGTGTTAAGTATGAACATCTAACACATCTCCAAACAAAGTTTGACAAGAATTTCAACATTCTATGGTGAATAATATGCATGGCCATTTATGTCCATTTCATTTGTAATACCATATGATGGGTATTTTCTGCAGTTGTCCACTTTTTGCGGATAGAAAAAATCCGCAAAAATTACAATCGCAAAAAATATATTGATATATATAAGTATAGATAGGTATAATGCAACCACATAAATTGGAAACACAGAATATAATTTGTTACTTTTTAGGAAAACTGAGAAAATTTGGCACACATTTGTGATTTTTTGAACAATGCTTTGTTTGGAGTTTATAAATATTGCAGAGATAGTACAGGCACACCTATATGCATTGTCAGTGTCAAATATCAACATGCTTCCATTTTGATCTTGAGGCAATAAACAATCAAACCTTAGTCAATTAGTTGAACCGTGTTTATTCAGTAATATCTAAATGATAAACAATCACGGTTCACCGGTGTTAGTGTGGATACAGAATACCCTGACCTTCCTTAAGTGGATGCTTCTGATGTAGGAGTCAAGAACAGAATGACCCGAAACTACGAAAAATGCTTTTGGAAAGGAAAAATCACTGGTGCACTTTTAATTTTGCCGCAGAAAAGTCACTTGCACTAAAGGTGCTAAATTTAAAAGCATTCCAAATTTTCTCGTTTTACAGCTTACTTTGCTACTTATATGATTTTCAATACAGTCTCTTTTAAATGAAATGCATACCTGGACATCTTTTGAGTTTGGATATGGAATGCCAACCTAAAATAATGAAAAACAAATTCAATATCATTTAAAATCTTTTACTTTCAGTTCTAGGTCCGGCTTGCAAAGGTGAAGTTCTACATATTGAAAATATGGGATGTAGTTGTGAATATCATAAATATCAACTGGAAAATAATCAATTTATTAGAACAATCAGAAATATATATGCATGCTCATGTAGTTAAAATCTAATTTCTTTTATGAGATACAGGTATCAAACATTTAATAAGAATACTAATGCAAGGCAACAATTGTTTTTTGCCCACTTCATCAAAAATTTTTCTTCATTGGGGGAGGAGCAGGAAGAGAATTTACATACTATAGATAGAACCAAATCTGACCCTGTTATATTAATACATGATTTGAAATTCACATCGCATGAAACAATTCAAGTATTCATAAACAGTTGAATTAACATCCTGTGAAAACCATTCTAATAAAACCAGCATTGGCATACCATGATAACCACTCTAATATAACCACTTGTGTCACACCATGAAAACAACTCTTTATCTAACCAGCAGTGGCATATTGTGATTACTGCTCTAATATAGCCATCACTATCATACACTGATTTCTGCTGTAATGTAACCATAGGTGGTATACTATGATAACCATTCTATAACCACCATTATCATACTGTAATAACATTGATATACCGTGATAACTGCTCTATATATCCATTGATATACTGTGATTACTGCTCTACATAACCACTGACATACTGTGATAACCACTGACATACCATGATAACGGCTCTATATAACCAATGCATATCATAATTACTCTATATAATCACTGACATACTGTAAGAACTACTCTATAAAAAACCACTGAGATACCGTAATAAAATTCATATAACCACTTCATATAACCACTGACATACCATGATAACGGCTCTATATATCCAGAGATACCGTAATAACTACTTCATATAACCACTGACATACCTTAATAAATGCTCTATATAACCACTGGCATACTGTGATAATGGCTCTAATATAACCACTGACATACTGTGATAACTGCTCTATATAACCACTGACATACCGTGATGACTGCTCTGGCATAGTTGTCAGCAAAGTCCATCCCCTCGCTGACCTTCCCCCTGAACACGGCCACAAACAGCGCTCCTGTCTTCAGTCCATCTGCTGAAACACAATGACAAATTACACTATTCATCTTGACTGTGTCAATGTAGGCAAAATAAAGTAGCCCATCAAATGAATCTTCCATAGGATTTGTGAAAATAATGCATGTTAAATTCAGTCATTTTTAAGGAGTGGAACTAGAATTTTTTAAGAATTTGTTTTTAATCTTTTCAATTATGCATTGTAAAATAAAATAGTTTGAAAACAAAACAAAACTTTTATTACCATGCATTTTTGCAGCGTTATAAACTTAAAATTTTTTTAAAACTCTTTTAATACACATGTATTTTAAATTTCTTCTTGCATATAAATCAACAATGTCTAAAACTTAAAATCTGGAGATATAATTCTAAAATTACATTACAATAACAAAACACTGCTGCTGAAATGTTCAGACATACCTTGGTCCTGCAACATGTTGACAGAGTCATAATACTGCCTCATCAAGCCCTCAAAGTCTACCCTCTCTGAGGCCCGAGGTTCCATCATCACCTCCTTGTATTCCTTGATCTGGTTCCATAAACCTGTGATCTGCAAAACATTCATAATATATGAATCAAAACTATCTACTGTTACTTACAGACTTACATTCAACTTCAATATTGATAATAGTTTTGTAGTAAGTTTGTAATATTGTAATAATGTTGTAGAATTGTAATAAGTTTCATAATATTGCAATACTTTTGTAAATTGTATTATAAGATTTGTAATATTGTAATATTAGTTTTGTAATAATATAACAGTTTTGTAATATCACAATAGTTTTGCAATGTTGCAATAACAATTTTGTAATATTGTAAGTTTGTAATAATGTAATTACACTTTTGTAATATTGTAAAAGTTTTGTAATGTTGTAATAATAGGTTTTTATATTATGATTAGTTTTGTGATAATGTAATAACAGTTTTGTAATAGTGTAATAATATTGTATTTATAGTACTACAATTCTCTGACCTCCCATCTGCTCTTCAGTTTACTCAGAGTGGAGTAAGATGGAACAAAACAAAGAACTCCATGTGGTACTTGCTGAAATGGTTAGTTCAGAGGTAAATATGATATGCCTTTTCATAAACAAGTATTTTGTATCACAAGGAAAAACATGCATAAAAAACAATCAACAAACAAATACGTAATTTTTTTTCTTAAAATTGAGAAATAAAAACATTTTTAGTGTCAGTTACAAATGGACACAAACAAATTTTTATTCAGTTCCTAGCATTATAAAATGCAGTGAAAGAATATTCTAAGTCTTACCTGGCAAACCCTGAGAACCAGGTCCCCTAGCTCATCCTGAAACTGGAGGGTCTCAACACATCTGTACACTGCCTCCAGGGTTCCTCCCCGTGGGCCCTGACCCACTGCCCCTACCCACACCTGTTTATCCTCAATCACATGATTAGCCTCCAGTTTAATGGGAAAGGGCACACCCAGCTCTGACTCGAATGAGTTGATTGGTGATAGAGTACCACTGGTTAGCACTATACTTCTACACACTGAGAGGTCAGAGAAGGCCTGTCAAACAAATCCTAGACATGTATATAATAATATAACATCACAGAATTAAGAAAATACAGAGTCAGTAAAGCATGGGCACAAATTAAAATATAAAAGAGAGAGAGAGAGAGAGAGAGAGAGAGAGAGAGAGAGAGAGAGAGAGAGGGGGGGGGGGACTTAAACAAACAGAAATCATTTCAGTCAAATTTTTTTTGGAGTTTTCTGTAAACACGATAATTTCAACGTCAGCTATATGTACGTAAATTAACCCAAATTTCTTAATCAACAAAACACACATTAAATCCATTGTGCTCAACCCATAGTGGTTGGAACTTACCACTCCAGGATTCATGCACCAGAAGTTCAAAGATAACTGGGTGGTGGGGTGCAAAGACCGACCTGTTAATGAAATGTAAGGCTGGCTCACTAATTCATCACTAAATATCAACCATCTTACACATGAATGGCAACCTCAGGTTCGTATCAAATTTATCACAAAAAGAAATATTCCAGACATCTAGCCCATTACCTCCCCTTCTTTTCTTTGAATTCAACCACATGTCATCCTACAATAAACACAGTCGCAAAAATAAATAATAAAAAACAAACAAAAAAAACACCGTGTGTACATATTTCGGAAGTGCAGCTGGATCTGATGCATATTTTCTGATAATCATGAATCAATACTTCTATCATGTATGATAATGGATAACTAGAAAAAGAACAAACTTCACTATATGCATAAAATGCCCCTGTTACTATCCATTACAAATAAATGTCTGTGCCTAAATCTTAAAACAAGTACAAAATAGATTTCAAACACTTTTAATTTACACAGCATTTCTTTCTTAAAGTTCATTTCCTTGGAGAACAAGGCTAATGAACTGACATATAAAACATATTTTTAATATGAGCACAGAACATTATCTATTGACAATACACACATCTTCTATCAACATACATGAATTGGATTGAAGATTGTGTTATTTTCATTATATTGAAAATTACCGTTCATTTTTGGCTAATTTGAATGAAGAATTGATTGACAAACTGGTTATAATGAAGTACTTTGTGATGTCGAAATTTAGAAACTGATGCAAAATTTATGTCACTGTCAAACTACAAGTTAAGGTGTGCCCTAAAATATTCTTCATGCTGAAAAATGGACTTCATTAATTTCAAATTTTTTGAAACCTCATAGGACCAAATTAGGCAGTTGATCTTCCTTCAGTGCCAAAGGTGCTAGTACCATGCATGTACAAGAGGAACGGTCACTAGAGATGTTCTCCACACACACACACACACACACACACACACACACACACACACACACACATATATCAACAAGATGTGTTTGTGAAACACTGATGCTCCCCAGATTTCAACAAAGTGGAACTGCAAGATTTTGGGGTCAAAGGAAAGGTCTTGCCACTAGGAATATACATACCACATATGAAAACTCAACCTCTGATGGTGTAAAAGATTTCAGATAAGTTAAAGTTTTTTGCCACAGACAGGAAACAGACACAGCACGACAGATGGACAGACAGATGGGTCGAAAACTAGATGCCCCCCGAATCTTAAATTCCGGAGGCATAAAAAGTTAAAGAAAAGTATTTACATGGGTAAACTGAAAATTCTCCCTACTGTGTTAGAGTTCCTGGCATAAACTGTTGCCTTGACGACAGCCATTCTGTAATCTGTCACATACTGGAGATCATTCTTGTACAGGTAAACAAACACCTTGATAATGAGTTCCAGTGTCTGTAAGGTGGCACTACTGAGCTTGATAACACGACCAGACACATCTTTAACAACCGTTTCTTTATCAGTGGCTTCCTCGAACACCTTCTTTAGGTGTTGCTGAAACATTTCATTGTCAAAGTACTACAGTAAAGTGATATCTTCATATTATCATTTAATTGATTTCTTTTTAAATGTTTTAAAATATTTTTTTTCTTCTATTTAAAGAAGCATTTTATAAGTTTGTAATACCAAAGAGGAATTTATAACACTGGAAAGTTTGAATTTGTCTTGAATAGCAGGATTTACTTATATACTGTATATGAATAGTGCATTTTATATTATACCACTAATAACATCATGAGCTTTTTATACGACTTAAAAGTATTAAGTTCTCAATACTCCAACACTATTTTTAAGCAACTGAAAGTTATGTAATCCAATACTTAGTATCAAATGAAAGATTATGAAAAATGAAGTGAATAATGACAAAAAAATTTGAAATTGATAAGGCTTGAAAAGTATTTCTGTTGTAAATTAACATTAGCCTCTATGAGAAAGAACAATTAAAATACAATTTCAACACAAAGATCAGTGAAATGGTTCACATTGCCATGTCTTTCAAAATAGAAAAGTATGTATGACTGAAAAAAATAAACCCCAAAAATATACAAGGGAAGATAATGTAGGCAATCTGAAATCACTAAAAATAGAATTAGGTTTCACACACACTGTATATGTACTGTCCTAGTCATCTTCACCACACTAAAAATTAAGCAGTTTGTTTATACAATTTTTAGTGCTGCTGATATTCTTTTCATGAAAATAAACACCTTTATGTATCAGATATCTTAAAAAAGAGCTACAGCAGGTCTCTCGCTTTTACCTGCATTTCCTGGAAGTGCTTAGGTCCTGCCCCTATCTTCTCAAGTCTCACCACAATATCATAACTTGACCAACACTTGAACTCGTGGTCAAAATCCATATTTTGTAAATTGTCTTGGTAGTCTCTAATGAATCCCAGTAGTCCAGCACACTGTAAAAACACTCCATGTGTTTTGATACTGTATTCATCATTAGACGAGAAACGATGACTGTAATAATATCCCAATGTTCAGATATAATAGTTTTGTCACTTACCAACTGCCTCACCCTCAGATGTTCTGCAGTAAGGATCTCATATTTTACTGTTAACAAGAAAGAAAACACATGTTGAATATTCTTATATGAACAATTTGAGGTGTGTATGTTAGAAATCAATTGCAACTCTTTTGGAACAAATTAGGGAAACCATCAAACAACTGACTCATCTCATCCAGTTCAATGACAAAAAACTGCTAACTTATCTCATCCAGTTCAATGACAAAAAACTACTGACTGATCTCATCCAGTTCAATGACAAAAAACTACTGACTCATCTCATCCAGTTCAATGACAAAAAACAACTGACTCATCTCATCCAGTTCAATGACAAAAAACTACTGACTCATTTCATCTAGTTCAATGACAAAAAACTACTGAGTCATCTCATCCAGTTCAATGATGTAAAACTACTAACTCAATTTCTTTCAGTTGACTGATGTACAAATACTGACTTATCTAATTCACATAAAATTACTGACTCATCTCATCTAGTTCATTGATCGCCTTCTCCAGGGCATCATCCCCAATTTTCCCCCCGGCTGAATCTCGTGACGTATCCTCCATATTATGGGCTTCATCAAGAATGACTACTTGTTCCTTCAGGTTTATTTCCATCTAAAACAAAACACATTCCATATAACACGATACAGAAACTGCTCCCTCAGGCTTCTTTCCATAACCCCACCCCCCAAAAAAAGCACATTTTAAATTGTAACAAAACTAGGCTAATTGCTGTTTAAAACAAGTATATTTAATATTCTATCATTATTACATTTAAATGACACCAGTCATTCTTCAATGATCATACTATACACAGCAACATTTATTTTGATTATAACATTTAGATATGGAAGTGAAATCTAATATCTATAAAGTATATAGTGGTGAGTATTACCGACTGCCTTATAATCGGATCAATCAAATAGTTATATGGACAAAACACTATGTCCGCTCCAGGTCTCAGTCCTCTTGTGGCAAAATATGGACAAATCTAGCAGGAAAAGAATTCAATATCATGATACTCTTATACAATAAAAAATATATTAATGATCAGAGGTTTTTTGTATGACACATGGACAGAAAAAAAATGTTCACTCAGACAGTGTTAATGTAGTGTTGAGAGTGTTTTAAAAATCACGTATCTATGGTTTAAGAGTGTGAAACACATTCTAAATTTAAGAAATTATTACACTGAGTATGTAATCTGACACTTTCCATCGATCCTTAAAATTACTGGTCAAAATTACTATAACTCTTATATTGCTCACAGAAATAGAAAGATTTCTCAGAATCAAATTAGAATCACAGTCCTGATATTGTGGATAAATTCAAAACTGTCATAAAAATTCTCATGAAGTCATTTAATTCAATTTAACAAAGGACTCCTTTTTTTATCAATTCTTATAAAGGTACACTGTAACTGATGGTCTAGTGATGTCATGATCAGCTGTTGAATGGGAATTTTACAAAAAATGCACTTTTTGCAACTCAAAAAAAAAAGAAAAAAGTTGTGAAATTTCCATCATCTTGATATTTCTCAGTCAAGATAAGGTGGTTAATATACCTACTTCTTTGATATCATATTTCTGTTTGCATCAACTCTTAATAATTATTTCACACCTTTTTGAATGTTATTGTAACAATGTGGGGCATACCCTCACAATGTAGGCAATCAGTAAATGTAAGTTTTTTTTCTATGAAGCCCCATGGTGATTTTGATCTTTGGACCTCAAAATCAATAGGGTTCTTCCTCTCTTGAAAACAAACTACATGTGAAGTATGGAATTAATGGAGCAAAAAATTGTGGTCTATGCAATGTCTACACCCTCAGTGTTACACCCACACTGACTCGGCCACACACAAACGGTTCCATTGCTATATCTAATACCTCAGTGTTACACCCACACTGACTCAGCCACACACAAACAATCCCATTGCTATATCCCCTTTTGTAATTAATTGCAAGGGGATAAAAATGTATCCAAAAATGGATCAAAGGGGATTACTGAAATCGTTATTCAGTATGTGAAGGCATATATTTTTAACTAAGAGTCAAACTATGTAAGATGTCAGGTACAGGTGACCCTCAGTGGCTTGAATTTTGATCTTTCAAAGTTAGTTCTGGGTCCCATTTAAACTAGTAAAGATATCTACTTTCAATGTCTCATACTCTGATCTCACAAAGTCCTAGATCTAGATTTTCAGAATAAACTCTAGGTTCATCTTGATGAACATTCCTTGCTGTATTCTTGGTAACTAACAGTACTGTTTGTTTTTATAATCAAATTGACAGGGATTTCCTACTTGTATAGTGGCATGTGCCCTCAACCCAAGAATTTCAAAGACCTTGTAATGTGAATATATGTCATATAAACTGAATGTTTATACAAGTGAAATGTCATCTTATGCACAGCCACTTAATTTTGGCTTATGATAATTTGATTATGATTACTGATTAAATTAACTTCTTTCAATTAACAAAGATGATAATTTTGATACGTGGGACAAAATTTTGACTGAATTGTAACATTTTATAGTCAATGAAATCTTTTATCAGATGTGTTTATGTCATACTTCATTTGATATACTGAGATATGTGTGGACATTTAGCATTGAGATGATACACTGATTTAATTATACCTGCGGCACTGTGGTTTACTACCATGATTCACGGTAAACCTGATGGCTAAGTCTCTTAGTGACAATACAAAATAAAACAAACAAAAAGAATCCACGCACTACTTATATTTCATTACCAAATTCAAAAATTTCAAACTTGGATAATATCCAGAAAATATTACAGCATTGTCATTACGATGCATCCTTTCTACATTATGTTATAATAAAATATAAAATTTGATGGTTGGCCTGCCAATATCAGAACCCTTAAACTAAAGTTTTCTGCAATTCTGGGGACATTATGTTCTGCGAGTCACCTGTATTACTATAAAGAGTGACATTTCTCGAGTTTTTTTATTTGATATCCTTGGGAGTTGGAGTTTTTGTGAGTCATCTACATTACTAATAGTTAAACTGACCTTCAGTGATTTGGAAAGCCCCAGGAAGTCTTCAATATCCCAGGCTTCGGTTAGGCCATGTCTCTTAATGAAGTCTTGAGTCGCTGGAACTCTCTTGAGGCGTTCATTGAATTTACAGCCAGGGCCCTGAAAACAAGGGACCATTTAATTACACAGGACAGCAGTGAGCACATTCACAAGCATATCCTTCACTAAAGGTACCATATCAAACTAACCAATAGTCATAATGAAAACAGGCTATTCCAAAGCTGAATTTCTCTTATCTTTTGACAAGATATTTGTATTTTTTTTTTTTTTTAAATTTATAATTTTCAAAAAAATAATAATAAAAGGGTATCAGCATTGCACAAATAATGATAAAAAAAATCAATGCTAGTTATTGCTGGTATTGAGCATTTCTACATGACATAACTTTTAAACCTTTCAAATATTTTCTTAAACTTTCAAATGGGGAAGAAAATGGAAATTTTAATTTGAAAATGGGAAAATTTGCTATTGGAAATATAACTGAATTTTGGCTATAAATTGGACAGACAATACTCTGTATTTCCCTTAGATTTCTGACAGAGAGAGAGAGACAGACCAGGTAATTTCAGCAAATCTCCAACTTTGTGGGAGTATAACTAGGAATATATTATAATGTGCTACATACATCCAGCAACTCCTTGCACCCCTCGTTCTTTCCCCTCATTTGACTGACAGCTGGGTGTATACATGTATGTTCTCTGGCAGCCAAAATAGTCATTCTAAATAACAGTTACAAAAAATATCACTATTCATATGCAAATAAAATTTATATAAGAATATTTCCTTCTTTGTCAGAGAAATTTGCAGGAAATCAACCAGCACTAAAAGATTATTTTGTAGCCTCTCCACATGATGACAGCAAATCATTCACCTACTTAGCCTCTCGGTATGCCGTTTTCTTCAATTCCCGTACGATTTGGGCAATCTGTTTGTGTGTCCTTGTCCCAAAATAAATCTTAGGTACCCTAAAAGAATAAAATTACCTGCAATATTCAAAGCATCCATATGCCAAATAAGACATACACATAACTCTCATAATACACAAGTTTCTATGTTATTAACCCTTTCATAAAGCATTTTCTTCTCCCTATCATCAGTTTGTTAAATTACAGTGGGAAGTGAAAAGTGCCTGAGGATGATATTATCTTGCTCCATATGCCATCTACATGTCTCATTCTGTAAATTTTTAATGACTCCAAACTTCATCACTTGCATACATCTACTTGACCTTGCAATGTCACAGTAAACATTAGTTTTAATTGCATACAGTAAATTCAAAAATAAATATTTAACCTAATGACTATTTTTTTCTCCGAGTAAAGTGAAATCCTTCATAAATTTCAATTTGTACAAATTCTATGTAGAGACTTTTCCTCCTCAATCACAGTAATTTTTATCTAAATTACAATTTGTGTTGTGAAGAAACAGATACTTCAGTTCACAAAGAAAAGCTAAAATGGAGTTTTACGGGAAAATCCTAATGACTGGTAACACAGTAGTCACAAAGGGGAATGTTATACAATGTTTACAGCTGGGCACATTGACAGCTTTAAATGCATTTTATCTACGCATCAATTCTGATCCACGCATAAATTTAATCAAATGAGAAAATGAAAATGTCACTTTCATTGGCCGGGCAATATCTCCTATCCTGACTATTGGCTCATTATCTGTAAATCTGACGGCAGTGATCAAGTTAAATACCGCATCAGCGTACATCAAAACTATCCAGAAGACAAAAACACTATTCAAAGTCACCAACTCAATTAAATAATGTCATAGCGATTTCCTTTATACCACGATGAGAGCCATCTTGCTGCAATTTATCGGACTATTGCTGTAACAAGCCTCACTAAGCATCCATTGCCCGTTTCCTGACAAGACCATCTTCAAAGATTCTTACACAATTGGCGAAAATGACCACGCTAAACTCCCCAAATGGCCTAATTCTATTTCCCCATCTAGCCAATCTTGCCTTGCCTTGTGCAAAAAGCAATTGGATTTGAAACCTATAACGTTGTCAATTTCATTTCTCTATGTCTGGCAATCTGTGATTACTTGGTTGGACAAACACTGATTTCTGAGATTACAAACCCCTAATCAAATCACCCAGCCAATTAGGGCTTTTTTCTTCAATTCTGTTGTACTTGCCTCCATTACCCTATTTTAATAAAATTACTCGTTCCACATTCACAATACTATTATAGTGTTCTCTTATTTTGCAAATTTGGTTGTTTAGGATGATGGAACATTTAGTGATAATGATCAGAAGATACAGCTATACTACAAAATTGCTTACAAACAAGTTGTGCATAAATAACACTTGTAACCAAAGACTACATTTTATAATAAAACAAATGCAAAAGAAACATATTTCAGTTTCCTTGTGTACAAATATATATAAAATACACATTTTCCAACCTTCAGACTTGCAACCGAAGATTATATTCTTTTGATAAATAAAAATGAAAAAAAAATTTAAATAGATAAATAAAATAAAATGATAAAAAAAATATTTAAGTTATTTACATGTATAACAAATACACATTTCCCCCCTTCACATGTAAATAAACACAGAACCAAAGACCTTATTTAAATATTTTTTGATAAAACAAATGCAAAAGAGACATATCTTAATTTATGTGTGTAGAAATATGACTACATATTTTTCCTCCCATCAAGTTCCTTTCTTTCAGATTTAACAGAAATGACTGACAGACAAACTAAAACCACAGCAAGCCAGTAGCTGATCGAAATGGATAAAAACTTCATCAAGATGACTGTCATCTACCAGTGATGAGAACTTGGGAGGTTAATGAATAATGCAAAAGCACATCATCCAAAGTGATGACAGCCCCCCTCTTCCTGTGGGGAGACAAGTGGAATTGCTATAAACCTTTCAAAAATCTCACCTAGGTGGTCCAGTCAATCACAGAGGACCCCTGCATCTTAGAAGAGACAACCCCCTTCTACCTGACAGATGAGGTGTGAGTATGTATTTATCATTGCACATTTATTGCTAAATATGTCACCTTTGTTTCAACCTTTGTGTCAGACTGTTTACAAATGAAGTATTCTCACACATTGGGTGGTCTTAAGTACATATTCATCATGATCAAATTAATTCAAAGCATGTGTAAATTAATGTGTAATGACTCAATCGTCTTGTTCCCCCCACATATATAAAATAAAAACAAAATGAAGACTGTGTCACAGATATTTTGACAATTATTTATGTGTACACAAGGTAATAATGGTCCAATAATGAGTAAATTATTCCAAAATCTAAATGACAAATACCATGGCTGAAGCAGTAGACGACCTTCCAAATTAAATATCTCAATTTATAGCAAGGTTTGCGTAAAAGAATTTTGCATGCTTAGCTCATTTCATTACTGAATTTATTAAATCATTAATCTGCTACCTGTAACACTGAATTATGACCGACATTATCAATGACCTATGAGAAGCAACTTACATGTAAACAACACAAATGTTTAGTTGTGGACTTCTCAGAGTCCATCATCATGGACAGGGAAGACAACAGGCCCATTCAGTTAATAAATAAACAGGCCCATTCAGTTAATAAATAAATTTTATTTTTGAAAATACATGATGGTATGAACTGCGACACTTCACGCTGGCATGCATCAAGTGCAATAAGCCAGCATGAAGCATTGCATTTCATATCCACATGTATTTTTACATTCTTCTTTTATTTTTATTAGAAATTCCATCTAAAAAATAGACGAACTATATTTATGAAGATTCATATGTGCATTGTTCATATCTGCATCACATTCACGAGGAAATGGCTATCATTACAATTTGTAGAGATATCAAAGGCAAAAACAGTGGAAATGCAAATCTCTCTGTATTTATCTAATATCTATCTATCTCTCGATCTATATAAAAGTACATAAAATTATTTGATTGCTGCACTAAGATGCACATTACGAGTTCATGTGATTTTAGAGCTATATTAATCATTTCACTGACTAGACATGCTGTAATCATAAATGACGTTTTTTCCATTAACATACTAGCTCTTCAGTATATTGAGGTAGTTAATATCATATTTAGAAAATTGAATTTATACATAAGACAGATTTTCAAGATAATACTATTTTTCCTAGTGTGCAGATTAGTAAACTATACTGTAGAAATGCTAAAACAAGAGGCCCATAGGCCTTAATGGTCACCTGAGTATTAGTTAAAAGTATCACTTGCTCCAAGGGTTGTGAAATCTAGAATAATATTCCTATTCTAATATATATATATATATATATATATATATATATATATATATATATATATATATTCTAATATTCAGCAGCAGTATAAAACAAGATGTGTTTTTAAAACAAATGCCACCAGAAGTGCCAATACTGATGAAAGACTTTACAATATATGTATGCTACATTAACACTGTATGACTATTTTGGACCCGCCCAGAAACCTGGGGTTGTGAAATTGATCATATTGGTACATCCCTTTCTATTTTTCCGAAATATACATTTAGTTTCTATACAGCACCATTAAAATTAAAGAAGAGCTCTTTCCAATGATATTTTTTGAAGACCATAATCAATATGATAATTTTGGTCATACCCTGGAACCAAAACCCTTAATCCCGGGATTATGAAATTTACAATTTTGGTAAAGGGTTACCTGCTTCTTCTAAATATCTATTTAGTTTTGATTGAGTATCAATACCATTAAAAATGTTATTTAAATGTTCTACACATAAACCCTATATTCCAAGTTTGCCTTGTCCTTAAGTCTAAACTTCTACCCCAGGGATGATGAAATTCATATTGTCAGTAGAGGCCTTCCTGCTCTACATGACTATGCATTTAGTTTTCCTTACACATGCTGATGTAGAGAAGAAGATTTGTGAAAATTGGGTCATTTTTAGCAGCAGTTTCTGATCTGCCCCCAAGGTTCTGCGAGTGGAAGAGTCTTGAAATTTCTAATCTATGTCTCATTTTTCCAAAATACACTTCATTTCAAGCTTGAAATGAATTGGAATGGTAGTTATCAAGAAGTTAAAATGTTCAATTGTTAAAGCACAACAAATGACACATGTTGCATGACATGCAGAGCAATAGGTCACCAAGTAACTCAAGAGACCAAAACATTTGGAGGCATATACCATCAGCTTCCATCCCCTTTTTGACATACTATAGCTTTTTGGTATTTTTTTTTTAACATACAAAATTTGATGAAATGGCTGGCTGCCACTTTTTATATATAGTCATTTTTTAAAGGGTTGTACGAGACTTGTATTCGGCCCCATTCCCAATTGTAAAAAGTGTGTTTTTCCAAATTTCATGAAAGACAATATATAAATATTGCTAAATTATAATAGCATTTATTTCTGCAAAAGGTAGAAAAATAGAGATTGGCTCTTTGGAAAAAACAAGAACTGCACCTATATTAGGTCAAATTTAAGAATGAGTTATGTCGAGATGCCCACCTTGTATCTCATCATCATCATATCCGTTTTATAGTCCGTTGTCCTCATCTGAGGGTTGGACTATACTATCTATACTGTTTATCACTGTCTAATACTTCTAAATATTCTGTATTGATACAGAGCTCCAAATAGATATGTATGAGAGTAAGTATTTATTAAATTTTACCAAAGGTGCATTAAAGTTGAAAATCAGGCATACTATTATGCATTAGTGAATGTAAATATGCTTTATACTCCCAAAGTATTTAGTATGACTAAATAATAAAGTACGGATTACCTATTCATTAAACTGAGCTTACATTTTGAAAGATGCCTAAAAGATATTTGGAACATTTAACTCAAAACAAACCTTTTTTAAAGAGGTAGAATGCGGTCAAAAGCACAGAAAATCTTGCATTGTCAATCGTATCTGATCTTATCATAAGGGTGATTGATGCTAAAAACAAAACATGGTACAAAAATGTCACCACAAAAATGACAGGCCTACTTCTTCATCTGTTAAACTTAATTACTGAAGGGGTGGCCGCTCCTGCAGCATGCCATTGTTTCACTAAGTATTAAAAGAATTTGCATGAATGAGAGTTACACATTTCTTTACTGACTTCCAATCACACATGCACTCTTTTTTACACAGGTGGAAGAAAAGTTTTTCTCTGTAAAATTTGCAATGAAAACAAAGTGCAAACAATGTATATGGGCAGAACAAGGTCTGTCCAATTTAAAAAAGTGCAACAGAAAGACATAAAATCTTTTGACTTTGAAACAGATTTTTTTTTTTGTCAAAAAATTCTTTTTAGTTTCTCAGTTATAACAGTTTAATTAAAACTGCTTTTATTTGTTTGGTGTTTCTGAAATTTATTCAATACTGTAAAATAAATACTTGTATGTTCTGAACTCTTCATTCATGTCACTGTCATTAGGGTATTGAAATTTGTCATTGAGGTACTGAATTTTAATGTCAGACACTCAGTGACATAATATCTTATTATATTTAGATTACATGATGGAATTGTATATTAGTGGCAAAACAGCAAAGAAAAACAGTAAATTAGCAAAAAACATTCTTTTTGACTCTTTAACTGAAAAGCAAAATACTACTTGACTTGAAAATCAGGGTAAATACTCTTTGTAGTAAAAAATTATCTGGAGCTTTGTTAATAAATCAAAATCAATCATCAAAACTTGAATTTTAATACTTTTTAATAGTAAAAGTTATATAACACTTTATCTTGAGTCACCTGAAGGACAGACAAATATAGTACAGAACCAATAATCTACATCATTACTGGTCCTGTGGAACAGCAAGTTAAAATGCCAAGACGTGAACACTGTCCTCCACCTCTTTTCTTGAAAATAATGCTATGTGCCTGCTTCTTATCTATTTCCCTTTCATTAAATCAAATAAAAGTCTTTTTATTCTACATCAATAGACACATTCTGAATTCAAAATGCCATTCATATAGTTTAGTGTCATTGGAGGGGTCAAAGCAATCTCTTTTCAACTGAAGCATCCAAATTTTCCAATTTGTCATTTGTGAAAATGAACAAAATCCATTCATTAAATCAGTAAAACATGCTTATAATGAACACACTTAAAACTGATGCTTATTGGGATACGATATTTATTCCCTTTATGAGAAAAAAATAATGAAAATTTTATCAGATGTAGCTAAGTTTGAATATAATGAATTGGTTTTCATGGCCTTGGAGGTTCATTAAAATGTTTTTTAGCATTTCTAAACACACTGTCCTGTAACCACACAAGTGAGATTTTACAGTCACTGTGCTCTAACTCCTACCCCTCCACCTCTGTGGCTTACTTTCTAGCTTTAGGTGTGTCATCAGAACAGCATGCACAGAGTTTGTCAGATTCTGCAGAATTTCCACTTGTTGAAGGTCCATTACCCGGTGTGGAGGTCTCGTAGGAAATGGACAAATGTCTTCTAGCATTCTGAAACAGTTAATCTACAAATGAATAATTTTAAGCTTCTGGGTGAGTATAGACTAAAGTCTACATCAGTCTCCAAAATATCATTCTAAACTCATCTGACCTCATCAGAATGTGGCTCTGTCATTGGTTAAATGTGTCACATGATCATTTACTGGTCAGTAGCAAAATTAAAAACAGAAATATGGCAAATGTCTACCTATATTTCCAACAGATCTGCAAGACATAATATAGATTTCATAGTTAAGTGTTCTGTAATATGTTCCTTTTTCAAATTAGAGTAGGGGCCTCCGTGGCCGAGTAGCTCAAAACCACAAGGCCTCTCACCTCTAGTCGGCACAGGTTCGAATCTCGCTCGCGCCGGTATATGTGAGAAAGTTTGCCAGTTTACTTTCAGAAGGTCGGTGGTCTCTTCCCAGGTACATTGTATCTGGGTTCTCTCCTCCACCAATAAAAACTAGACGCCACCAGATAACCGAAAGATTGTTGAGTGTGGCGGAAAACAACAATCAATCAAATTTGAGTAGTGTCCCTTTATTCATGACAGTTCAAACAATCATGGCCAGTACAAGTTAGGTTCAGAATGTTTTGCCATGGTTTGTGTGATTTTTCTCTGGTGGAAAAAAAAAAAGTGACTCGATTAGTTTACATAGCGATTGATATTGGGATCAAAGTTCATTTTTCATGCATTGCTTCCGATTTTTAACTACCGCTAAACTTTTCAACAATTGTTCTTTTTATTATTTGGAGATTTCTTTACATAAAAAAGTACTTGTCCAATTGGACAAGTGCCCAGTAATATTCACTTGTTCGAATTTTTTTTCCACTGGTAGCGGACAAGTGTTAATGTCGAGCCCTGAGGAGGCTCAAAACATATTCTTTGACCAACTTATACAATATATAAACATTTTGGGGGTCCAGTCTATTCTATATCAGCAACACTGTTCCACACCAGGTAGTTCTGTGTAACTTGTATCATAAAAAACATCTTCATCAATCATCATTTTCCTCAGACAGTGTCAAATGCATGTGAGCAATAAGAGATCTAATTTTAGGAAGTTAATCCATCACACATCATGGTAGTCCGACAACCAATGACAAAAAAGACCCATGTGCTAATTCGCTCACTTGAGGATTCAAATTTCCTTGATCTACATATATCTACTCCGAATCAATGCTACATGTGTGTGTGCTAATGCAGCCTTGTGGTTCATTTCCTCAAGGTCTTTACAGTATGGACCCCATTAACTTTCCATCTGTTTTGTGCCATTTCTTGTAAAATAACAAAATATAAGCATTCTGTCAATATTGCATAGCAGTGCATGTCCCTAACTGGTTCCAAGTCAAGTTGTTTGCCTAATATTTTGTATAGAGAACCCTTAAAATTTCAGCTGTATTCCCCCCCCCCATTTACTTTAATCTTGAAATTCAAAACATATCAAGGATCATCTGCAATCAAAGATGTCTTAACCTTTGCATCAAACATTGTGTCATTTGTACTCTCGCCTCGGTCTCTTCTGCTGTGTTAGAAACAACCTCACTGGGTCATCCTCCAGTATGCTGCACAATGAAGCATAAAAAGATTGGCACTTTTGCTCCCAACTAGCATTTTCAACATTCTACCCACATTTCCACTGTCATGTGATATCTAGATCTTGTGTGTTTAAAGAAAAAATTCGAAAAATCTATAATAAGACATTTTTGGACAATCGGGCAATTATCAACTTTCATTTCTCAGGAATTACATGTACATATATCATAATTTTGATCTCTTGTAAATAGGTGCAGCAAATCAGACAAACTCAATTACAAATTGGTATGTCTTACACAATAAAAAAAATTACATAGAATCAGACAGAGTACAAGAATTAATTCTGTCAACAGTGAGACACAGATTCACAATTTTTCCTAAAATAATTCAACTGTAATGAAACTGAAACTTAATATGTATCTACTCATTTAATAACAAATATCAAATTTCAGAATTTTGCTCCACTGACCACAGATCACTGTTGCATTTGCTACTCTAAAGAACACAGATTGCCATACTTGCAAATGTACTGTCTGCTCCAGAAGTATTAAGGGACTACTAAACTATGAATCAATTTAATCAACTATTAATTTGACAAATACTCAAGGATCTACATTAACTTTTTTTCCTACTTGTCCATATGGACAAGGGACAAGATATTTACTTGTCTGAACTCCAACTTCACTTGTCACTGTAGCTCAGTGGTTAGAGTGTTCGCTTCGTGAGTTTGAGCTCAGCTCGTGCCATGGCCGTGCCAAACCTAAGACGAAAAATAGGTAGTGATTGCTCCTTTGCCAAACACTCGGCATTTATAAGTGAGAATCATGGGTCTTTTGGATATGACCTTAAAAACAGAGGTCCCGTGCAAGGGAGGCGTAGGCACATTAAAGAACCCTCACTGCTACAGCCCTGAGCACTAAGCATAGGTCAAAATTTATGGTACTTCACCTACAGCTGGTGACGTCTCAATATGAGTGAAAAATTCTCGATGGGACGTAAAACAAACAAACTTATCAACTTCACTTGTCTGAAAAATTTTCAAATAAAATCCAACATTGTCAACTTTAAAACTATATTACATAAAATGTAGTCCATTTTATGCTTGCTTGATTTATATTTTTTATCTTATTCAATTGATAAAAACAATATACAAATAAAACAAAATTTTATCTAGACTTCCTGTCTTGAATCAATGACCATTGTTTGTTCGATGATGATCTAGAGAATCGAAAGTTTGTAAGATCCATGCCTCTTTACAAGATCTAAAGTAGTACGTAATAAGTGAACACCGATCTCGATCGAGTGTGACTCAATTAGTTTACATAGCGATTGATATCGGAATTAAAGGTTATTTTTCATGCATTGCTTCCAACTTTGAACTACGGATAAACTTTTCAACAATCTTTCTTTTTATTATTTGAAGACTTCTTTACATAAAAAAAGCACTTATCCAATCGTACAGTATTCACTTGTCCGAATTTTTTCCCCACTGGTACCAGACAAGCGTTAAAGTCGAGCCCTGGTACTACCCCTGAGAACAAAATATTTTCTATATGTTCCTATGTAAAACATCCTGCCCCCATGTAGCCACTGCAGGGTCATAGGTTATATCTTTCATACATAGGAGGCTTTCACACATGTTTTGGCTTTTGGTCAAATGATTATAGATATGATTTCTTAAACATGCCATCCTCCTTTTACGTTTTCTTGGTCATCTTCTCTTAGATAGGGGCATAGTCTGTCATTTGAACATACTTGAATACCCATGGCTTTGAATGAAGTTTAAAGTGTTCCAGTGGTTCTTAACTCAGAGGAATATCACTCATAGCAACATTTTGAAATTTACACTGTGGTCAGCTTAAAAAAAATCAGTTTTGATGCATGACAATCTAATTTGGTTTACAACTGAAATCAAATTATCAAGACAAGAAATCAGGTCCAATATGTGGTACATGTATTAGTATTAAACAAGAGTACCACAAACAGTACATCATTTGCCCGTTGGACAGTGAAATTCAACCTATATATCTGATACATATGGCAGTGAGTAAATTTTGGGGCAGTATCAGTATCCATAAGAGAATAAATTTCGGAAAGCTGTTTGACCTACTTTTAGCCTTCGAGGCAATATCTATCCACAACAAAAAAAGTCTGGAAAACTGTTTGACCAATTTTTAGCCACTGTGCACCAATCCAGCAGAAATGCAGACTCACTTTTGTTTCTTGAGGGAGAAATTGTGACTGAGTTTCTATGTTGTACAAGTATCCATTATGGATAAATGTCCAGAAAACATTCTCAGATGGACAAACAGCTGAACAGATACACGCATTATCTGATGGACAAACAGCTGAATGATACATGCACAATCTGATGGACAAACAGCTGGCTGGATACATACACGATCTGATGGATAAACAGCATGAACATAATACATCCCATCTTATGATGGGCATATAAAAATTGAATTTAGTAATGCAAGAAACAGACACATCTATAACAACAACTGACAGGAGTATTTTCATATTACTCATCATTCCAACAGTACAAACACCACTGAGTCAAAATAAGTCTGCATCGGTAATTTGATCAAAACTGATGCCATACATACTAAACTGCATGCATTACAATGGAATATTAATTGACTTTTCAGTCCTTGAGCTCTTGTGTTACAGTAAAAATATTCCTATTGTGACATTCAGAATTTTATTCCCATTTTAGGATTATGTTTGGACATAATGGTACTGTGTTCTTCATATCAGAAAGTAGTCAAAATTGCTTTGAAGTTTAGAAAAATTTAAGTTTAAATCCATCTATTATGACATCACTTTGTATGTGGTCATCCTATCATGGTGTAATTTTTAAAATCTTCACCTGTTTAAGATTTCCTGGTGTTCTAAAAATCCCAGGCTGTTGGAAGTCATCATCCTCCTCTTCAAATGATGAAGGATTGTTAGAAACTGCACTCAGTATATTTTCTACAAAAATAAATTGGATTTTAAATTGTCATTTGATATTAGAATCATACATAAGTGATTTTTTTCAGTGCACATTGCTACAATATTTTCATTTCTGGAAGCCCCCATATCTCAATTATTGCATGTGTCACCAAGACAATTAAGTGATTCTCTGTCAGTTTTATATTTGCCAATCAAAGCTCATCTTTTTTGCATGTGTCACCAAGACAATTAAGTGATTCTCTGTCAGTTTTATATTTGCCAATCAAAGCTCATCTTTTTCAGGATACCTCTTTTAAATCCAGGAAACAGAAAAAAATCTCAACAATACACTTACTTATAGCTGAATAACTTTCTGTAATTCTATTCTCAATATCCACCTTTTTGTCATCATTACAAGTACAATGTTTCTTAGTATCTACAATAAAAAGGAAAAAAAGAATAAGCAAGAAGCCCATAGGAAACCTTGCTCACCTGAGCTATCCTGTTCATACAGGGACAACAATTCATATACTGGGGACAATAATATTGTAAAACTTCAAAAAGCTATTGCTGCTATACTCTTGTTCAAGGGAAGGAAAATTTACATTGTATATGAATGCTTACATATTATTAGTTTAACAAACTGTTTCATTGTGGTCACAAGGAGAAGATTTTGAAAGAATTTTCCTACATATTTTTACTTAAAATATGACAGTCTTTACCCAGGTGAGGGCAGTTATGATAAAACTTTAATCTACACTAACATGAAGAAGCTGTCATTTCAATTTTGGCTTTGCTAATCAAGTGGTTCTTAGGATTTTGAAGATTTTATAAACAGCCCACCCTATTTCTTAATAATCTCTCCTTGAAACACAGCACAGTCCCCTCATTTGAACAGAATTTATTTCTTCATCCCAAACAAAGTTGTTGGCAATTTTGGTAGAAAATGGCTCAAAAGGTCTGGAGAAGTTGAAAATTTGAAAAACAACAATGACAGACAACAGACATTGATAAGAAAAGCTGACTTAAACATACAGCTCTGGTGAGCCAAAATTTTTTAGTACTTTTAAACAGTAGATAGAATTCCTCCGATATTACACAATTACCCAATGTTTTGTAAAACATACCTTTGTCACTTGCATTCAAAAGTTCTTTTTCCATTTTATCTGTAAAATATAAAGCATATTTTACCATCAGAATATATTACTCAACTAGACAACTTTACTGAAAAGTTTTGAGAGTTACTTATAATTTACATATAGGGATAAACATAGCCATTCATCTGTCTTGCTTCCTGTTTAAGTCATAAAGAGTATGCAGCTCTAAGCCCCAAATGCTTATATTTTCTGCAATGGTCACTATAGTGATATGATCCCCAACCAAAGTCATTTGGAAAAAAGGGAGCAATGTAAATTTTTAAAGAGTTTATAACTTTGTTTAACAGAAAAAAAAGTAACAAGTAATAATATTTAACGTAAAATATTGCTTGAACACTGAATATTAAGTGACCATATGACGGTTTGCTTTTGCCTCTATTCAAGGTCATTTGTCAAGGTCAAAAGAAAATATAATGTACATGTACTAGTATTTGTCAAAATTATTGAGGTGGTATTATCTACAATAAGTACCTCTCACATGTAATCAAACTTAAAAACAAATTCACATAAGCTGCTTGCTTTCCAATCCCATTTGTTTTAATGCTCAATGTGGCAAATTTGTTGAATGAAATATTGTTAAAGAAGGTCAAAAGAAAAAAAATTCTAAAGGCATGATGGAAAAAATCTGTAACCTCCAAGACCTATAGATGTATTATTTCTAAATAGTCAAGAATGAAGAGTTCAAAAACTGAGGATTTTGAATACTATATTCATGGAAAGACTGAAGGAAATGTTTGTTTGTAATGTTTTACTGGGACACATCAATTACTTCATCAAGGTTTATGTTGGCGTAAAGTCATTTTTTGGGGGGTGACTTTTGAGAAATAATTCACCAAGGGAATTTAAATTCAAACAAATCTACCCACTATGGATAGTGGCAAAATTGAAGAACTAAAATGGGCAAAAATTTCCTGGAATACTGTTATGTCTGAACTTTAACCTTGAAAAGGAAAAGCTCTAGTCTTAAAACATAAACATATCCATTTACTCTCCATTTATTTTAATGTATAGCATACTGCAAATATTATTTACTGACTGTACTCTGCAGTCTGCCATGCTAGGGCTGAGCATAACAGGGCCAAACTTTTGCCACTGCCTGTAGGACTCTCTAGAAGACAGTTCTCTCTTCTTTCGATTCCTTTAATCACCTACAAAAAAATGCAGATTTCAAAGACAAAACAGTTACTGAGCACCATGAAGGGGCATGTAAGCGATGTCAAATAAATGTCAATGTCTTATTCACCATAGATATATATAATTCCTATGTTTGTTAACAAAAATAGGTTAACAGGTGTCACATGTATATTTCATCTCCAATAGCAGTTAAGAGTAAACATTATTGACAAAAATTCATTATTCATTGAATTTTGTCTTTAATCATTTTCTGAAAATAGATGCATCAGTATGATATGAATGCCTCACCTGACATTCAAGTTTGAAATATTTGAAAGCCAAATGATGTAAAAAATAAAATTGGGTGCAAATGAAACATATATATAATATCATATTCTTGAATCAGTTGAGAAGAGAATTAAATTATATCAGTTTTTCAGGACATGGGAGTGCATAAGGGACCTTATAATAAATAATTAAAACTCTCAATCTGGTCATGGTCTAAAGGATTTATTTTTTTTAGCAACTAATAAGATGCTTATAAATTAATTTGACTATTTTGAGATTTAAACCAGAGAATTATCTAAGTTATTTTAAAGGGTACCTTTCCCCTTTGAATATTTCCCCTTCCACAGGTAACTATTTTCCTTCAGTTGTAGAAACTATACAAAATTGAACAAGAATTTTAACAAAAATCATTTTTATGGTCATCTTCTATAATTATCAAAGTCTTAGAATATAGTTAAGAATCAGTACTAATCAATCAATTTATATGTCTTTTTTGAGATA
Organism: Ostrea denselamellosa; assembly: GCA_024699665.1. Classification (NCBI taxonomy): domain Eukaryota; kingdom Metazoa; phylum Mollusca; class Bivalvia; order Ostreida; family Ostreidae; genus Ostrea; species Ostrea denselamellosa. The sequence goes on along the minus strand of JAMZEH010000055.1, from coordinate 9,719,015 downwards.
TTATACCATAGGGATGTCCCCCAACCCATCCCCTCCCCTCGAAGTTCATAATTGCATTCCCAAAAATTTCCCTTAAATATAAATAAAAAATCTGGTTAAAAGTCTGTACTAAACTAGTATTTCTTCAGTACATTTCTGAAAGGTTTTCCCAAACTATTCAAATGTAAAGAAATGCTTTGGAACCCAAATGATGAAGTGTGATAACAGCCAGACTGAAAATTTAAACATTCTTTATTACTCCAATATTCAGAGAATGGCATGTTGAAAAAAGAAAGAAATGAAAACAAATTTATCTTCCCTGAAAGTAATTTCTTATTTTGAACATGACATCACTATACATATAGTTTGTGTGTGTGTTTTTATATCTATTTTTTTTTTTTTTTTTTTACACTTTCCTTCAAAATTCTACAAAAATGTCAAATTTTCAGACAGTTTTCGTATTACAGTATTAAGATGTGGAAAATATTACATATACTTTCATTGAAATCAAAAGGCTAATAATTTAAGTGATTTACATGTAAGGTCAGTCATGTAACCGGCATGGATTTAAGTGTTAAAAATATTCAGATATACCCGATTGCCACACTCAGAATGTGCTCTAGTTCTGGTCATCATGCTTTTCACAAGAGGTACTTAAATGAGTCATTAAGTAAAATTTTAAGTAATGAGCCATCATAAGTAAACAAGTTGTTTTCACTATTTAGGGCTCACATGAAAAAATAAATGAATGCACACTCATATCTAAGAAAATAAACTACCTTTTTATTTACCCAGTGTTGTTTAAATTCAGTCCTTAAGAGGAACTTTCTCATAAATAGATGCAAATTTGATTTTGAGTATCAACTGTTGTTCCATACACACCTTTTCCATCATACTAAACTGGGAAGGGTAGGGCTTACATGGGAATACCACCTCCACTCCATGGATCATTTGTTTCTTCTCCGTGGCCATGGCTGCTCTACAGTAACAAAAAAAACCCCATCAATTTCAATCAATTTTAAACACCTTCTCATTCTATTTCTGTGGTATCTGACATTTCAAGAATTTTATCAATCCAAATAATGAAATGTATTGTGAATTTTACTGGTCCAAGGAATTTTCAATCAATCAAATCCATCAGTTTTGTAAATTTCAGGAACACTATGCCTACTTATAAATGCATTAGTAGACCTTACTGCTAGAAAGAACTCGATCTTTGACAATTTAACCTGAAGGACAGTAGAAAGACGTGTATAATGCATAGGTTGTATGAATTACTTGAATATCAACTAATTTCTTGCTAAAATTCTGACAGTGAGAGTGAAAATGAGCTGTCTGGTAGAGACCACGATAGGCTTAAAAGAAATGTAACTGCGAATGAGATTGAATTAAGTTAAAACTTTTTGTTGTTGTTTTTTTTACATAAGCACTCAAAAATAAACATTTTCAACTTTACATTCAGACTGACCTTTCTAGTTTGACTGATGAAAATAAAAGATGTTAAACTTAAATTTTAAACGTTGAATGATCTTCAGAAAACGTAACTTTTTAACTTGGGTACAAAAGTATCACCTAAATACGTGAGTCCTTACATATTTGTACAATGCTATACATAGAAGTATTATCAATGTCGTGTGCGACACTGTTTTTGTTTGTTTTCTATCCTGTCAACATTTACAGAAATATTTAAAGAAGTTAATTCAAATTAACTTACGTTATTCTTTTACTCAATATCTCCTAAGTATTATTTAGTATCCAAGAAATTACTTATTTTCATAATTCATTATCATTATGATTTTCATCTTTTCCCTCCATACTTTCCATTTCCGGCTGTTACTGTTGATTAGAGTTTCGAGCCCGATATAAATTCCAATTTATGAGTTCCACTAGAGTTGTCGCTCATGCCACAATACACTATATTGTTAATGACCACATCATACAGATTGTGCTGTTTATATACTTCAGGCATGTTTGTAAGTTTTCAATTTTAATGATATTTTTCTTCGTACTCCAAAGAGCACACGCGACCGTGTCAACACGTATAATATAACTGTTACAGTTATCACAGCGGATGACAATTTACTATAAATTTTACGCCTTTCTTTTCTTGGACATAAATAACAATGCTATTTCATGTACTGTTGCAGATGTTTAATGTTAGTTTTATGCGGTTATTTAAAATCTTGAATGGTTATTCACGAAATATACTTCGAGTCAAAATATTTTAATAATGAAATAATTCAAATTCTGTGTCAATCAAGAAACTGCAAGTATATTCTCCTACAAATATTAATTACTTCTATATTCTTACTAAGCGCCAACGATACATTGAACACGATCCTTGTTCTCACGATAATGTACAAGTAAATAAATTTTACGTAGCTCTTCCATGTCTGGTCTTTATATGGACGCCTAGTAAACGTGAAGAAAGTTAATTTTCACGCAAAACAAGAGATAAAACATAATTTTAGATACAGACCGAAGTTGCACGCGTCAGGACTATTTACCCTGCTCTCGAGACTAGGGTCCGACGTCTCGCGAGGCACTTAGTGAGCTGTTTACCGGCTCTTCAGGCCACAGACGAGAGCCTTGTATGCGAGAATTGGGCGTAGTGTTTATAAACTTTTGTCAACTTTCGCCTTCCATAAAGCTCTCCAGTCCTCATAAAAATCTCAAATTAAACCCCTAGTCGTCTGAGGATGGAGAGCAGAATGCACAATGGAGACACAGAGATTCCTTGCTCTGCTTTTTTACATGAGTAAACGAGGGTGGATGTCTGTGAAGTGAAGAGAGAAATCGCCACGCAATGTTATCACATTGGCTTGGAGTGTCGGGAGAAAACACTTCATACCCAGAACATTGCATGTACTTGAGAACAAATCGAACGCACCCGTTTGTATGTGAGAATGAGTCTCAGGTCTGTCAGACGAATCGCAGACATTGGTCGAGAGTGAAATGGAACACTTATGTGCAAACAACGATGGAAAACTTCCTGTTCGTATTTATAGAATAATATATACAACTATTCTGAAGAGTAATTGATTTATTAGGTAGGAGGAGTCGATCATTTATTATTATTAACGTAAGGGGCCCTACAAACAGATACAGATGGATAATCACGTGATTAGTAGAAAAAGAAACAGATTTCAACAATATCTGTAGTAATTGGCCATGATGTAATTTTACTTACCTGTGTGTTTAACAAAACTGCATGCATACGCAGTGATTGAGTTTTACAATGGGCATGGCAAACCCTTATTTTCCATTAATAGATTTTGAAACCCAGTAATTTTTAAGTTTCTAAATTCATTCCACAAGAAGATATGCTACTGATTATGTAGAATATGTATACCATATTTAAAACCTTTTCCAAACGCAACTCGAAGTTGAGTAAATTACAATTAAAAATCATCGTTATGTCGCGATATAAAATTCAGTGATTATTTTTCATTCTTTTTCCATTCAAACATATAGATTTAGAGGCATATGGAATCGATAAAAAACTTTTCACAACCGTTTTCTTATGTACATATGCACTAAAGGATGATGTATTGTTCCTTTCATGGCAACACAAACCTAAATCTTTAACCTATGGATCGGTATACGTGAAGGGAAAGTAGCAAGGGTATTCGATGCTATTTTCCGGAATAAAAAGTAGTAACAATATTAATTGAATTTGACTGTCCATGGGTTAACCGTTTTCGGCACTTTTTCATCTATACATGTATATTCTACATAACATGACAAAGCGCCTATATATTATCTATTGTGAAATCTGCGGTTTCCAGTTTGATATCCGGGACTGATCTGTACATACGCTAAGAGTTATTCTAATTTCGGAACGTACCAGCACGTGTTCAATGCAAGGATAGTTTTGTGCAGGCTTGTACCTTTCAAATATAACGAAAACTCCCAATAAGTAAATTATGTTGATTAAGAATTAGAACATAATATGCACTTTTATTTTCGTGCGTAGCATTCATGAATATAAATAAAGAATGAAATAAATTTGTAAACGTGATAATTCCACCCCCGTGATAGAAACAATGATTAAAAAAATTCGATCCTTCCTATGTTGACATTCCAGGACAATTAAGGAAACAACAGAATTTTTGAATGATGGATAGTTGTGTGTCGTGGAAGCGACTCCACGTGCCTGGAAAAAGACCTCTTCTCTTCCCGAGGAGCCTTTCGGTTGTGACATCTTGAAGGCTAAGTGCCAACGCAATCTTACGCTTTCTCCTCTTCTCAAGTGTCGAAATTTTTATAATGGTTCTCAATGGGAGAACAGTGATATTTCTTAAAAATACTTGACTTTAATTCTGCTTTTAAAACTTCCATTAGTTCTAGGGTGCTAAAACCCACAGCATTCTTGAGATGGAGTTGATTTCTTCTCATTGATTTAACACGTTGACTTCAAGATGTGATGATTTGCGGAAACGAGCCCAGGGGTTAGGAATGTTGCTCTCGATACTTTTTTTTTTTTTTTTTTTTTTTTTTTTTTGTCGTTTCACTCGGAGTTAAGTAAAGAGACCCATTATATGAGCAGTTTCATTTTCTTCCCCAAAAAATGCAATATATATCACGGACGTTTCTGTTTTAAAATTCCCCTCATATTGTTTGTTTGAGGAGTGTTCATTCGAGTCATCAAGAAGTTTGTAAAACTGTTTATCATATGCATTTATATAATATTTACTTATTTTCATACAAAGACATGTACATGATACATAAAATTTTAGGATGAATTTTCTACTTCACGTATTTTTTTTGTTTTTGTTTTGTTTTATTTTTTTTTTTTATGCTATAGAAAAAACAATCCTAGAGAACTGAAACAGAGAAAAAGTGAAAAATGACACAGAATAAAGAGGGATAAAATCATACGTTTCCGTGCGTAAATTAAAATTCGAAATAAATTATTCCACCTTTTAACACTTTAAACTAATAATAAGGAAACAACTTCGACAATGTGTTGATAAAGTAGTAAATGGAGAATATTTCACACCTAACAAGGAAACTGTCAAACTACTCTGGCAAAAACAACAATGTACGTATACAAGAGAGAGAGAGAGAGAGAGAGAGAGAGAGAGAGCAGTGAGGACAATTTTTTATCACCATTTGAGGGCAGGTGTAAGGACAGAAGTGCACAATGAGGACAAGAATTCTGTCCTCACAACTGTGACCTATAGCATGTGAAAGAGGTAGATACAAAATACTAGCTTAGTGAGGACAAGTGGTGTGAGGACATGTCTTTACTAATATTCTTTCTCTAAACCATTTTCACAATTCAAAAGAGAGTATTAGATAAATATTTATAGGTACCCCTATAGCTATACCTAACATAGTACTTTTTTCATTTAAAATAACGTGTGTATTCGCTTCTAGAAATTGTGAGGACGTCCTCGCTTCATAGGGTTGGTCGGAGACAGACAGACAGACAGAGAGAGAGATGGCATCTGTCATATTTGATTTCTGATACATTGTGGTTCGATTGGGATAGTGAAAGGACGTGGCTATAATTTTGACCTATTAACCCCCGTCAAACTGTTACTTTTCATGCGACTAAAACACCTTTTACAAATCTGACAAAATGTGAAGTGAACATTAAATCTGATAGGAACTTGCGATCCTTATCTATCAGATGACATCTAAGCGATTCTTTTCAGAACTGATTTTGATTTTTTGGGTGTAATGTCATAAGCACAGTTGTCCATATGCCAGGCGCCTCTTTGGAATTTGGAGTAATTATCATTAAATAAAATCATAAATATAACTCGAGAGCAGGATGTTAATTGTCCATGTTTAAAAGCGGTTGAAGATTTTTATCTGAAAACCTCACGATGTCCGAAAGCAAGAACAGTTTTCATCATATGTATACAAAATGGTATACTCTCGTGAAGTGATACCAAAAATAAATTCAATCAACCTTTCAATTTCAAATAAAAGAAACAAGATTTTACAGTGTATGACAAAAACATATCCTGAAGGTGTATATTTTGTGCATTTGTAAGTTCAAGTGTTAACATACAGATGCCTGAAAAATAGATGATATGTAAACTGAAAAATATTTTATTATTGTCGTCCGTCTACGTGATCGATATTATTTAGCTTCATTAAAATCATTGCCCTTCAGTCTTCTCAAGAACAGCAAACGTTGAACCATAGTTCCCGTGTATTTCCCTAATTGCAGTAATTTGTCAAACCAGTGCTAACCTTGTATTTCTACGTCCCGACTTTCTGTAAAACACTATGTTCAATGCTGTTCCCTTATAAGGAAGTTAGTGAACTAAACATGGGGTAAAATTAGGTTAATTAATGAAATGGTCTGTGTCACTATATTTCACAAGTGCTTAAGCCTACCAAACACTTCAAGACATTCACCCTTTCACTGCTCTGATGCAACCACACTTCATATTATAATTTTTCATCGCGCCTAATGCATTTTGTCAAAATATTAAAAATTTTAATTTAGCTTTTCAAGTTGAATGTATTTTAAACAAGAAATAATTTAAATGAGTAATTTTGAATGATTAAGCCTTTCAATGAAATATTTTGAAATACAGATTAATTTTGAATTTCTTACTATGTCCGTAAAATAAACGTTGCACAAAACCGATACCATAATTACTGTATTATTAAAATGAAAGAAAGATAGATATTTATTTTGTTTCCATATTTTTCAGATCTTTTAGGTCGCCCATTTACACGGCATTGTGGACAGGAACAGCGCTACTGACGGGTTAGGCCTGAATATCCCCTTCTAAACATGGGAACTACACAGAACAATGCGTGTTAACCAGCGGCAAACAGAGGAGGGGTGACGAGCTCAACGCGGTCCGTACTAATTAACGTAATGGCCTGTTAATTATTATCATGTTCATCAACAGGGACTGTCATCTCCTCATGCTGTTGTACATACATTCTTCACCCAGCAATATATAATACACATCACCGTTTTAATATTTTAGTAGATGTTTTTTTTCAGGAGACACGTTAAGTAATAAGACGCTATTATTGTCGCTTACACTAACAAATCTTGAAAGGACTAACCTGTCTTTTATTGTGAATGTGGTTTTCTTTCATTTACTTTACGTAATCTGAAGAAGTGTTCCATATGTAAAACGGAACTTTAAGAGAGTGAAAGAGAAAGGATTTGACTTTTTATAAAAGAAAAAATATCCTTCATAAAGAACATTTTTGCCCTAATGATAATAAAGTACTAAACACACCCAACATCCGCATAATGTAATACCTTTTTTTATTCGAAAAACAAATAAACAAACAAAAACAAAAGAAACAAACAAAAAGCAAAACTACATAGGCCATAGACATGGAATAATGGTGTCAAATGAAGACAAATGCGCGGAAACAGTGTAGTAGATTTTGCAAACGAGAAGTTGACTAGATATATAGATATTTCAAAGTAAAATGTTCTTGATCAAGCACGGCGATGGTGCTCAGAAATTTGATTACTACAGACTCGTCACTTTTATATTGATATTAGATTGACAAAAACACCACAAGCAGACGATGAATTGTATACAAGGACACGATATATCTGTACATCGACTGACTTTTGAACTTCATCTACCATACATTTACAATACATTATATTTTGCAATGAGATTTGCTTATACTAATCTAATTATTGCAAAAAGCTGGGGTACATGTTACCGGTACTCTGAATTTCAAAATTTGAATACTTCATACCAGTACCTGACCTTTGACCTCCGAACCTGCTTTAATCTGGTTATTTGGGCCACCTCTTTACTTCTAATTTATAGATCAAGAGTTTCCATTTAAAACATATAAACCATAAACTTAAGCTATGGCCAACATTTGAATGATTTTTTTAGTTTGGACAACACTTGATGATTCTAATCACAGTACAATAAAGAAATATTATGTTTTCCTCGACAGACACACGAAATGTTTTTCCCAAGGATTTAGATATTCCAAAGGAGTTTTTCTATTCAATCATCATCTGTCTTTGTTTTGTAAACTGATATTGTCAATAAAGAATTCGTCATTTTGTGGTTGGCATGGTGACGAAGACAACAGACATTAATGACCGGCGAATATGGCGTCGGCGTCAGTTTTACTGTACAGAAGTGCTAAAATTAAGTCCCAGACAGCATTTGCGGTGAAATTGTCGCCTCGTGTTCGATAAGATATGTCTCTTTTATATCTATGTCCTTACTGCCATGATGGTAACCGTTTATTGGTATTAATACATATCGGCAAGATTTGTCCGCCCTGTAAAACACGATTGTGGATTTGACACCATTCCCAAGTGGTCCGTAGTCAAGAATATGATGATTAAAATCAACGTGACAAAATCTAATAGAAAAATTTATTTTCCTCCTTTTTTATCAGCATCATACCGAGATGTGATGTAGAATTCCTTGATTCAAATTTTCATTTATTGAATTGAATTCCGGTAATAAGAATATTCAAAGGGGAAAACTGTAACATATCATTGCACTCTGTTTAAATATTGCGCAATATAAAGCACGCAATAAACTAGGAAAGGTGTTAATTTATTGAAAGCAAGGCCTTAAATTCGTGTGTTGTGAGCATCATTTAGAACCCGACCTGTTACACAAAGTGATGACACATTTAAAGTGTCAAGAGTTATCTTGTGGTTTGAATGTAAATCAGTTCGTCAAGCTGCAGTCAGTGTTGCGTATGGATTCGTACAGAATTGTCGTAAAGTCGACCACACAAGCACTAAATAGGAAACAACAACTAGTAAAATCAGATGGGGCATGTTTGTAAAAGTAAAACATAAAATTTTGATTGATGGAATTTCAAATAAGAGCTATAGTTCAGACTTATGTAATAGTGTAAAATGAAGAGTATTAGATGAAATAATGCAAATGGAAATTGAAGGTGATATCTGTTATGAATACAAAAAACCCATTTAACTTCCAAATATTTCAAACATCATTATTTGAATGAAGTTCATTGTATCCAATAACAGACTTTCCCTCTGGGGAGTGACGATGCAGTGGACAAAGACACATTGTGTAAAAAACCAGTTCGATTTTCAGGAAAAGCAGACAATCTCCTCTCGTCGGTTGACGTTCACTTGGCTTAGCGCATCTACCAGTTTGTATCGATATAAAAATAAATAATTTAAAGGACTCTATAAATACTTTTGTGTGTTTTACATATAAACTTTATTTTTATCATACACTTTATCCAGTTTCAATACTCGACTTTATCATATAAAATGTAAATGGATGGAACACTAAAGAAGAAGAAAAGTCCCAAACAAACACGATATAGACCTTTAGTTGTGGGATATGAACTTCTACACGTATACACTTGTAAAAATAAATAATTTATTCTGCGGTTCGCGAATAATAGACGAATGCATTATTTTCAGTACTGTCATGATTTGGCGAAAAAATAACCTGTGCATTTTCCATCAAATGCTCGTGTGTGTATGTATATATATTTGAATACATCATCTAAGGTATTTGACACCCCCCCCCCCCCCCCCCCCCAAGAAAAATTGTTCAGTTTCATGGGTGAACAATACAAAGCTCAAGTTTGTTATGTAGACATGGTCCGTGCCTTGTTCTTGTTAAGTTATAAAGCCTGAAAACTTCCTTTTCGATCCTATAATTATTTTCTCGTCTGTTATGACCATATGAAACTACTTTTTTTATGTTTGCTAGTAGTCACTTTACTTACAATCATTTGTTTCTATATAAATTAAGGCTCTAGCCATGGTTTACACAACAAAGAATTGTGATATCTGTATAGCATATGTTAATGTCTGATGGAAACAGCATTGTGAACAATTACATTATTGAAAATTTGAGATCAAATCATGACTATGACCCTTTCAGCCATTGGACCAAATTTTCCGATATCAAATGTAATTATTGCATATTGAAGCAAACTATCTGAACACATTACGTGTGTTGTTTAATCCAACATTCTATCACTTACCCTCATGTCGCAACGTCACTATAGCTGGCGACGAAGTACACAAACTACAAATTTTGGCCTATGCATGTTGCTAAGACCATAAAATTGAAAGGTTTTTTATGGTGCCAACGCCTACCATGGCACATGACTATTGTGTTGTTTGGTTTCATCCGAAAAACGCAACTTTCATTTTTATTAACCGGCGCATGTCGAAAGGATAACAAATGTGCCTGCTTTTAAACGTCTTATATATGACGCACAGCCCCAGGGAATCGAATGTGGGGCCTCCCGGTTGCAAAAAATGATGATGATGATGATGATAAAATGAACACACACACACTCTCTCTCTCTCTCTCTCTCTCTCTCTCTGATTTTGCCAGTAATCCAAGCATTTTTATCCCATAAATTCAAATTCTTTAAAATCTATGGCCAGCAAGATGACATAAGCAACGTTTCCAAGCGTTTTGTTTTTATCATTGTAAATTAACTTTTTTGTTACTTTAACACCAGTGCCTTTTCACAAAGGGTTAATTTATCATTCACAGTTTTATTTCTATTTTTCCGGATCTGTTGTATAACTAGAGGAGAACGCTTTACTCCTGTCTAAGACTTCCACTGAATTCCAAACTTGAAAATTAACACATGTTTTTAAAGAATAAAGTAAGTGCAGTAATATGTCATGATAGAATGAACATTACGGAGAAATAACATTTCATAAGTTAGCCGTCTTATTTCACGTATCGAACCATTAATCATTTCTCCAAAAGCAAGACATTTACAAGAATGAGAAATACAAAAACTTATGTCTAGGCGCCATTTCTTCCATTAAAACAGCCCTGGAAAATCTCGGTTTTACAATGTATTCACCACCTTACCCGAAGAACACATTTTTGTCATGCTGGTTGTTCTGTAAACATTTTTTAAGATATTGTTAAATTTGACGTTTCATTTCTGCCTCTTCGTGTTTTTCAAGGAGAAAGACACGACTGAAAGTCTCGAAGAAACAAGGGGAACAATCGAGGTCAACAAGGACAGTTCAGTACGCCATGTGATTTAACGCGTTACTAATGTTGTGAATTTGTATTTCAGTTTTTTTCCGTCAATGAGTTCGTAACAAGGTATTTTATGTTGGCAGGTTCAATAGGAAAGAAATACAGCCAAAATTTACAAGACGAATTCGAAGGCATTTCGTGATCTGCAGTTACTTGTAGTGTCTTTTTCTTCGTATGCATTCAGGTATCGCCAATTGTTAAAAAAAGAACTAAATATAAACAGATCACGCTAAAAACAAAAGGCCCTGGCATGTGGATGGATGTAAATGTATTGCACTTAGTGTACACAAGATAGTGAACAATATATGAAACTGGTCATCACAAATATGTCGAATGTCACGAAGATCATCATTTATAGCTGCGCAAGATAGGTATATAGTCCAAACGGTGCCTGTACCCAATAAAGCAAGAACGCCAGTTCCACTAAAACCAGCATTTATAGCTGCTTTTGAGACACAGGCGAACCATTGTGCACTGGTTCACCGCCGATTCGCGCCTCTGGTATGTACTGACCATACCAACTCCCATCAGATCTTGTTTTTATTGCCGACCGACACTTTTAGATAGTAAAACGCTAGTGTGGCGAGCCGACATGACACTTATATATCCTAATTAATTATTGGTGACACTCATCTATAACAGTTATTATAGTAACACCTAAAGTATAACTGTCTAAACTTTCCTATTCTCGTATCAAGTATACTTTCAAAAAACCCCGAGGTCATCCGAATTTAAGTCTCGTCAGTCCCGCGAGACGTCAGACAGGCGTTCGGAAGTAAAGGTAGTCACGGTGACTTGCTTTTCTGGACGAGTGAACGACCTACAGCAGCTAAGCCCACCGCAGACTTCATGTCCTCAATGAGTTAGCAGATATATACTGACCGTCCAGACATCGTGTCAGTTCTCATATTTACTGTCAAAACAGTGCTTGTATATGTACTGGTCCGAAGCAAGGGGAAATTGCGATGAGAAGTTCTGTAAAGCTGTTAGGAATAACATTAACTTTGGTGTCTAAATCCCCCGACCACTAACCGTCCCAGAGCTTTATACATTATGCAATAGGTACTATTTCTCTAACTCGCCAACCAAGGAATGACGATAAAATGCAGTGACCTGTTTGTAGCATGAGATACTGTTTGTAGCGGGATGTGTGAGGTACTGTTTGTAGCGAAAGGCGTGGGATACTGTTTGCAGTGTGAGGTGTTGTTTGCAGCGTGAGATACTATTTGCAGCGGCAAGCGAGGGGATACAGTGCATTATAATTGCACTGTATGTGCGACTGTACGTTAAAGATAGTCGTTTTCTTCAGCCTCATGTCATCACATATTTGTAGTGGATGATCTTTCTCTTCTGTCACATGATATCAAGTTTGTGTATTATCCCAGAAATAAGCTGTCTACTCTTTATATGTCATAATGTAGCGTACCAGTATTATAAAATAGAAAGTTGTATGTAACCATAACTGTCCTTAGTAACTGACATCTTATAACGTGTTATACTCTTCGTTGATCATTTATGTAATGTAGCAAAGAGACGAACAGTCATCATAATGCAACAAAACGCAAAGCGTAAGTGATTTAAGGCTTGAGATAGCGAGGTGTGATTTTTGTGACGCAGGTAATGAGAAGATGTCACTTAAACAGTTATCGATGACCCTGCCCCGGCATCGACATGGAACGTCTTCGATGAGGGTCTGGGGCATAGGACAGCTCTTACAATCAATCTTGGCCAGACAGATCTTATTAAATGGCGCACTTATATGGTGACAAAGTGAAGATGCTATCGGACGGTGAGCGAATTATCATTGTCGCGAATAAAACGGAGAGCACCAAGACGTGTATAAAAAGTCAATAACACACACGATCCAGCTATTTAAAATTTCATTAAGTCGGGGGATATGTTTTGTTTAGATCTTGAGATCTCTATTGTTATAACAATAAACACACATCTTTACTGCTAAACAGAATATTCTAAATACCTTCCATGTGTCAGATCTGCCTTGGGTTTTTTATCTTTATAGTGAAGCACTGATACAGTAAAGTGGGTGTTCTTTTTAAAGGTACTATACTTTCCAAATTGAATAAAAGGTGGCAATTTTATCATTGTTTGCTATAAGCAAAGTTTTATATCATTGTAAGTAAGTGTGATGGTTAAGGTCATAGGATATCCAGGATTTTAAACGCATCAAATGGAATAGGATTCCGTTGTGTTTTTACGTGGAGTTTTCTATTGTTTGATCAAATAACAATACTAATTTGCCATTAATACATGAAATGCACAAATAAAAAGACATTTTTGCAGGATTTCAATTTTAAGATAGTGTTTTCCAATTGACTTATCAAGTACAGATTTGTGAATAATGCAAAAAATAAAGGTGTTTAGATAGGAAAATGTTGAGGTAAATGTGGTTTTTTAGCAGTGTCAAAATATTTATACGTAGATGCTGTCATAAGACAGTGATACACGCACGTGTTTGCCTGTAATTATATTATATACTATATATAATCTTGCTGCATATGTCAAGATGCATTGAGTATTATGTTGGCCAAATACTCTGGGGTCATCCCATACCCTATTTCATAATTATTGAAATACATTTTAAAAAAACAATTGAGGTGATGACCCCTAAATCATAATATTCCAACTGCACATATCAAGATGCAATGAATATTCTAATGGACAAGTGCCCCTGGATCATCCCAATCCTCATCATTTTTTGATTGTTTAAATATCTTCAAAATGGCTGTGATTCCAACCCTTAAATCAAATATATTCCTGTTGCACATGCCACGATGCACCGAGCACCAAATTTATGTTCGTCGTTTTTTCACCCCATTTGGCCCCCAAGTTGAAAAAGAAAATTCCGAAAACTTATTGCACATCTAAAGGACACGACCAATCATCTCCCAAAAGATGATTTGGCCACTGCATAAGATGTTGGAGGAGTTCTGGGAACTAGATTAGTGCATAAAATGTAAGAAGAGTTCTGGGAACCAGGTTTTTCTATAGAAAAATGTAGTTTTCAATCCTCACTTGGTCCCCAGGGTGAAAATGAAAATTCTGGAACCTTATTACACATGTACAGGTCACCACCAATCATCTTCCAAAGGATGATTTTGCTATTGCGTAAAATGTAAGAGGAGTTCTGAAAACCAGCGGCTTTTTGTCGAGAAAAAAAACCTTTTTGAGTCCCATTTGACCCTCAGGATGACATTGAAATTCTAAAGACTTGTTGCACATCTACAGGACACCACCAACCATCTTCCAAAGGATGAAATGGCTAATGCGTAAAATGTAAGAGGAGTTCTGGGAACCAGGTGTTGGTAGAAAAACGTTGTTTTCTACCCATTCCCCCAATTTTGCCCCCCCCCCCCCCCCCACCTCCGGTAAAATTCCAAAGTTCCAATCCAAAACTTTATTGCACATCTACAGGACACAACCTATCATATTCCTAAAGATTAATTGGTTACTTCTTAAAATAAAAGAGAAGTTTGAGGAAGAAAAAAGTGGAACAGACGAACGGACAGAATAGGGTAACAACAATATACCCAAACGTTCTTTAGAAAGTGCGGGTATAAATAGTTATCCTATGTCTTTAAAGACATGGATCTGTCAATGAAATATCACCTTGAAAGTCTGGTATGAAGAAAATAATTACGAAAGAAAACTTTCTCGGTCATAGATAACATGGGTTGGCATTCTAAGGATGAATTCATTTCATATGTTCTGGACGCGTTGAGATGTAAAATCAGTTTTTTGCAGACATATATACTTGAAAACTTGCTCTCTAAATTAAAAAAAAAGGTGTTGCAGTTCTTGTTTTTGTGAAGATGTCAGGTGGAGTTGTACTACTAGAAGTGAAAGAATATGTAAACGCAGTTAACGTGGGGAGGAATAACCATTGTATTTTCAATTGTATTGCATCAAAATATTTTGAGTCACAAATGGCTCAAGTCAAATACCTTGAAATTTCATGATTTAATGTCAACCTTAAGTGATTCACCACAAACATCTGTTCTGTTATCTCGAGCTTTAAAAAAAGAAGAGGTTTACGATAGCTACAATGGTTCCCGAAAGAACAACTAATAAAAAAAAAATCAAAAGTTCATGGTGATATGAAACAATGCCTTGGTCATCATGTGTTACACATATTTGGCGTGTTATCCGATTTTTCACTAGTGTGTACAACATTATTACACGTATATTCCATAAATTACATCACTTTCCTCAATTATTTATAATTACTCTGATGGTGTAACCATTGTCAATTCTACTGCTGGGTTGCATTTGTTACGTAGAACATTCCACTGCTGATAAGTCCGTGTTTCACGGATTTCCGTCAACAGATACTAAATGTCAAATTTCATTGGAAAATCTGCCTGACTGCAAGTTTAAATTATGTTGTTGCTATTTCAGATGGTATGAAATAATAAACAAAAATTAAAAGAATTCGCTATAGTAACAGGCATCAGTAAAACAAATTCGCCATTCAGATAACAAGCTAACTGTGTTGGTCATAGGATGTGGCTTACGAGGTGTTAGGAGTTGGTTTGATTGATTCGCGTGTGGTGACGTTTGGACATTTGGATTGATGCCCGTCCAAGAGGACGACGCTCAGGCGGTATTGTTTTAATTATCACCAATGATCCTCATAAAAAACTTCACGTTGTCACCTTGCTATTCTTCGCCAAGGTCAAGACACGGTTCAGCTCAGACTGCGAGGTACGGGACTGGACATCAAATGTTTGTGAAGACAACTAAATCTATAATTCAAGATATGTATTCAAACGATCACAATGTTACGTTTGAATTAAAACGTAAAGATAACGAAAAATAATCAATCTCATAATTCCTATATAAGGAATACAAATTAGTGAATTGGGCAAACACGGATTTCTGGATATACCAAAGCTGGGATCAGGTGCCCAACAGGAGTAAGCATCCCCTGTCGACCTGTCACATCCGCCGTGAGCCTTATATCTTGATTAGGTAAACGAAGCAATCCGCAGTCAGAATCAGCGTGCAAAGAACTACAGGAAATATATCACTATTTGTAAGTGACTTCTTATTGAGAGGGATATTCCCGCTAGGAACCGTAATACTCCTCTTACGTAATAGGTTCTTTTACGGTCCTTCGAGAATTTTCGCTCATATCGAAGCATCACCTGCTGTAGGTGAAGTGCCATAATTAGACATTTGCATGGTGCACAGGGTTGTAATAATGGGGGTTCTATAATGCGTCAACGCCCACCGTGACACGGGAACTCGGTTTTAAGACTCGTGGTTTTTAACTTTTACCATGTTTAGCGATGGAGCATTCACTACCTATTTTACGTCATAGGTTCGATATAGCCACGGCGTGGCTCGAACTTACGACCATTCAGTCAAAAAGTGGGCTCTTTAACCAATAAGCCATCGCCACCGATAGGTTGAGCAAAAACCTTTTCTGTAAAATCTCACCTTGTAACCGTATACTTCAATTCGCTGTCTGCTATTTCTAATACAGGATTGACAGCATAATTGACAATGAAAAGAGTTTTACGTCCCACGAATCTTTCATATTTATCAAAACTAGGTTAAGTTCCCCCAAAATATTAAACTTTGTTAGGCGCTTTGGACCATTTAGCAGTCGGGGCTCTTTATTATGCTCACGCTGATATAAACCTAATATCTGAAGACCCACGGATTTCACTTCCGATGCCGAGATCCTGAATTTCACCATTTGATACTGAACGACTTCAACAAACATTAACACCCCCCTCCCCCCGCTCCTTTTACAACCTGTGAATTCATATTTAGCAGTGTAGTCTTTGTTTTGTATCATCACCGTGCAGTATTAAACAATTGAATCTCAATGTCGTACGAGTTATGACTGTAATTTTCCTTGTTACTGAATACTTACTTCACCAAACCGTTATTT
The DNA here is from genome assembly GCA_024699665.1 of Ostrea denselamellosa. NCBI lineage: Eukaryota > Metazoa > Mollusca > Bivalvia > Ostreida > Ostreidae > Ostrea > Ostrea denselamellosa. Next base: position 9,702,125 of record JAMZEH010000055.1, on the reverse strand, counting down.
TTAAACTGACCCTTAACATCGCAGATCTACCACAATTTCAGTCATGTGATCGTGTCCAGACTGCGGTTGCATTTGTGCATGTTTCATGACCATGATATATAGACCAAGCAATGGCGACGTGTTGAGAGGGAACAACCCTGAACAAGACTTGACCTCTCTGGCGATAGAAACAATTATATTTCATAAAAGTCAAATATATAATCACAGAACGTACATGATGTAACTACCCATGAACAAAACTTCTCCAGGATCCAGTTGCATGAAAGTTTCAGTTCAATCTGACTAACAATTAACTGGTTATTTTAGAGTTAAGGGTACATAATGTAGCTTACTGTAACTGTGGGTTTTAACTCATTTTTGTACCTTTAGCTTTTTTATTGCCACAGAACATCCAGGTTTGTTTTATGATAAATGTCGGTTCGCCTCGATTTTTGGTATGCTTCAGAGTGCGTATACCATAGATTAATACTGAGTTAAGTCGGTGGTTGTTTTCTTTTTATTTCATTATCATCTTACTTTTCTCACACAAATAAGAGGACTGCACTGGATAGGACAAAAGAAAACGTTTTAAAACTTAAGGTATAAATATATATAAATATTAAGTGACCCAGAACATCAAAGTCATCAATATTATGTATTGTATTCAAGTCTAGTTTTCATCAACCCTCATTCGCTTCAATTTGTATGCTGTATCTTTCATCAATCTGTCTGTCATCTTTTTAGGAGCAAGAAAATTTTAAGATATCGGTGGTTATATTCGTTGAAACAATGCAAAAATAAATAAATAAAAACACCTTCAATCCTCCAATATTCACAAGTTTTTATACACACTGAAAATTTTCCAGTAACAAAGAAGGACACCATTTGAGGTCTCTTTAGGATTTTTATGGCCTAAACGTTCATCAAAAGACTCAAAAGAATAAGACAAAGCTTACAGAGAGGCTATAAAAAATTGATCTATAACTTTTTACCAGCACATCAAAATTAGGCGACTTGCGCGTCAGACTATTCAAAACTCTCATTGTACTTAAACTGACAATACGTATAATAGACATAAAGAGATCCACGTTAATTTTTTTTTTTTAATTTGTTTGACAATCTGAAAAAATAAGTGTTCGAGAGATGGAAAGACGTCAAACCAGATATATCCTAAACGTAAGTTTTTTGTTTTGTTTTTTAAAGTGGCGTGTACTAGTTTATTGGTCTAATACAGAAAGTTGGGACAAATTATCATGAAAAGCTTGGCTATTGACAACTGTTGTATTTTCGGCACGAGGAGTTAGACTGCTTCCAAGAAATGTAGTTAATAGTGTCACAAAAAACGTCAGGCAGACCCAGACAATCCGAAGCCCGGCGATAAAGCGCCTCTGATTGTGACGTGTCCGTGACGTTTAATTTGCTGCTATCTTCACGACTGCTTTCATCTGTCTCACCAAATTTGTCGTTTGCAAAAGAAATGGAACAAATTCGACAGCTCTGATACCAGATAGGCCACCGACCCATCAGCCGAATCGTGTAATGGCCATCCTCCGATAGAAACGGCGAATTTCTCGGGTAATTTCGTTCCTTTTTGGAGTTGATAACTAATGTGTATTTCATATAAATTGATTACATAAGGATTTCGATCAAAATCTTTGGCGTGTTCAATACAGTGGAAGTGATTGGACGGGAAAGTTCGCTTCCGAACAGTTTATATTTACATCAATAGATAGAAAAAATCATGACTAGGGCTAAAAATGTTATAGCCTTCTACAATTTTTCTAAAGATGAAAATAACTATATGACAACTTTATCATGTAATCATTTTCAACTTCAGACTGAAAACAAAATACAGAGGCCCGCAAAACAGGGCACCCCACATAACAACAAAACAAATTGTAAGATAGCACACCAGCAAGTACTACATTAGTACTGAAATCAGAATACGGGTATTTTGAATTTTCATTTTAGTGACCTTGACTTTTATATTCAACCTTGAAAACCACCAAGAAACAAATATGATAATTACAAGTGCACTTGAAATGCAATACAAATTCTACCACGTTTCATCTGTGTTATTTCTTTTTTTTTTTTTTTTTCTTTTTTTTTTTTTTCTAAATTTTCATATTTTATTTCCCAGAACCTACTCTATAACAATTTCAAAACCTAACTAACAATAGTAGGGCAGCTGCCAGGGATGGGGCCCTGACTAAGCTCCCTCGAAATACATTGAAGTTTACCTATGGTTCCACGCAGGGTATCTATTTGCAATTTCATTTATCAAATATTCATTTTTAAGTAAATGTATATAGAACATATAAATCATAATTTTTACACAATTGTATGATAAAAAAAAAAGGTGACAGAGTAATGGATTTTCTTAGAATATACAATTCAAATTACACTCATGCTGCCTCAGTGTCCACACACAAACTACAGTCCACAGATGACCCGAGGACAGCATTTTTCAACCGAGAGACTGCTTTCTCTCGGTAGTGGTATTTTTTAAATACATGCATAGAGCTATACATACATGATGTTGATAATACATATATATATATAAGGTATGAATACGAAGGTATCAAAACATAAATATATATTTTATTGATAATATTATATAAATCTAGCAATTCATATATCGCAAAATGATAAATGTACAAGAAGTGATTGATTAAAGCAAGTCACATATTTTTTTTGATAATTGTAGATTGGAAATCGGTATCTAGTCTCAATATGACTTTGTAAAGATTTGTGAGTGATGATCTCGCATGAGAGATCATATTTTGACCACTTTCATTCTCTCCTTTGATTCTACATAACATTTTGTATTTGTATATTCTACAGGCAATATATGAGATAACATTGTTTAATAGAATTGTTTTGCTATTAATCTCATCATAGAAACCAATGACAATGTGTTTCCATTTCACTTCAAATTTTAGTACAACACCGACTATACGCCATATTTGACGAACATTTCGACAATCATAAATTAGGTGTCTATTATTTTCAATGTCGTTACTGCAAAAAGCACATAATTTATCAATTTCCCTATTCCACTTACTAGCTAAATATCTGTTGAATAATAAATTATGTAACAGTTTATAGTTAAATTCAGCAACGTTCTTATCGATGATATTTGATATTTTTTGAGTGTATATTAATGTCCATGATATTTTCCTTTGTATTCCAAATTCTTTCTCTAAAGATGGTTGGTGAAGGTTTTTTTTTTTAACTTTTTATGTAAAAATATTTGATAGAAGAATTTGCAGGTACTGTTTTCATTGTTGAAATAGCTATTATCTTGAAATTGAATTCTCAAGGAACTTGCGTTGTTAAAATACACCGACTTTGTAAAGTCAATGTTTCCTTTAAATGATGAAAAAATGTGTTTCATAATTTTGTATTGACATAACCAGTTATGTCTACATTCAAGATTAACGTAGAACCATTCTGGTGGTTTCAAACCACAACATCTTTTACATATAATAAGTTGCTTTCAACCCATTCTTTGAAAAATAGTGTTTTTCCTTTATACGCAAGTAAACGGTTATTCCACAGTGGCTGAGCTAAAAAGGTCTCAGTTGACATATTGACAGCATTAGTATATTTTTTACATTCGTTGTAAAATACAAATATTTGTTGATAAAACTGAGGTAGTTTTTTGACAATATCATATCTACATAAGTGTGTCTCATTTGTTTGAGTTATATATAGAATATTGACTCCATGTTTTACACAAAGTGATTCAACAAAAGTTTTGAGCTTTGTCTTACATGTCAATAATTTATTAACCCAAGATGCCTTCATGGCCTTAAGTTTAGATTCTATATCAATAATTCCTATACCTCCTTCTAAAATTTTCCCAATCAAAGTAGCTCTTTTGATTCGGTCTTTCTTCTTCCACAGAAAAGTGTATACAAGCTTGTTCATATATTTGATATCTTTTTCTTCAGGAAATGGTAATATTGATGATAAATATATAAGTTTTGAGACAGCTAACGTGTTTATAACACAGCATTTACCAAATAAAGTGAGATTTCGAGTTTTCCATGACTCGAACAGTTTTTCCATGTCTGAGATACACTTAATCCAATTATTTTGGTAACATAGTTCTTTATCGTGACCTATATATACACCTAGAGTTTTAATACATGTTTTGTTTACTTTTACACCATACATCGGTATATTGGGATTATTTTTTAGCGGACCTGTTAACAGGCATTCTGTCTTTGACATATTCAGTTTCATTCCAGGTACTTTGGTGAATGCATTTATTTCTTGTAAAGCATGAAACATAGATTCGCTATTTTGCAATGGCAGAGTGCAGTCATCTGCGTGTTGAATTATTTTCATTTCATTTTCATTGTTTTTTCCAAATGTAAAACCTTTGATATTCTTATTGTTACGAATCTGTGTACCCAAAATTGCAGACACAAATAGAAAGATTATCGCAGATATTGGACATCCTTGACGGATCCCACGATGCATATTACATGTTTTTGATAACCATCCGTTGTTTTTTTAGACGAAAAACAGGATCTTTATATAATATTTTTAACCAATCTATAAAATTATTCCCTAAATTAAAGCGCTTTAATACTTCCCACATGAAATTCCATTCAACTGAGTCGAATGCCTTTTGAAAATCAAGGAATAAAAGTATACCGTTTATATCGTTTTGGTCACAATATTCAAAAATATCAACAATAGTTCTGGCATTCATGCCGATGAAGCGACCTTTTATGTATGCAGATTGGTCATATGAAATAATTTTATCAGTAATTTTTTTTAGCCACCTTGCAAACACAAAGGCGATTATCTTATAATCTGTATTTGTCAAACTTAATGGTCTATAATTTTCTAAACGTTGTTTGTCTTCTTTTTTGTGTAAAGTGGTAAGAATAGACATTTTTTGGGAGGATGATAACATTTTTTGATCATAGCTATAAAGTATTGAATTGCAAAGATATTCACCAATTTCGTTCCAAAATACCTTGTAATATTCACTTGGTAACCCATCAGAACCAGGCGATTTATTAGCTTTCATATTGCAAATTGCGTCCCAACAATAGTGGGGAAATCTTCTAACGATAAGCTCTCTTCGTCAGTGAGTTTACGTTCAGGTTTGAATTTAGATAGATATTCATTAATAGAATGTGTGTCTATATTACGGGACGAGTACAATTTTTTATAGAAATCACACATAGCACCAATTATATCATCATTACTTGTTACCATAGTATTGTCCTTACATTTGACAGCTTTAATAGTGTTATGAGTTTGGCGTTGTGACTCGAGACGTAGAAAATATGATGTGCTTTTTTCACCCTGTTCTATCCAATTGATTCTCGAACGTATTTGGGCGCCTTTTGCTCTATTGTCAATGAGTGAATTTAATTCATTTTCTAAATGCCTCTCTCTGTTCATATTAATATCACTATGGTTTAAATTCTCTATTTCACAAATTTCTTTTTCAATACTTAGAATCTTTGTTTTTAGTGATTTATTTTGCTTTGTTGAGAAGTTTATGCAAAATGATTTTATTCTACATTTTAAAAATTCCCATTTTTTATGGGGGTCGTTTTCTGCGTCAGTAAATTTAGTATTGATGATATGTTCCCTCATTTCATTGATAAAGTTTTGGTTTTCCAACAGAGATGTATTGAATTTCCAGTATCCAGGTCCTCTTATATTGCTGCATGTATCAAAAACAGCTTTTAAACTTCTGTGGTCTGACATTCTCACGCCATTGAGGTGTGTTCCAGGTATATTACGCAGTAAGATATTAGAAGCCACATATGCAAAACTTCGGGAAACAAAAATAAAATCAATTCTTGATTTGGGAGTATTAGTACCATCACACCACGTAAAACCTGGGTCTGTTTTGAAGGTAGGCCACAGGTCCATTAGATCTAGGTCATCTAATATTTTTTTCAACGTATGTGAACTTCTATCAGTGTTTTTGGTAATATGATCTAAAATGCAATTCATATCTCCTGCAATCAGAATATTTTCTTTATTGCATGTTAGCTGATTAGTCCATGTTTTGATTCTTTTAAAAAAGTCTATTCTATCTTTTACATTATTAGGAGCATATGCATTAACTATTGTAAATTTTTTATCGTCATACTGAAAATTAATCAAAATTCTTCTACCATCAATAGATTTGTGCACATTTATTATATCTACAGGTAAGTTTTTGTGAAAAAGTACAGATACACCTCTACTGTATTGAGAGTCAGAAAAACAGTGATAAATTTTACCAAACCAACGGGAATTGTAGATGCTTTCATTTTTTTCAATGAAGTGAGTTTCCTGTAATAGAATTATATCTACATCGGTGTCATTTAACCAAGAAAAAAGTTTTGTTCTTTTTTCGTACGAGTTAATCCCTCGTACATTGAGTGATAAAAATTGTAGTGTTTCCATTTACATGCCTAGCGATACAATAGATACACACATATATATATGCAATGATTAACATCGAGAAATTTTAAAATATTGTAATAGCTGGATATACTATACTAGTGTCTATACCATTGTATATTGGCGTTATGAACTGTCGATCACTTACTATTGTCTTGACTTCCGGAACTGCGTGTGTTCGGCTTGGCACGATTCGCCTTGGCTAGATCAACGATCATCTGTCCTAGTATATTTTGGCCGGGCCAGTATTTGGTCGCAGTTTTGAGAGTCCCTTGTTTGTTTAGACCAGATCCCCAGTAGTCGTCAAATGCGGCTTCTACTACGGTTGTGTTTTTTCCGATTTTAAGAACTTTTTTCTTGAATTCCGATACTTGGTCGAATTTTGCGTCTAGAATTTCTGTCATTACGTCCCTTTTGGTGTCTGCCCACTGGTCGCCGACTGTGACTTGTGACCCGATACGCTTAGCGTCGAGAGCTGTAGTTGAATCTCTTATCGCAGCGGCTCTGATGACATCTCCAGAGCGCATGGCTTTCGAGTATTGGAAGGCATGCTCACCCGAGTCATGGTGTATCCCGAAAATATCAAGTTCACAAGGGTAGAAATTTGAAAGTACGTCATCTTTACCGCTGAATGCCAGAATATCTCTCTGCTTTGCTTCATACTTGCTGCACTGGGCAGACCCAGGTTCATGGCCAGATTCTTTACAGACTTTACAGCAAGTCTCATATTCGCACTGGAATCTTAGGTGGTCGTCTCCCCAACAGTTCGTACACAGCATAGAACGCTTGGAGATAGGCTACCGTCGATGTAGTATCGCACATTTTAGCCCTGCACAGAAGCTGCTCCTTGGCAGAAACTTTCCTGCACTTAAAGGTTTGATGTACATGAACCTGTTACCATTTAGAATCTCTGTCATTTTCTTTGTGGTGGGATTTCGAATCTTCTCATATTTTACATCTGAGGTCAATTTAGCACCAAGTTTTTCCAACATACTTACAATGCATGAGTCCTCAACTGATAGGGGCACCCCCTTCACCGTGACACGCAATACTTCCTCATCAGGTTTTTCAGTCCCTGCAGAAAAAGGGTTGGTGTCGAAAACTGAAATCGAACGTTATCGAAGCTCAAATCCTTCGGATGCAAGAAGGTTACGGCTTTCCCTTGAATTGACGTAGATCCGCCACAGATCCCTGTCGCGTTGTATGCATTTTATGTCCGTGATTTTTGCACCAACTGCATTTACAAGATCATAGTCCGTAATTTGAGATCCTTTCTTACTTTGTATATCCCGATTTCTCAGGTATACAGGCTTTAGCATTTCGTTTTTCCCAGTCATAATGAAGTTGATACGAATCTGATTATCACTCACTTGTTAGTAGAAAACACAAGGTAAAAATGTCCAAAACATCAAATATGGTCAATATTTACACAGAAAAGTATATCAATATAGTCCTTACAACACTATGCGTATTTTGTACAATTTTCGGCACATAATGTTGCATAAGTCCGTCAAAACTCGTCAAAACAACGTAGCTGAAAAAATCGGTGTGTACACCTCAGCTCGTCACGTGACCGGAAATCCTATTCCGGGTCAACGGTCGCATTAGCTCAGTGGTTAGAGCGTTCGCTTCGTAATCGGGAGATCGTGAGTTCGAGTTCCGCTCGTGCCATGGCTGCGTCAAACCTGTGACATAAATATAGGTAGTGATTGCTCCTTCGCCAAACGCTCGACACTAAGAAGTGAGAATCACTGGTCTTTCGGACCGTTAAAGAACCCTCATGTCTACGGCCCTGAGCACAATGCATACATCTAAGTTTCTGGTACTTCACGTACAGCTGGTGACGTCTCAATATGAGTGAAAAATTTTCGACGGGACATAAAACAAACAAACAAAACATCTGTGTTATTTCTAATAAACCATCTGATGTCACAAAACCATTATTGCGTCAAGGGGACTATTGGGGATTTTATACCTTGCTGTCATGTGCAATGGATGCACGTCTTCCGAAGAACTTTTCCCGTGGGGATCCGGGTTAGAATAGGTCCTCAGTATCCCTTGCTTATCATAGGCATGGCATGATAAAGATCCCTCCCTGCTCAATTGCAAAGGCCGTAAACGCCGGGGGGGGGGGGGGGGGCGTTAAACAATGAAAAGGCTAAGATAACGAACAGTATTCACTCTCGTAATTCCTATAGAAAATACAAATCTGAGAGATGGGCAAACACGGATCCCTGGATATACCAGAGGTGGGGTCAGGTGCCTAGGAGGTGTAAATATCCCCTGTGGACCGGTCACACCCGCCGTGAGTCCTACATTCCGATCAGGTAAATGGAGCAATCCACAGTCGGAATCAGATCAAGAACGGTCTAACAATTGGTATGAAACACGTCAGACAACATTTGACCTAATGCAAGGTTGTACTGGCAAGTTAGATCGTTATATCGACCATAAAATGTGCGAAATACTGACTTTAGACGACATTGTTCAAACCCCTGTTATGTCAATTTCTTTGTCAGCAGCCTGTCTCGATTTAAGAACTGATCATATGCAGAATAAACTCTTGCGTATCGAATCAGTTGGGAGATATAAATACCATGTGTAGGTGTTGATGGAATATTACAACATAGATAATGAAAGTTGACGATGGAGAAAATGAAATCATCCCGTTTGTCATAAAATTTAGTTGTTAGTTTGATACCAGCATCTATTAATATACGACCAACCAACCAAATCCAAAGAAGTGTATTTTCCAAAAGTTAAAAACATTACTATTTTGGAATAGAAGTGAACCTCGTTAATATATTTTGTAACTACAATAAAAATGTAACTTACTAGAATTACAATATTTGTAAAGATATATAACATTAAAATTTCTTCAAATACTGCAATTAACCTTTGTATATTTCCCCTATGGGTGATCGAATTAAGGTTTTGTACGCAGGTTTGATTTCTAATGTTTGTTCATTTTACACTGATGAAACATACATGCATAATATCTGTAAATGTCAGATTTAAAATACTGCAATTGATCTATATTTTCTGCATGAATTACCGTTAAAATTTTGGGAGCAAGTCCAATTTCTATTAACTCTATATAGGTATGAAGCGTTTACATGTATATGTATAAATAGTGGTATCTTCCATTAGACTTGCTTTAGATGTTGCAATTTCAAATGATCAACATCTAATTTCTTTGGTCAATGCAAATTCCACTATGCATTATACAATGATGAATTTGTCAAGGGCGGTACTTGTGTATATAGAGATGTGTACAGCCCTCCTAGTTTTGTGTGAAATATTTTAAAATAGCTTGAAGAGGAATAAGACATCGTCAGAATATTTCGAAAGAAAGTAGGTCACAAATCAATTAATATATGTGATGTCTATTCCTTATCCTTGTTGAGATTGTTATCTAATTAGTTTAGGCTGTAAATTTATCTTTAGTTCGGGGTTGTATTTTCTCTCTCGATACTTTTACAATAAAATTGCAGTTATTCGCTAATAAGATAAATATTATGTTCTTAATTATCATATACATATTACACACTTTTCACCCAATGAGAGATTTTGAAGGTGTGTTGCTTCTCCTAAAGCAATTTTTGTGACATTTAGAGGAAAACATTTGGGTGCGACCGCGTCTAAGTATACACATCATTTACCATGTATTTATATGGTTATTCATAAACTTACACATGTACATACTTCATGTCGTTTATACACTTCATGAAGATGTACCGGTAAATCATTCTGTACAGATAACAGTTACGAACGTTAGCGCCATGCAAGGTCCAACTTTGTGGCAATACACCCACAGCAGGTTACATACACACCTCTATATGAGTGAAATATTCTTAAATGTGACCTAAAATAAAAATAACAAAACCAACGACAACAAATAAAAATAAATTAGAAATACCAACTTGACCTACTGCATATGCAAATATCGAATCATATTAACTGATACTTAAGCCATTTCATGATCATAGACAAATCAATGACGTACAATTATTGACATTTTCTTGTTCAATACGATGCTATACCTACCTGAAATGTACAATATTCATTGAGTCCAGAGGGCTATGTTAATAACGTACTAGCTAAAGCATCGTATTGACCGAAAAATGTCATTAAGTGTTTTACTGTAAGATTGAATAAATTAAAACAGTTGACCTTCTCTGTTTACATCGATAATGCATGACTTAATTGAAAGTGATTAGGGACACGAGCCTTCGTTTAGCATTGGGTAATTTAAAGCATCGAAAACGGCTACTAGAGTTTACGAAACGATACCCGACCAACCAATTTTTTTATTACATCTATAGTGCAAGATTTAGTCGAAAGTGATAATAGTAGACGCGAATTTTCATTGGACGACCAAAATAAATACATAAAAAAAGAGAAAAATAAAAAGATCACTAATCGTATCGGTATCTATTTTATGATTTGCATTTGGTTCGATGATAGTAAATGTTTTAAAAGTATGTTGGGTCTCAACCAATCAGAAAGCTCAAAATTATTCATTATTCAATTATATGAAGATAATTTTCATTAGTATATCGATTTTCAAAAGTAAAGGATACCATCGAGACTAATAAATTTCGAGCGTTTTTCATTGGTTAAGTAACACATGACTGATCTCTAGACAAATTTTAGTTAAATATTGCAGTTGGTAAAGGTTGAAAGGTTTAAAAGAAAGATATCTTTTTCGCTTAGAGAGATATCTCTTTCTGCAATTTTAAAAGAGACAAGTCGTCGATTTACGGAGATATCTCATTTACTATGATATCGTTCATACATGTATCTTTCTTAATAAAAATATCTCTCACCATCGCCTTACTTAGAAAGGCATCTTTGGGAAGATTATCTTTTTCTTTCATTAGAATAGATATCATTGTACTTCTAAGTGGCATCTCTGTAATTCTAAGTGATATATTGCTTTGGAAATGAATAGCAAAACAAACTGCCATGGAAATATCAACATTTTAGTGAAGATGAACAACATAAATGGACCTTTTAGAAACAGTCCAAAATATGAAATTCTTTGTAAAATCTTGGTCATTCTTCCAGTCATTTTCAATTTCATGAAATTACAAACAGAAGCTAAGGTAATTGATGTCTAATTCCAATTTTCAAGAGATTTTTTGCTTTGTTTTGTTTTGAAATTTACAAACTCAGCTGGTGGTACAAAAAAAATGAACAGAAGGGATCAACCACAAGTAACCCAATCAACTGTGTAACTCGCAGTTTCAATCCTATGTTTTAAATACAAGAGATCTGTGGGCCACATCGCTCATCTGAGTCATCTTGGCCCATATTTAAAGATTTTCCCAATATTTTCGCATGTAAAACTTTGATCCCCAATTGTGGCCCCACTCTACCCCCGGGAACATGATTTTAACAAATTTGAAACTGCACTATGTCAGGAATCTGCTTTGTAAATTTGAACTTTTCTGGCCCAATGTTCTTGAGTAGAATATTTTTTTAAAAATTTCGATATATATTCGCATGTAAAACTTTGATACCTATTGAGGCCCTACCCTACCTCCCCCCCCCCCCCCCCCCCGGGAGGGGGGCATGATTTTAAGAAACGTTAATCTGTACGATGTCAGAAATCTGTTTCTGACCCAGTAGTGCTTGAGAAGACCTGAGTCCCCTTTACTCAAGAATGATTTGTACCAAGTTTAATTGAAATTGGCCCGTTGGTTTTGGAAAAGAAGATTTCTAAAGTTTGTCAGTGTATTTTTGCTATTTAGCTATTATCTCAACTTGGAGAAGGATGTTACCCTTAGTTTAAAAAGCTTGAATCCCCTTCACCTAAGGCCGCTTTTTGCCAAGTTTCGTTGAAACTGGCCCAGTGGTTATGGAGAAGAATTTGAAAAAGTTAAGAGTTTACTGAGAGGTGAAAGAGGGACAGCAGGTGATCAGAAGAGTTCACTTGAGCTTCCAGCTCAGGTGAGCTAAAAACTTATATTCAAGGGTTTGGAGAAAACGAAAGGTCACAAGTGCAGTTCATACAAAAATAAGTCTTGATTGCAGTAATCAATACGTTTAATTTTCATTTATTACAAATTTACGATTTTATTTATTTATTTATTTATTTATTTTTTTTTTTTGCGCTGTCACGGCTAACCGAAAAGTCGGTTAAACGGGGTAAAAATACATTCGGTTCAGTTCGGCTTGTATTTTCTGAATTTCGATTCTGTTTCATTTACGTTTTACAATATCCGGTTTGTTTACCACACGCGCTATGATTGGTTCGATATTTTTATCATTGAAATTCCATGTAACATCTTAAATAGTAATTAGTTGGATATGTGATAGTGATTGCGTTTATACAGTAAAATAATTACTTCAGGGAAGTCATTATTCCTAAACTCATTAAGTTATTTTATCACACAAGATAAAACCGAACCAAAATAAAAACAAAACAAAACAGATAAACAAAACAAAAAACAAACAAAAAAACAAAAACTAAAAAAAAAAACAACCCACAAACAAACACCCCCCCCCCCCCCCCAAAAAAAAACCCCAATAGTTTTGTTTTCTAAATTGAATTGAACCAAAATATATCTGAACCGTAACAGCCCTAAAGTTACTCCCCGGAATGCAGTTTGTAAAATATAGAAGCAAATAATTATGGCTTCCTGATATTAATGAAATAAATGAATTGATAAAAACAGTTTATTTTGGTGTGAATATGCTACAGCTGCAAATATCTATAAATGTATATTTTGGTTATTACTTTGTTTAAAATCTGCCACGTGCAAATCAGAGTTGCAAACATGCACAACCCAGCAAATAATATCGCCACTATGACGCGACGTAGAGCTGAGGGTTCTATTTGAAAACTAGATGACACATTAAGCACATTTCTGAAGCATGTTTGCTGATCATATTTATGTTTGCTTCATTTGCATACCATCATGACGGTACTTCCACATTTACCTTCTTCAATGACAACTGCATTATTAGTTTGGCGGTTTCAGGATTTCAATTTAGATGGGCGTGGAAAAAAAATATGAGGGTCTGTTGATCGCCGTTAGGCTCCCAGTTCGTCCTGATGGGGTCCGTATTTGGCTATATTTTAATAACGAAATCTGGTGTATAACTAATAGATTTTTCAAGTGCACGTGCTGCAATCCAGTTTGGAAATGAAAATAATGTTTCAGTTTTTACTCTTCATCCAATCACGTTTGATAACACTGTTGGCTCCCTGTGTCTGGCATCTTTTTCATAAACAGATTTGGACGACGTCCGTATTTTAAAATATCTTTTCTCTGTATTTCCTCGATACACTTTTTATATATATAGCACTTGTAAGTTAAAGATGTTTTGAGGCGCACCTGGTGATTTTAAAATGGATTCTTTTAAGTTCTTCTGCATTTTTAACGGGAAAATCCAATATAAAACCAACAACAACAACAAAAATCATACACATTTTTTGTTAAATTTCTTAAATACTCTAGTATTATCATTATGTTTTGTTTAAAAGCGAGTCTTCAAATTGAATTGTACTTCTGTTTCCAGTTTTAAATAAACCATTTTATATTACAATTTCCGTGTGTTTCTTTGGAATCTTTAAAGATTTTAGCGGCCGATTTGATGCTTTGCATCAAAATTATCATGTGCAAAAAATGTAGTGCTTTGCTTTGCGCTGTGTTGGTGATATTTCAATCAGCTTTTGGCGGTTGGCAAGATGCAAAGAGGACCCCCTCCCTCCTACAATTAATAATCAGACAAAGAGGGTTCTTTTAAGAAAACAACTCCTTTCCAGTACATGTATCTTGGAGTTCACTAAATTGCATTTACCTCTTAGTTTCTTCCATCCGACTCCTGCGATGAATGCGTTATATATCTCAAACGACAAGCGCCTCGTTTCTCAAAGCACTCAACAAGATGAGTTAATTCTCACGAGGAACACAATTTTAATTCAACAAAGCTTCAACTTTGACTTTTCACTCATTTATAAGTTTTTTAAAATGTTGGACAAAATAATCACTGTCCTTGAGTTTGGCACAAGCATTGACCTTGTCTTTTTTTTTTTACTTGACCACGTGGTTTCTGAATACTAGGTAGCCACAAAATGTAAGTAAAGGTTAAAGTTGTAGATAGAGGGCAATAAAAGTGATCCAATTTCATGTAAATCTTGATTATAATCTATTAGGTCCTCAGTACTCCTTGCTTGTCGTAAGAGGCGGCTAAATGGGGCGGTCCTTCGGATGAGACGGAAAAAACCGAGCCCCGTGTCACAGCAGGTGTGGCACGATGAAGATCCCTCCCTGCTCAAAGGCCATAAGCGCCGAATATAGGCCTAAATTTTGCAGCCCTTCATCGACAATAGTGATGTCTCCATACGAGTGTAAGATTCTTGAGTGGGACGTTAAACAACATACAACCAACAAATCACAAAATAAAATTGCATATTCACACATGTTTAAACCTTATTGGCGATTCACAAGAAATACAATACAAACCTACAGTTGAACACAATGGAAATAAAAATCCCTCTTTAGGTAGATACGTCCATGAACATTGATTACTTGTTTCATTGTATTGTAATTTTCAATTTGGGGAAAAAAAAGAAAGAAAGAAAGAAAAAGAAAATAAATTTTAAAAAACTCTTTGCAGGCGAGGTTAATAAATTTGACAAGGATGCAGAATTACATATAAAAGAATAAGAAGACATTAATGTATGTAATAACTAGTTTGTCTGTATATTGTATTATATCGATTTGTATGTAAATTAGCTCATGTTTTAATTGTTTTTATACTCCAATAATATAAACAACCTAGATATTTATTTCTCTGTGATGACCTTGAACAGAAGTTGTATATTAAAATGTTCCCTATAGATTCGATGTGTAGAGATTGAAGTCTTCAGAATTGTTAGAAATCGCAAATAGATACGAAATACTGTTTTTGAATTCTCCGTGTGTACAGTCCGCAAACGAGTCGTGTATAGTCAGGACAGATCTACAAATCACAGTAGGCATAGGAAAACCATGCGAAATACGTGTTAGAATTTTCATGTGACATAGTTGCACAGAAGTTTACAAATTGAATTCAACCGCCCTTAAGAGATACACACAGTTAACAAAGATGAAGTGAAGAGTTACATCATCAAATGAACCTCAAATATTAAATTTTTATCATTATAGCATGCTTGGTGATCGAATTACATCACACAAAGATTTTGCCATGGGCTACTTAAATGCCTTATGGTTTCCATAATCGCGGTTTACATGGCATGACATCTTTATATTAAAATCGCCATGCCTGAACAAATTGAACTTTACTAAATCTCATATCCGGGGCTGCAATATAATAACCGATTATGAAGCAGTCCCGGAGAAAATCAGGAGCTTTTGTCACGGAAAGGTCCGAGTAATCTTTTGTTATCTGGAGAAGAACGGAAATTTTGTTTCAAGTTTTAACGACAGGGAGATGGTTCCAAGTTAATTCAATTGTCCCCCGTGTTAGACTCCTAGTATATAGGGGAGATAAATCTGTTATTGAATCAGCATGTTGATCAGCGAGCGCGGGAAATCTTTAACATGCGTTGTAACAGTATTATCTGGCTGTGATGATTGTTTTCTCCTCTTGAGAAGCAATTTTCTAATACGATAACAGAAACAACATTGTATGTGGTTTTGCGGCACCATCTGCTCGTTATAGAAAGTGCATCGCCCGTGGTGCTACATGCAACTAAGGGTTTTACCATCATATCTATTGTTAATGTCGCCCTATGGCAATTTCGACAGTGAAAAGGTTTTGTAAGCATTGTTTTAAACGTAACGATTTGCACTTCTTTAACTATAAACGAAGAATAATTGAAATCTTCAAAGACGGCAAGAAAATTACTTAAACGATTAAGAACAAGCCACCAGAGTAGATATCTCGTGAATGAACGATGATGCTGATGGTGTTTTCGTGGGAAACACGTAGTTTGAATAAAAGTTGATGCAAGACGGTAGTCATCTCAAAAATCCTATCAACTAGACAAAAGTACATTTTTCTTCAAACATATGTTTCAATAATATAAAGAAATTTTAAAAGAAATGATTGAGGGTCGGTTCATAATTTTCGGTTCTTCAAGCGGTTCATGCTATATGTGAAGCCACTACTCTCGATGGGTATTTGTTTTGCAAGTATGTAGAAATACATCTCCATCCATGCTATTTCAATGTAATAATTATTTTTCTGGAGAGTTAATGGTATATTATACAAGAACCTCTACAATGAAACGGGCGAATACAACGATCTCATAAATCCTACAAAGAATACAAAATTGAGATCAAGGCAAACACAGATCCCTGGGAACACAGAGGTAACCTCAAGTACCAAGGAGGAGTAAGCATTTCCTGTTGACCGACCACATCCACAGTGATCCCTCCATCTTTACCTGGCAAAGAAAGTAATCCGTCATCAAAATAAACACCATATTCAGGTACTACATAATATGACAAGTTGATGATGGAAAAGATGAAGTCATCCCGTTTGCTATATAAAGTAGAGTTGTTAGTTTACCGTAAATGTCTATGTCTACGTTTAGTAAAACATTCAAATATGAAACAGATGCTGACGACCCCGTGGTGTTTTTTATCTGGAGTTCTTTGGAATATATTGAATCAACATATGAATGAAAATGGACAATGTTAATAAGTAAAACATCCTCGATGTATCCTAAATGTCGAGTTGAAAGCCACAAGAGATTTCTTCTCAAGTAGATATTTTTAAATACATTTCGCCTCATATGAAAACAAAACGAGTCAGATAATAAAGTACCATAATTTGTGCCCATGGGAATACCAACAGACTGTTGAAAGACCTGTTCTCCAACGACTGCATAACTATTGTCAGTGAAGCATCTTTTTAATATCAACTTTACAGTAGTTATGTGTAGAATCAGAATGATTAACAAAATAATTTTTCGGATGACTGATCATAAGATATGAATATTGTCGAGTTTATTTTTCTTGAAGAAACAGCTGTCTGTAATGTTGAAAAGCCTAGTCTTTAATTTATCGTCAAAATTGATAATCTAAAGTATTGAAGAAAAATTGTGATGCTGTTGATTTTGGGAAAGCTTTGTGATTTCAAATTTACTAAAGTTCTTTGTGAATTCTGAGGATCCATGTTGTAGGGTTACTGAATGAGTTTAAGGTTCTTCCAAACCGACAGAATGACTATGCCCGAGTTCAGCATTCGATAATTGTTTTATCATTCTGAAACGCTATTGGTACGGATTTGAATGAAATCTATTGACTCATAAGAATTATTATCAACATGAATTTTGGTAAACTTATGAAATCAATGATTCACAAAATTAAGTATTCAGTGAAAATTTGAAATAATTATACTTCTATACTATATTTAATGATTAATAAAAATTCAAATATATTTCAAAAGTAGCTCCCATTTCTATTTGATATATGTTACTCTTAATGAACATATACTACATCAGTGCGTTTGTCTCAATGTTTCGATTTTTGCATCGACGAGTTTTCCGACATCAGTAGTCGAAAGTCGCGAATGATCGCTTAAACACCATATACTGCTAATTTTGTTTAGAAAATAAATTTTATTTTTGACAGTTCATGAGGATACGAACTGAGACGATTCATGCCGACGGCATATTTTATGAAGCGCATTAGCGCTTCATGAAAAGTTTGCCGGCGTCAAGTGTTGCCGTTCATACAGGTTGTTCCACAATACGAGGGCTGTTCGATATGTAATGTGTATTGTACCACAGCGCGATAGTGCTTTGCACGATTTCGTGGATGATGATACTCTTGAATAGCTCTATTCAATGCCTTTCCAACGGTATAAACACGAGTCTTCAGCTCCACTTAGTTTTTAAACTTATCATTTCAATAGAGTCAGTCGTTGACCACTGTTGTAAAAATGGCTGGAAAAAGGGTCGAGAATATTGAAGAAATTAGAGCTTATTTAAAAGTTCGCACAAAACTCGGTCACTTGGTAATGCAGATTTTTCCTGAATTGGGGGGAAATTTATGGGTCTGATAAGGTATTTTATGAAACAGTTCGTAGGTGGAGAAAGAAATTTCTGACTGGCACAGACTCCGTCAAAGATGGAGCAAATTCTGGCCGACGTGTCACTGTAACAGGCAAAGCAAATGTCTCCAAAGTCAGGGAAATAATTGAAAGTGATGGCAGGTACACGATACGTAATATTGCCAAAGTTGTTGGCATATCGCTATCGAGGGTGCATTTCGTTTTAATGCGTATTTTGAAAGTTTGAAAGATTTCTGCCAGATGGATACCGCATATATTGTCAGATGACCAAAAACGGGTACGAGTACAAACCGCTAAGCAATTGATCAAAATGTTTCCCAAATTCAATCAAAGACAATTTTCAAACATTGTTACTGGTGACGAAACATGCATGGGTTCACTATTTCGAATCAGTAAGAAAATTGGAAACAAAATATGGCTAACTAAACACGGTAGAAGTCCTGTAGTTGCCAAAAGAACCATAAGCACGAAGAAGGTTCTTTTTTGCGTATTCTTCTAATGGGATGTACAAATTCCGGTGCCAAAGGGCAAAAATTTACAGGTCGGTTATATCGAGATGTTATACTAAAAAGTTCAAGAAATATTCTCATAAACGACGCCCTGTGTTAGGATTTAGGCATATTCGTCTAATTCATGATAATGCTCCATCACATACATCTGAGCTTGTGAAGCAATTTTTGAAGTCAGAGAAAGTTACCATCTTGCCACACCCACCGTAGGGGCTATGGGGCTATGGGGCATGCGACTGTTTCCTTTTTTCAAAACTTAAAAAGTTCTTATCTGATCGTCGTTACAAATCCCGACAAGCCCTTGACTCAGTCTACCTAAATCAGCGTACCGTGACGCATTTCAGAAATGAATTCAGAGATTGAAATTATGTATTTCAAACTGCGGAGAATATTTTGAAGGGATGCAATGTTCATTCACTATTTGAATCGAATGCTTTTGAGATTTCGTACAATACATATTAAATATCGAACAACCCTCGTATCTGAATCTATTTTAAGCGTAATTAATTTTTCAAAGAATAATACAGACAGGGAATGATTACATAGTTTAAACACACTACCTCATAATTTTTACTACTTATATAATCATATGTTTTCAACAATGAATAAGCAAATGATGTAGATACAAACAAAATAGTACAAATTCAGATGTCTACCAAGTGACGTCCTTTCTGCGAAATAACTACGTCAGTGTGCTTATTGAAGTTCATAATGGCGTATATTAATTTCGGCTCATGTCTTTCTAATTTCTTTTGAAATTGCAGATAAACTTTGCAATGTACGTTCGTTTAAATCTAGATTGGGTTCATATGCTGTCCTTTAGGAATCCCCACAAAAGAAAGTTTATAGCGGGTTCAGGTCAGGGGAATTTGCAGTTTTGTAGGAAAATAAGCTTCTTACAACCAATCAGTGACTACCTTGGCAGTGCATGAGACTGCGTCATCGTAATGAAACTATTAGCTGGATTGATTATTCTTCGTATAAAATTTCTTCTAACATACTTTTGAGGTGTTTCTTCAAGGACTTTTCGAACTTGCTCAATAATGTTCCTGTGACAACTTGATCTTGGTCTACGAACATCTGAATATCTTCTGTCACAAACGGAATAAGTGTTTCTAATCTCAAACCAATCTATGAATTTGTGATCAGGTGAATTTCTCTTGTGGATACTTCTGTTACATAAGTCTCATTATTACTACTGGTGATTCCGTCTCATGATAGATCTTAAAAATATCCTTAGCTCGCTCTTCAGGCAATGCCATTTTCTACAAAAACTGACAGGTAAAACATTCTCATGATGTAACTCAAGACATCATAATGCCTCTAAAATAATGCAATTTCCTGAATTCGTTTTCCACGCGTCAAATTTTATGCATTTGTCTTTTATTCAGTATATAAATCAAATATTTTGTATCGAAAAAATTGTAACAATATCATTTTAGATTAGTATTGATAATATGGAACACTCTGTACCAGCATATAGTTTCAAAAATGAAATTTCCCCGTGGGGATCCTGGTTGTTAGAATAGATCCTCCGTACCCCTTGCTTGTCGTAAGAGGCGTCCTTCGGAAGAGGCCCCGTGTCACAGCAGGTGAGGCACGATAAAGATCCCTCCCTGTTCAAAGGTCACAAGCGCCGAGCATAGGGCTACATTTTGCAGCCCTTCACCACCAATGGTGACGTCTCCATATGAGTGACAAATTCTCGTTAAGCAACATATAATCAATCAAAAATGAAATTTATTTTTAATATTCACATTCTACTTTCATCTATTTCAAAATTCCCAGTCGTTAAAATAGACGCACTATATTTATCACACTTTGTTTGCAACTGCACTGCATTCATATGGAAATGGATATCATCACAATTTGTAAAGGTATCAAAGGCGAAAACACTGGAAATGTAAATGTAATATAGTACCAGCCATTACGTCAAACGATACCTTATTCCGAATTTCTTCAGATGATTTAAATTCCATACAAGAATTCAGATTATTTCAATTTTAAAATTTTGGTACATGATTACAAATTTAAGACATTTGCCACCTTTCTGAATCTATTAGAGCGTGTTGTCAAAACGAATATACGTAAATTGCTATGATAGTATTTATTTTTTCATTTTGTGTGGTTTTGGAGACCATGTCTCACTATAAAGATAATAGTCAAAGGAAAAAGAATCGAAAGAAAAGAGATACAATTTGTATATTTAAACACAACTGACAAACATTTAGACCCTTATAAGTTTGTTTGTTTGTTTGTTTATAGCCGCCTGAGCAATTTTTCAGCTATCCGGCGGCTGTCACCATTACCGGTGACAGGGCTGCAAATTTAGGCCTATGCTCGGTACTCGGGGCCTTTGAGCAGGGAGGGATCTTTATCGTGCCACACCTACTGCGACACGGGACCTCGGTTTATACGGTCTCATCCGAAAGACCGGCACCCACGTCCCACAGTGGGATTCGAACCCCCGACTCAAGGATCATCAGATCTTTGAGCCCGACGCTCTAACCACTGCGCCACGCGGGCGGCGACCCTTATAAGTGAATCATGATTGTCAATATACAGTTTAGAATGGTTTATTCTAAGCACAGAAGACAAAATGATACAATAACCTTTCACGATTTGTATCATGTTTACAGAAATGTAATCTTAAGAACCAGCACCTTCAAGAGTTAAAAAAAATCGGTGGGCTGAGTTTTCTGGTTATTGACAAAGTAAATCTACTTGCATTGTAAACTTTATTTTTGCGAGAGAGAGAAAAAAACACTTCGTGAACGGCGACAGTTATTTGGAAAAATGGCGTCTAATCACACAGATTGGTGAGGACTGGTCAACAATTTGATGAACAACTCATCGATTACTTGGTAATCATCGGTACATTAAACAAAGAAGGTGGCACTATGCTCCCCAAAATCAATGCGGTACTGGTAACAAAGTCGGGTTCGGTGACAAGTTGACGGATCGGGCTTGTTCTCCCTGTTTACGTTGTAATCTAAGTGGTGATTACGAGTAAACATTTGTTTTATTTCCCTTGTCTCTATTGTTTGCTAATGACGGATAGAAATGGGTATAATCGTTGTAATCTTCATGTTTTCCAAAAGGTTTTGTCTACTATCAAAGATAATCTAAATGCCTCTTCTGTCCTAATTTATCTTCATCTTGGGGATTTGCCATTTTTGGTTTTTCAAACCAGTCTGAGATTAGAAAATCTTGGAACTAATTGATTAACGTAATAAAAATGTCAGGGAAATACATGTATACATAATGACTATTGTAAATGAGTAATGGGTATGAAATAAAGTATGTTGAAGCGTCATCTATCACTTTTACAGCTGGAATTGTTTATTTAAAAGAAAAAACTTTTTAAAAATGCCGTGAACTAATAATATTTCAATTACCTTGATTAACAATAGATACAAATACCGAATGCACAAGGTTTCACAATTCTTTTCATAACCACAATGAAAAAAGAAAGAAAGAAAAGAAAAAGAAAATTGAATGAAACAAGATATATCTTTCTCAAAGAAAGTGATTTTACTGCACTTAAAAGCCTGATCACGCTGTCATAAATACCTTTAAATTACAGCATGTCTGTATCAAGAGCACAAATGGCTGGAAAGTGATAGAAATAAGAAATTAACCCAAGGTGTACCAGGTTCTCGCCAATTAACTCCTCCACGATACTGAAATAACGGCGTTCAACAGTAATATTGTGGGTAGCTTTTATATTTACTAGTATAATAAATTACACGTCGTTTCCTCTACACATAACATCTAATATTTGAAGCTTTTGATATCCAAAACGCACATTAATTGGATATACTTACATTTGCAACATTTTTTTTATAAAACGCTATACACCTGTAAGGAGTTTTACTAACTTCATAAGTTCAAGCTTAGTTACTATAAATACCTGTCTTATCAAACTTCTTGCATGTAACTTATGTTACGCTAAAAAATAAATTATCGTAACGATAATTACGATAGCCTAAGTTATTCCAAGTTAAGATATTCATCTTAACTTGTTTTCTTTATTAAAATGGCTGCACTCATGCTATTCTAGGACATTCTGAGAGAACGCAAGCATTCCGAGTACATTGCAGGCAACACAAAGTCCCCTACCGCTAGGATAATTCAGTCAAAAATGGGTCAAGCAAAACGAAACTCAAACTTATCTGTAACTATCCAAGACAAAGCCATGCATAAAATTCCATTTGAATATCTTAATCCAGTGCGGAGAAAAGTCCGGAAAACCTTAAGCGGAATGATAGACAGACGGACGGACGGACAGACAGACCGAGGGTAAACTAATAGTTCCCTTCAGCAAAACCGGTAGGGGACTAATAAACACAAACCTCTCGTCACCATCGAATGTTTATCTATTTTAGAGCACAGTTAATTTAGTAAATCAGAAGCATCATATCGTAAGTTAAAACATACGAAACTCTGAAGTCAATAAGAAAGTTAGTAAAACTTGCACCCGAGTCGTATCTATATCGTATGGATACATTCTCTGGTCAAGAGTCCAGTACTATGCAATTCAATGGTGCCGTCATAATCAATTGTGAGCAAATTTAAGAAATAAAGTAAATATTTTCAAACATATATGTATATTTCATATGCTATAGAAGCAATGAGCACTTGATATAATGAATACGTTACTAACTGTATCTCTGTCGTATAGTTGTTTAAAAATGAGTAGCAAATAAGTTTACATGGGTTTCAACATTTTCATTTAAAGTCAGTATTTCGCAAATTCTATGGTTGATATGACAGTCATAATATACAATAACTCAACTTTATGACAAGCAGGGTGACTTTGGTTTCTCCATCGTCAACTTCCCATATCTATGTAGCAAATATTCCATTTTCACTTGTAAATGGTGTTTATGTCTCTGAACTGATTCAATACACAAGAGCATGTTCTACGATTGATCAGATTTCAAATCCAAGCAGGATACTGACAAATTGATAGATTAATTGATTAAATATTGTTTAACGACCCGCTGGAGAATCTTTCACTCATATGGAGACGTCACCATTGCCGGTGAAGGGCTGCAAATTTAGGCCTATGCTCGGCGCTTATGGCCTTGAGCAGGGAGGGATCTTTTACGTGTCACACCTGCTGTGACACGGGACCTCGGTTTTTGCGGTCTCATCCGAAGGACCGCTCCATTTAGTCGCCTCTTACGACAAGCAAGGGGTATTGAAGATCTATTCTAGCAACCCGGATCCCCATGGGGTTTGACAAAATGAATTGGTGTTACAGTCTCGTTTAAAGTCAGTATTTCGCAAATTCTATGGTCGTTATAACGATCTAATTTACAAATACAACCTGTAATTAGGTCGAATGTTGTCTGACCTTTTCATATCAGTTGTTGGGCCGTTCTTTACACACTAAGTTTGACTACGGATTATTCAGTATGCCTGATCAAGATATAGGGCTCACGGCGGGTGTGACCGGTCAACAGGGGATGTTTACTCCTTGTAAGTACCTGGTCCCACTCTGGTGTATCCAGAGGTCCGTTGTTTATCCCACTCTTAAATTTGTATTTGTTATAGAAATTATGTGATTGATTACTGTTCGTTATTTTCACTTTTTCACCTTATTTCTTCGATCCTATTCAAGTGTATAGCATTTGTTTTCATTTGTAACACGCAACGTGATTGGCTAACTGGCAGTGATCAAAATGAATTAAATCGCGCCAAAGGAAATCAACTAATGAAGTAATGATTTTCATATGTTTCTGTAAAGTGCTCTAATTCAAATATTTTCAATTTTCATATTTATGTAAACGATATGAATTATATTCATATGAGTTTCAAAAAGTTAAACGATTAGAAAATGAAGGTGATTTTAACCAATTTTCAAGTGATAGCGTTGTTTTGATGCTTTTTGATAGTTTTAAAGCGTAAACTGTCCTGAAAGATGATATTGTATGTATTTTTGTCAAATTATTAGCTTCATTCATTAATGTATGCATAGTAAATATGCTTTACTATAACTCATGTCGAGTGGGAGGTCATCAGTGCAAGTAACACACATGCTAGATATCGAAGTCCTGTCTCTTACGATCTAGGGTGTCCCAGACAGATAGACAGACAGACAAATAATTGTTTACGTGTCGCTATGCTTTGCAATTTACACAAATTTAGGGAACTATCAGTCAGAAACAGAGTTAAATATTATTATTGTATTGGTTCCATCTATAAACATAATTCCTTCTCAAATAAGATACGTGGTCCAAGATAGAAGTGAATCGCAGTTCTGTTAAAAAAGTAAATGCATGTGTACCAAGGGATATATATGAAACCGATATTTGCAAAGTGGTTAACTTTTGTGACAAATCACCGCTGTATACAGCGAGAGGTGACCCTTTCAGGTTGGGACAAAAAACCCACAAGATCCTATAAATCACGGACAAGCCCGGTTTCTGCTACCTGTCAATAAAGTAGTTGATAAATAATTAATACAGGGAGATTGGATTATATTAGAGGTGCGATAATTCTTGTGTTATTTGTTATGCATTCATTTCACAACCGACTAAGGCGCCTTCCTCGCAGTTTATCAAAGGAAAGTAAACGCATTGATACTTAGGAAGGTTGACAGCCCAAATGGAGTAGATTTAAGTGATATTTACAAAGACGCAAATTAGACATGACTAATGTTTTGTTCCCATAATTATACGCACATTTACTTACCCAAGTCAAACATTCACCGGCTATTACATGTGGCTATAGGGAGATATTACTACGCGATCGTGAAGTGGCGGACTACTTGATAGCGCCAGACGTATCACTATTTGCAGGCCTACTGGCGCTTCTTACCTTCATCAAACATGATATATTACCGAACAACCCGTGTACACCCGCAATTCAAGATACCCTAGTTGTTTCAAATCTCTCCACATAAAAACTCCGAATCGTGTAGTCTTTTTTCAACATCTGTAAACTTTCACATCTATTTAAAACGGGGTTACTTTTGTGAAAGGTTTTTTTTGTGATAAAACATTAAAGGAAAGAAGGGTCTTGATGTCAAATTATGTTTGTAGTCTGGGTCCTCATTTTGCAGTACAGGAACGAAGTCCTTCACGTAAGCCCCCAGACTCCAGTATAACTGCGGACTAATCTCTTCAAGCTAAAACTTAATGCCGCTAAGTGTATCTGTCCTATCTAACTTCAAAATATAAGCTTTATAGATAATCCCTTTTTTTAAAAATGATAATCGATGGTTGGTCATTTATCAAGCGGGCTTTTAGCACCTAAAGAGCGACAAGACTGAATCTTAAGACCGATTGTCTCGCTTAAAACTGGCGCTTTTCGTCTTTTAATTCGCAGCTAATTTTCGCAGGAACTGTTCTTATCCATGGTTTAACCTTGTCTGTATAGAACCAAAATGTGTCATTTATGTATTTAGTTTAAAAATTATAAATTCCAAGCTTTAAAAACACTTTAACACAAAATGAAAACAATCTGAGATCATAAACATAATTGAATGTCCTTTGAATTTAACAGACAACACGAAAACTTAAAAAGTTGACTGTGTAAAATTATCATGGTAACGTTCTTACAATATTTTTATATGCACATCTTTTGACGGACCCTTTTTCGTCCGTACGTCTGTTAGCTTTTAAAATCATGTCCAAGTCATTTCTCGTACACAGTTTACTGTGACCCCTTTCTGCATGAAATCTTATGGCTGTACACACTCAAATCGTGTCCGCATCATATTCTCCACACTGCGTGACGTTGGACAATCAAACGTGGTCAGCTGATGTACCTTGAGAGGAAGGTGTGAGGCCTAGGACTATCAAACTTAGTCATTTGGTATATGGAGAGGGCGTCGTGCACCAAAAATAGGTCACTGTGACCTCATATTGAAATGTATTGCTATACATGTACAAAATCGTGCCCAGATCATATGTTTCATACGTTGGGGCCTAGGACCATCAAGCATGGTCAGTTATAGCTGCAGATCTGTAGCTCTCTGGGGGAAATATTGTCACAGACTAGAGAACTACAGATCCATCCCTTATAAAAGCTTGCAATTTATATGCCAGAAAAATCTTCGAATGATTGAGGCCTAATATATCGCTGAATTCTTGCATTGCTTATCAAAAATTTAATATCAAACAATTCCTTATACATTTTCCCACTATACTTGTGTCCCGACTTATCTTCAAATATTCATTAAAGCCCCGTGCGAAAACGCACCTTCAAATGATTTCGCCTGTTGACATATCATTATCTTTATCTCCATATGCAAATAAATATATATTGGGTAACCACCCTCCTCCACTATTTTTAATAAAAGAAGTGAATGGGAAGAATATAAACTTGAAGGTAGTGAATCCATGTAGCGAAGGATGAGCGCTGTAATGCCTCCCTTCCCCCTGACCATTAATGAAATCGAAGCCTGGGGGGAAAGTTTGGCAGTTTTTGTTATTAAAGTCTCCAACCCCTAACCCCCTTTCCACGATTTAAAGGTTTGAAGATTGAGCCGGAAACCTCCAAAAATTCTATGACAATGGAAAAAACCCTTCATTTCAAAATACTTATACAACTGGTAATCTTCTGAGAGGATATGGAATACTCATGCGCAAAGAAATACTTTTTTGGGAGCTGTGAAACAGACAAATGACACTGAAGAAATATATATATATATATATATATATATATATATATATATATACACACACACACACACACACACACACACACACAGGTCTGCAACAGTTAATGGCTGTGTAAGGTTTCTTTCCTTCAATTTTCTTGGAATGATATTGAATTGATACGTGTTTCTATCAAAATCCAATGATTTTATAAAATCGACGAAAATGATGCACTTATCTACATACTAGCACAAAATATCGAAGCATTTCCAGTATCCGCTCGTTCTCAGTTCGGCTAAATGCCGTCAATACACCTCGTGCTGAATGGAATTGAAATTGTAAAGCAAAAACAAACAGATCTTTGATATTTCGGTCATAAAATAAGCGAATAAGCGGATATTAAAAGACTGATCCATTTTCCCGTGAGATTTATGGTCAGCCTGACCAGAGTGACACATTAATTTTCATCAATATGCTATAGAAGACGGCGAGAAGTACCCGCTCTGTGCCGTACAGTCTTAGATTTACAACTCAAAGCTCCGGGTGATTAGCGCAAGTTTGTCCTCGACTTAGGATCATCTTAGAATATAATTTATGTACACATAATGATGCGCGGTAAAATCGACTTTAAACCGTCATAAAGGTGTGATAAAGCCGAGCATCAAAGGAAAGTATCTGAATTGTCTTTAGATTAGAAATCCTCTCGCAAGATAAGGGACGGACAGTGTATGCAATACCCAACACACAGCTCACCAGAAAAGTGACGTTATTTTTATGTATTCAATTCTGCAAGCAAGACTGATAACGATAGAAAAGGTGTTAAGGAAAATGTAATAGCTCAAGATAAAAGAGACAAAGGTGTCAGTGTTAAGATTGATGCTTGTATCATATGCTTGTTAATTGCATAGAGTAAAGCGCTTCCGAGACACCCAGGGTTGACATTTACGGATATCTACTTGTGACATAGCTGTTAATGAAAGTCTTTCTTGCCCTCTAGGACGTAAAATATCCAACTAATCCGAATATTTAAAATGTTTGGAATATCGTACTTCCAGGATACTTTGAGCTAGAATTTGTAACGTGTTCATGACGCATTTCACATATAAGTTCTTGAAAAGAAACATCACGTCCATTTTCAATAAATACGGATAGCTTTGAGTGGTTCACAAGAACGTTTTGGAAGGATGAAAATCAGATTTTCCTTAAACACTATTAATGTAACTATGACTTCATCAAAAGAATAATGGTTTTGAACATTACATCATTCTACTGAGAACAAAAATTGCGGTGATCCACTGAGATCAGTTTATATAGGAATTATTTCACTTAACGTTAGATGTTACCTCTATTTTTACATATCGGTGGTTTTTAAAAAAATATAAGTTGTATACACAATCATGTAGATGACGGTTAAATAGTAACCACCCTCTCTCACAACATACAGTGACTCAGAAGTGCATATACACATGTCATATGTTGGGTTGAAATATACCATGGTTTGATCAATTCACACACACACACACACACACACACACACACACACACACACCTAATATTAAGTACACACATACACCTAACATTAAGTACACACACCTAACATTAAGTAATCGTGTGTCACAGTTATATTTCCAGTCTCATGACCCTCTGGTGACTCCAACTTGTTACGATTTATTAACTTCAGTTGCACAAAATTGGCGACGATTTTCATTAATAAATGAACGTACTGATTGACTACTTTTATTATATTTATAAGTCGATGATCTTAATTGAGATGAATAGATCTAGAATTATTTTCAATGCAATCTGTGCAGCAGTTTTCAGTAAAACGCTGAGCTCCGTGGCAGCGTCAACTCTAAATACTCGCATGATCCAGACTTTTTCAATAAGAGATTATTGAAACCAAATTTAATTAAACTATAAAGTTTTTTTTATCTCTAAGCTTAGTAATGAGTAAATATTTATCCAAACATGCCATATATACGATTGTTACACACATGCAGCAGCCATGATAGAAAGATGGATGTTTCGCTTCTGGGTCGATGAGGGCGCCACTAGTTTTGTCATCAGCGATGATCAGTCATATTTCGCTCCGTAGTTTGTCATCAGGGGTGTTAATATTAACGCCAGTACCTTGACAGGTTCTGCCCCAAGACTCTTATTTCAAAGAGAATTGTACAAAGGAAGACGTTAGTTGCCGGTAGGTCTACCTAGTAGACGAGTCACGTGATACGACTTCAGAGGTAACCTCAAATGTTCCACGGTAGCAAGATTGCCACGGCCATCATACCGGATTATTGCTGACGGTTTATGGAACATTGACAATTCCGGGGTTCACATGTTTTGTACAATGCACCAGTTTCATTTTTGTTTTGTAGGGAATTTAATTTTTCATAATAATTTTTTTCATGATAATTGTTCTTGATTGAAAAGTCGTGAAATTGCATATCGAGTTACATTTTTCAATATTTGAAAGTGACGAAGAATCAATACAGTTAACGTAATAATTGTTAAATTTTTTCTCCTTGACAGACAATGAGAAACCTGAGTAGGATATATAGATTTAGGTGTGCAAGCCTATGGAGAGAACATGAAATTCAGATCCAACCCCTTGAAATAAGATGTAATCACTAAAATTGATTTCCCTCGATTGTTACAATCTGCGAGGTCTTTTTTTCTTCATCTACCAACGTTTGAACCCTACCATACATGTTGCTCTGAATGAAGTTTAAAGTTACTGGAGGGGGGGGGGGGGGGTAACGTATATTTGAATCTTAGATTGTATAACACTTGTTTAGAATAGATAATTCATACGGTTTTCACACCAGTCTACAATTTGCTTCACAGATTTCAAATCTAGAAGATCACATATAATATGAAATAAATTACACTGTATCAATCAAGATATTTATTGAACAGGAGCACTAATTATTCCGTGTCGAAAACATGCACGATTATAATTCCTTTGTACGTTTGCTTTTCTACACTGCAATCGAAACTTCAACCCTATAATCTAGCCTTTGATATTGAAGAGGGTGCTACGAGTGCAGCAGTGTTTTTCTTCCACCGGGGCCTTAGTTTGATCGGGCCGGGAGGGGAGTGATAAAGATCAGCTCGGAGTGACAGCAATCAGATAGCGAGGGCGACTGTGACGGGGCTCGATTGATACCTGTACAGAGAAAGTACAATCGGTGTTCACTTTAACGCCTTCTTAATCAGTGGTTATTATACCTATAAAATCTTTATTTCAGAGCAAGATAGACGTTTCCCTAAATAGGTGTCGACATGTAGTTTTCCAGCCTGAGCGAGATGGATTCATATGTCAAAGTTCTGGTCAAATCATTTTGTGACAGACTCACAAAGAACCAACCAAAATATCTGCCAGACAATTTTCCTTTCGTTTTAATTTGATTACCAAATTAGAAGTTCTATTTAATTCCTTTGAATTTTATTTAAGAAATATGACACGCGTTCAAGGGACTTTCATACCTAGCTGCACATTTCTTTTCAAAATATTTTCTTTAACATAGTATTAGATTAGCCTTGGCTTTTAATCATGGATATAAATTGAAATGAAAACATGTCGCTTATCGAGCGGGAAAATGCGTTAATTAGTGTTCCCACTTAATATGTCTCCCCATGTCGTCATTTCAATTGAAAGATGTCTTTAATTTAACACAGTGTCATCAGATAAGTTTTCATAATTTTACACAACATGGATTTATTTCAACTGATACTAAAATACGAATACAAACTTTCTAGCGCTGCCAGAATATTAGACCTCCTTTTACTCCACAAAGACCTCTTATGTCGCAATTATACCTTCATATGTAGACAGAGTTGTTGCGTACAGTCTTGAAACTGTAAAACAAAATAAAAGAATTGGGGAAATTTGTTCTGAATCGTTTCGTAACGCAATACTTTAATTGTATCCCCCCATCTTTGACGCCGAGTAACCATTAGAACAGGTAGGCTTCCTTCTAATTGAGATATTACGAGGGTATTACTATCTCATCTTTCTACGCGTTGATATAAATTGTTATTGCCCCCCACCTTACGGGGACTGCCTCCCTGGTCTCTGAATAGTTGACACTGGATTAGGTTGCGTTCGTCCATGGGTAACTGTTACATGGGTTCCACGACCAAAGCTACAAAATTCTTCTGGAATCTGGCTGCTGACTTCCCTGAACTCCTTGGGTAGAAGAACACATTATCATCGAAATTGAAAGAGTTCCTGTCGAAGTAGCTATGTCTCACATTTGTTATACATAGAAACTTCTTTGTTATCAAAATGCTTAGCTTGAAAGATTTATTTGTAAGATAAATTTGATAAACCCCTTAGAAGTGTGAAGTATAAATGTTCCAATGCATGCATTGTATTGTGCAATGGCGCGTTTGATTTCAATCGCTCAACAGAATAGCCCAAGAGATAGACATAATTTTCAACAAACCTCTCATTTTCCTGTTCATTTTAACATAATGGATAATTGGAATGAAAGGGGGAAAAAAGAAATTTTTAATTTTAAACGAATTCGACACGAGAGAAATGAATGAATGTGATAAAAGCGTGGAAATTGCTCCGTAATTTGACTCTGTTTTAATTGTAAAGTAAACGGTTAATTTTGAACTATACACTTCTTGGGCGACAATTCCAAACTGTCTAATGAAAAATTCGTGAGTAAATCGCACATTTGTTCATGTGAAATTCATCTGTTAAATTACAAAAAAAAGAAAAAAAAAGAAAGAAAAGAAATGGCAACTGAATAACTGACTACAATATCGGAGAACAGTTTTGTTCACATAGATCTATCAGGAGAAGAGATATTTTTAAAGAGCATTTCGTCTGAATAGGATAAATGTAACTTTTTATTATCACAGAGGAAACCAACTCTCATTTCTTTGTACAATCAATATGTACAGTCAAGAACTACCTCTAAATATAAAACTAACAAAATACACTACCTAACTGTGATACAAATTGTGATATAAAAATTTGATGAAATACAATACCATCTGTGATACGGAATAGTGATAAATAGTGTGATACCATCTATGATACTTA
This sequence comes from Ostrea denselamellosa, assembly GCA_024699665.1. Classification (NCBI taxonomy): domain Eukaryota; kingdom Metazoa; phylum Mollusca; class Bivalvia; order Ostreida; family Ostreidae; genus Ostrea; species Ostrea denselamellosa. Next base: position 9,669,498 of record JAMZEH010000055.1, on the reverse strand, counting down.
TTGTGATAAACATGTGATGCTTGGATCATTTTAAATGCTACTTATATGTTGGTATTGTCTGAATAAAGAATAAATAATATATAAAAATACTTTTATTCTATTTATGTATTAATTAATTAATTAATTAATTTTTTTGGGGGGGGGGGGGCGTTGGTAAAATTGTGAAAACAAGCGTTCTTCCCTCTGTAGGCCTCTGAGGGCGTGTTCTTCAATGCCCCCTAATGAATAAAAAGCTTAACAAAATATCACCTGTAATAGTTCTCACTGGAGACATGCAGGAGACAGGTTATAAGGGGTGTTGTTTTATCTTCAAGTATCACTGAGGCTCCTACTTTGATCCCCGGATGAGAAAGCTCCAAAATGTCGGGATCGGCCTACAGGTTGATAGATGCCATTCTCCAGAGCTATAAAAATGCCTGTGATGTAATGGTTTTTCAAAATATTTATTTGAAATATAACTAACCTCTTAGAAATTTGAACCTCAAAGTATATACGAATATACATGTCGTGAAACTTGACTACATTCATCTCTAAGTGTTATTTAGCAAAGAGGCGAACAGCCTGTTTGTGTTGTGACGAAACAGGGATATATAGCTTAGTTTATCGTCTAAGCAAACCAATACCAACTTAGATGAAAAGACAGACACCTCTTTAAAGGTGAAAAAACAAACTTTTGAAAGTGTTAATTTCAAACATGTGATGCCGCCTTTTACATTAAGTTTACACTCGTGAGCAAACAAAGATTCATCAGTGAAGTGGCCCGAGACAGTTGTCCGAGTCGGCTCAGTCCTAAAACCTTTTCAGTCACTTTACATTCCTTGACTATGTTGAATTTATAATTTCAAACAGACAATTTGGAGAGTTTTTTATTTGCTTTTTCATTAAAAGATATAACGTGTCAAACCTTTAGGCATAATCTGGCACTGATTCAATACGCAGGTATTTACCGAAACAGTACTTATTTCTTAATGAACTAGCCTAGTAAATTTGTTAAATTTTTGTCATTATAATAATTTTGTATCACACCCCACCCCCGCTCGAAACATTGACGAATTGGAATATAAAGAAGTTTACGAACTACATGGGTAGAAATTACGAAACCAAGCGCATTGGTAGTTATTTCGGTCATATCATTATACTTTTGCCTTTGATATACAACTTGTACTGATAGCCACTTCCTCATGATGAACAATACGCGTATGAATCTTGAAAAATATAGTACGTTTATTCTAACGGCATGGAATTCCTACAATTATTTCCAAATAATTTGTTAAAGTTGTGAGGTCCGAATTTCGACAAATCTTGTCTACCTTGTAAAAACACTATTATATCATAGCATGTACATATTTATGAGGCTGTGCGACATGTCACATATTATTTGACCTGTTTTAACCAGAATTGTATGGCTTTAAATCGGTATTTACAAACAAGTATCACTCGGCCATTTTTAAAGCATATTCAGAAGACAAATCAAGTGACAGTCACTAGTCCTGTTCGGAATCACGTGTAAAGCTGTGTATTTTGTTATTACAGTAAAGTGCCATAAGTTTAAAAGAAATAAATTATCAAATATATCTTATTAATTCTCTTTCACACCCAATTTAAAGACAACTGCATCTTGAGTTGTACACGTCATGTTGGGATTCCCCTCATACGCGTAGGGTTATTTATAGACGCCTAACAGACTCTTATTTATTTACGTTTTAAATAATCTTAATTCTCACTATTTTCGTTTACATGCAAATGTTTTCAAGCATTGAAATGTATAAGGGAACGTTAATAACTATAAAAACCCATTCACCTTCTGTAAAGTAATTCTGTACAAAAATAATAGATGAGCATCGGATCATACAGCTTTAACTGGTATCCACGGTATATATATATACAGCCATGGGTGTATCGAAGATCAATTTTATACAAAAATATTAGTAAGGGAATGCAATTTCTTTCTTTCCATTTTTTAGATGATTAAAAATAATTTGGGACAGTTTGCGTTTTATAAAAACACTCTATGCAATATGACGAATAATTTTTATAAAATTTGAATTTTAAATGATATTACCGTAACAGCAAAATGGAACAGAGGAGCCAAACGTGTCGTGATACCATCCTCAGTGCGTCATATGGCGTGACGTAACGTCATGTCATATTGTAATTTTTTAATATACTGAGTGTGTGTAAATACAAAATTTACATTGTACAATACGACAATTAGTTGTCATATCGTAATTTTATTTACAAATTTAAAATTACAGTATGACAATCAACTCAGTTTATATGATGTAAATAACGCTAAGGAAGTGATATGAACCATTGAAATTGTTTTACAAGTGAAATTAAAACATTCCCCAAACAAACAAAGAAGTCGATAATTTTACTGAGGGGTCGATTGCCTGATGCTACCTCATTCAAAAAGGTTATCTTGCAAATGATATTTTATGGTATGGTATTTTCATTATTTTTTTTTTTTTTGGTCGTGAATGGATTTATTAAAATCAAAGCTATATCCTTTCAGTTTTTAGCTATCAAATAAAGAACAGACGATTTTAAATTTGGTAATAATAAAATTCAATTTTGAATTTCGTGAAAAATATTAATGAAAAGGCAAACTCAAGCAGTGGATGAATATGTGATGCAAATTATATCTGTACGTCGAGATAAGAAAAATGTATACTAATCATGTCAATTAAGTAAATTCTGCCACGACCGTTTTTAAATCAAATAAAGATTTAAGAATTACACTCGTGAACTGCAAAGTTTTCTTAAATTGTCTAATATTACATTGCAGCAGTCATGACATATATATATATATATATATATATATATATATATATATATATATATATATATATATATATATCCGCGTCCTTAAGAGAGTCAAAAGTGTGCATATGCTAGTATGTAGGCGTTGTTTGAATTTGCTTTCCTCTGGAATGTCTTTTTCTTGTATCGTTTATTCAATTGTCCCTTGTACCTACATAGAATAACCCTGTATAAGTATTTGATGCAAATTCCCGATAAAACACGCAAGGCCGACAACTCTTATACGTACGGTCCGCTTTGTCCTTTTCCTTTTCCTAAAATGCATCGCTTAGGAATGTGACTGTTATAGTAATATATTTCAACTGTGATATATATCCTTCACACATGCAGGTCTTCGTCCTTACCAGTCTTCACCAGCACAGTCCCCTCTGTGTCCATTGTTTAGGTAATCTAAATAATCCATCCGTGATGTTAATTAAACCTTTCTATATAAAAGTCTGTTAATACTTGAACACTTTTAGAGTTATCAGAAAACCCCCACTTTTAAACCTAGAAAACGTATCTTATTGAACTATGTAAACTTTTAAAATGAGAAATGACATTTTTGATGTTTTTTTACGCGTCTATCTGCTGTTCAATCTAAAGTAAAACGGAGTTCTTTTGCGTGATTTAATTGAATTATCAAACCCGAAATTACGACACAGCCCTGGTATGGCGGTTCGAGTCTATCCTCCCGCGGCGTTAACAAGAACTAGATATTTTTCCGCCATCTCTTCCGTTCGATACTAATCAACCGCCGAGACAAACCTTTCTCCAGTTCAAAGTGAATTACTTTTTGGTATGTATTTAGCTCAAATGTATCTTATTTATCAAGTGTCTGCGCTTCAATTATCATACTTCAGCTTCTAACACTTCTAGGAGGCGCAGACGCCTGAAAATTGATGAGTTGTGATTACAGTCCGCGTAATGATACAAAATGGCGGTAAGCAGTTGCTAAGATAAAGGAAACCTTATTTAAATCAAAAGACTTTGTAAAAGAGCATGGTTGACTTATGACTTAGTAGCAGACAGTTCAAGTTTCATTTAAACATCACACAAATCATCAAGTGTCTTTTACTAATAATAATTTTCAGAATCTCCGTTTCCAAGACATTCTATAACTTTCATGATGACGGAAATTCTCAGAATCTTGAAAGCCGCTATACAAATAATTAATACACATGGCGTCAAAGTTTCTTTAAAATGCTAAGTGCTGAGTTTTCTCACGATTAAAAATTATTTCGCGTAAAAAGTGAGGAAAACCACGAGAAAATATATAATTATATTCGAGCCCGCTGCTTTAATTTACTTCGTGATGCACTATGAAAAACACTTTGTAAAAATATTTTTTAATAACTTGTAACATTTTAGAGCAAATCTTACACAATTTCATACCATTTAGCAGTAAATGATATTGACCAGGCCCTTTAAACTGAGAAATTCCCACTGACCGTTTACAAAGTGCTTTAGGGATTTAAGAAAATTTTGACGCCTTTCCGATTAAGTGAGAAAAGTCTGTTGCATAAATCCGCGCCGTGTCTGTTCTTTGTACATATTTTGCAGGGAAAACAATGGAGAGATTTCACACTTCACGCCACCGAGACCCGCCGCCAGACTGCGCTGGAAGCCCTGAGATCCGGGCTTTCTGCGTGAACTGTAACAAAATCGGACAGAAGTCTCTCTGTTATCAAAATAAAGGACTCAGCCTGGCGTCGACATGCACATTCGAATGAAAGTTTTTAATATTATGATGCGATCAGTGAAATGGGCGTTATAATGTAATTACACGCGTGAAATAAACTACCATTTCAAAAGCTTAATTTTGTGACGATGAATAACATATTTGTGCATAAGAATTTAAAATGGTCATTGTCAAAACAGCGTATAACCGATACCTTAAGGGAACAGCAGAAGTACACATCATTTATCGTTTTATAAAATTCATTTCACACCTAAATTGTTGGAACCCGTTTCAAATGCTCTGTACGCTATGCAACATTTTGTGATAAGATACAACATCGCGATATGAGAATAAACTATTTTAAATCATCGTATAGTTTCTAAACCTGTAATTTGGAAAAAAAGTACGCAAGCAATATAAAATGCAATTAAATAACTACATCAATTAGAAGTATTTGTGACTGGTTTATAAATATTCCTTTGATTTTAAAACTTATTCGATTGTCTCACTGCTGGATTTTAAACAAGGATAAAGATAAAAAATAAATTAGCAATTTAATTTTTTATTCCTGAAGTAGATGTAAAATACACACAGAAATGTTGATGCGTTTCTGGTCATTAGATAGAGGGATTTTGTTAACAATTTAACATAGTCTGTGCTGGGAAAAACGGTGTGATTTGTGAAAGTGAACTTTTAGAATAAGTAGACACTTGCTGACATATAGACAAACCATAACGTGTTAGAATAACAGTACCCTTGGAATTAGCCAGTTTTATGTTAGATTTTAGACTCCTCTGATTCCAAGTTTAGATAGTATTTTTTTATAGTCTTAACGCATTTTACACTTGGTTTAACTGAAATGGGATTATGACTTTGCACTTTCTAGAATATCTTGTAATACTGGTGTAATTATGAACACATACAAACATATCTCTGCTACAGTTGCTGACGGAGAGTCTACGATAGGGATAAAAACGGTTAGGTATATCATTACATTGTCCATATAATATTTCAACAAGTGTGTGCTATAATTATCTCATCTTAGAACCTGTTACCTTTGATCGTTGCTTAGTTCTTAGTTAATCATTGATATTTTGATTTCCTGTGATCGATGTAATATACCGGAGTATAACTACACAAGGTGCATTATCCCGTAAAAGGGATTCAATCTGTTGTTTGCCATTAGTAACACTCGGTGTCACAATTTGAAGGCACATTCATATATTTTATAAAAATGGAAATGCACTGAAATCATCAAGTATTTTCAAAACCATAACACGTTGTATGATGTTAAGATTAAGATATGACGCCACGTACCGTTGATCAATATCTGTCTTATGTTTGAATTGACAAACCTGATTTTAAAATACATGACTTTAGCTTTAAGTTTCCTCACTTTTCCCGATTCGTAATGTATATTCTTCCATTTTTTTTTTTACTACGGTGTTTCTCTCTCTCGATTAATACCACGGTGATTTTTTTTTTCTCAATTAATACCGCGGCATTTTTTTTTCGATTAGTATAACGGAGTTTTTTGTGGGTTTTTTTTCTCTCGATTAGTACCACGGCTTTTTTCCTCGATTAGTACCATGATATTTTACCTCAGTTAAAACCACGGTGTTTTATCTCGATTAGTACCATGATATTTTACCTCAGTTAAAACCACGGTGTTTTATCTCGATTAGTACCATGGTGTTTTATCTCAATTAGTACCATGGTGTTTTATCTCGATTAGTACCACGGTGTTTTATCTCGATTAGTACCATGGTGTTTTATCTCAATTAGTACCACGGTGTTTTATCTCAATTAGTACCACGGTGTTTTAGCCCAATTAGTACCACGGTGTTTTAGCCCAATTAGTACCACGGTGTTTTAGCCCAATTAGTACCACGGTGTTTTAGCCCAATTAGTACCACGGTGTTTTAGCCCAATTAGTACCACGGTGTTGTTTCAAAGCGTAATCCCCAATCTGCTAAAAGATCGCAGCTAGACCCCCCCCCCTCCTTGTTTATAAATTGGAAATATATTGTATGGCAACATATACGTTCCTTGTACCTAGATTGTCCAGACAAGGAATTTAGCAATTAAATGTAATAGTAGAATTTCTCTTACCCATTTTATACACGTATGATAAAATTTACCTTTCCAATAACATAACGTCTTGCAGAAGGCATGGCAATTTTTCTGTGTTTTATTTAAATTCAATGTATTTTAGGAAGTAAAATACATACATATATTTGATTCTCTTGAGCGTGGAAACAGCGTTAGTTTAACAAATCTTTCTTTCTTTTTTCTTCTACATCTCCATATTTTATGAATTCACCTCTTTTACTGCAAAATTTAACGAGCGTTTTTGTCAATGGTGGTTTGTCGGAATCGTTTTTAATGACGTAAATCTCGCGTTTTCTCGTATTCTTAAGGACGATCGTGGTGACCTTTCACTTCCAAGCTGTTGTCTTTACACGCATCCTTATATAGAGGACACATTTGCAACCCAAATGGCTCATACTCTTAAAAATGGTTGGCTTGTTTGAATGTATATCACTTTTCAAATAAGGCTTTATTCACACATTAAGGTATAATTGTATCATCAAATCCCAAACAAGCCACGTCTGCTCCCACCTCAAGCTGCCCAAACTAATTGTGGCCAGTCACGAAACTGCTGCAGTTTGTTTTGGAAATATCACACAACTTTTATCGAATTATCGACACAATTAACATTTATATATCACTACATCATCAATTCTTGTAAAGTAATTTCGTTAATATGTAAAGCTCCAAAAAGGCGTTGAATTTGATACCATTTCTGCTAAAATATCAATATTTGCAATTCGAGATAGCTTTCAGCCTTTGCATTGTTTCAGATGCGTGTTGGCCTCTTTTGATGATGCCATTGAACAAAAACTTAATCGTTACTGTTGTGAGTGGTTCGGACGGATCGTATAATCTTAGGCAATACGATCGACCGGTCGTCCTCCCAGATACAGGGACAATTATAGAATTGTGTCGTCCTGTAGGCCTTTCTCCAAAACAGATGTTGGGATGAAGACGAGGGACCCATCTCTCTCCATCGATAATTAGCCTTCATTATAACGTAATTATCTTCCCAGCAATATAGAAGTCTCATTATTAAATAACAGCAACGTTTATAAGCTTAACCTTAAAACTTTCTATAACCATATTTTTTGGCACAGATGTCGAATCCAACCATTGTGAATTATCACATTTGCAAAACAAAACAACATTAGATAAAAATTAAATATAATAATAAAAACCTCATGATCCACTCTTAGTGTTAAAGACATTTCTATGTGGACCAAAAATGACATTGCTGGTTAATTGAACAACAATCAAGTATAAAAGTTCCACACTGGTATCATTCAAAATTTACAATGTGAAACTGATGTCTGCCGATTTTTTTGTCATTGCTACAGTTTAAAACACAAACATTTTATTCGTTTGAAATAGGAAAAACAGTCATACACGTAAATGAAAAGGAAGAACGAGTACGTTTATCGAACCACGGAATAACTCCTATATCTTAGTGTGGGAGGAATGGCATTACAACAGACGAGTATTTAGGTTCGCAAAATATTTCGGATTAAAAAAGACGCGGTAAATTCATCAATAACAGAGTATATTGAGTATATTTCTTTATATTGTAGATTTGCTTTCATTTAGTGAACAGTCCTTCAGTTTAATGAACCATTAGAATAGTTAAAAATTGTACCAAGTGAGTAGATTTCAATGGTAAACGAGAATAACTGTCAAGACGTATCCTATTACATTATACCGCATTTGTATTTACCTAATTATAGAGGAGTTTTCGTTCCCAGCAGGAAAAGAAGTCGATTGTCATTTCATCGCATCAATTTGCCTTTAAACAAGACGGTAATATGAAAAATAAACCTTTTTGATTTGATTGAAATTAAGCATAATCTGATACAATCAGTTAATCGTCTGTGGCGCAGCGGGATCGCGCCGCGCGCGAGCTCTAGAAAGAACTCGTCTGCTGTAAAAGCTGACCTTTGAAGACTCTTTCAAATTGGGAAAATATAACACCAAGAGACGAAAATAATCTGATCCCAACTTTCAAAATATCCAATAATGTGTTGGGCTTCCTTTTCCCAAAATTCAGATTACGGAATTATTGCACAATATCGTCTTTGCGGAATACATTTCCTGGCAAATTTTGTCCCCGGATATTTCGTTATCTTATGCGCGCACCTCCCGAAGAGTTTCATAGCGCTTTATCGGTCCCTAAATCGTTGTGGCGGCGAAATGGTACACGGCTTTTCTTTATAACTCACCCTAAGCATTTTATTTCAAATTGACGTTGTAAAAACATTTGGTTGATTTCTCGTTTATGCAAAAGTAACAGTCTGATTTCGAATTTATTTAGATTTATCCGATGTTTCAGTTATTAATTGTTGTAGATGGCCTCTCTGCCTGCTGTGGTATAAATATATTGAACTAAGAACAGAAAGTTGAGTAGAATTTCAGTTAAATTTGTAGGATTTATATTCAATAGTCAAAAAGCGGATGTTGAGCGCTTAGGGGAGATTTATAGATATCATATCACATCACCACATGTGACGCATCGAAAGCTCTAAATGCCTCAAAAAGTTATCATTTTCTTTCGCCGAATAAACTGCGACTGAAATAAACCCGTTTCAATTGTCTGTCGACATCACAGTTGTGATAACTGCCACTTACAGGCCGAACCCGATCTCGGAACCACAGATGTGTACCCGGATTTGTTCAGTCCTGAGATCCCAATTCAGCTATCAGTTTCCTCTTTTGCAACATGTTGTGATACTTTATTGTTGCACAAATAACAAGGGATTTTAAATGGTAGCAATGCTCGGTAAAAGTTATATATACTCTAAAATTTATTTGACGTTTCAATAAGTAGATTAAAACCAGTTTTCCACCGTTGCATGCAAATTCAGGTATATAATGACCTTATGCTACAGTTCCTTTGAAGACTAGCCGAAGAGATGTGTCAACACTTCTTTTCATTATGCTTAAAACCTCGAGGTGTATCTTTTTATTGATCTGCTATAAGTCACGTTCAACTTTCGTCTCAGTTATCCTCTTTAAAAACGAGTTATGGCCCCTTGCATAAATTGATTATACTCAGAAATATTGGCATGTAATCTGTGTAGCTTACTAAGCAGTATACCAACCTTGTCATTCGAATAAAATTTACAAGAGTTGTGGCCCCTGATATTTCATTTTCAGCAATAAAATTAAATTTTTTGGGTAGAATTTCGTGGACTCGGTGGTTATGACAACGGACCGCAAATCATGAGTTCGTACCGGACGTATATATATATATATTTGACGTTTTAATTAATAGTTCATCTCAACAATTTCTAAACAAAATTCACAACAAGGAAACCTCAGTTTTATTACCTATATTATACCGAATGACACAGGTACAATGTCAAGACTCATACAGAGAGTTTCAATAAATTAAAATTTATATATTTCAATTTTATTATTTAATTCTGCTAAAGTAAAACAAAAATTTAACAAAAAGAGAAAAAAATTAAATAGCACCATTAACACAAGCAAGAAACTTAGGTTGTGTCTAAGATAATAACTGTACAAGATCATGACTTATCATGATGACTTAACCTTTGAAGCAATTCTCCCATGGCAATCAATTTAAAATAATATTTATATCAAGCCATAACGTATTAAAATAAGTAAACAATATTGTAATATACATGAAAGGAAAGACATCTTAACCTGAGAACATGACGTTATAGACACACAATACGATTAAACATTTGACATTTTTTTTATATTTGCACACTTCCCGCATTGCTCAGTAGGTAATAAGCATTCTCCAAGAAAACAGTTCCCTTTATACACCATTCCAATCTTAAAAGCCATTTAAAAACAAAAACATTTTCTTTTCGACCCTCCCTTCTCTAGAACAGCCAATAATAACACATCTTACACATTGAAATTTAGCTGTCATGTAACGCTTGATTAGTCAGTTGAGAGTGAGCACTTTAGGCAAGTCTTTTAGGCATTCTGCCTATATTGACTGCACTCCATCGTACAGAAAAATCAGGCAGTGGTGACAAATTTCTGAAATTTGATCCTCTTGCGTCTCGCTTTCTGGCATGCCCAGATTATTAAGACGGTCGCTAATGACAGGCCTCATATTCTTGCTTTGTTGAGCGGCATGTTGCACTCAATCGAACCCGTGCGTCACCAAAGACCCGTGCTACCATGAAAACGAATATGCTTCCTAGCAATTACAACCAATAAAGTCTTCATTTTTCCATAGCTACACTGGGTGATTCATGATGTAGTGCTTTCTTACGGTCCAGTCCATTAAGCATCTGCTCCATGCTTCGGAGCTCACTATGTGGTTTCGAGCGTGCCGTCACTGGCGAGAGGTGATGGGAAAGTGGACTTCGGGGCCTGATCGGAGACGGTCGTGTGATTCCGCCGTAACTCGGTGGAGACGAAGATTTTATTCCACTGTCTCTGGTATTTGGAGAAATGTCACCATGAGATTTTGATAATGAGAACGAATACGGAGAAAATCTTTGATTTGACCTGCTAGGGAAGATGGGTCCGAGGGGGGAGTTTGGGATTGGAGCCGTGGGGGAGGCTGGGTTTCTACTGCTCAGCGACGACGACAGACTAGAATAGTTTGACTGCATTAGATGACTCTGTAATGAGAATTGGTTTAACGACGATAAAGCGTGTGCTGGTATATGACTTAGGTCTGAATGTCCTGAGGTAGAGAGAAATGGCATTTGCAGACCTTGGGGGAGCGAGGAATTCCCCGAAAACAACATATGACTCATTGGATACGGAAAGGTGGATGCAGATGACGTGTAAGGATATAGGTATGGAAACATGGGGTGGGTCACTGACGGTTGAACAACAGTTACATTTGGGGGACTAGAATGTTCCTTTGAAAACATTCTACATCCAGGCGATCTATCAAGCTCCGGTGAGCTTCTCTCGCTAGATCTCGGGGAATCACTTCCGGTTTCTGGTTGTTTTGAATCTGTGTGTTTGACCTCCGTACTAGGCGTTTCCGGAGAAATTGGAGGCGGTTCTGGGGACGATGTAGCACTAGGAGATGGAGCATTGGTCTGTGTGTCGGGTTTCACGGGACTTTCTGTAGAGTCCTTTTGGGAGTTTTCAACATTTGAAGCTTTGAAATCTGAAAATAGAAAAAAAAAATTCTACAGATGATCTCAACTCGAAAGTGAAATAATTTATTCGTATACTTGAGAATAGTTAAGTTAATTTATACCAAAATTTAAAAATGGTATTCAATAAGGTATTGATTAAGGAATCAAAATACAAATAGCACTTAAATCTCCTACTACCCGCCCCACGGAACACACTACAGAAAGCAACTTTTTGTATTTTCTGTCAGGAAACTTACTGAGAATGGTTAAAGTATTTCTCACTACAATTTCACTGTTCATTTAAATTTCATTAATATTGATCTCCGCCCATATTATGGATTAACAGCAGGGGTGAGAGAAGTAGGGGATTCACACAAAAAGAGAATTAAATGAAGGGGGAGGTTTGGTTTGGAAGTGTTAAATTTGTAGTGACTGGAATGCTTTCATCATAATCTATTGAAAAGGTGGTAAATTATGTCGGAAGCAAGGCTATTTATGACAACGCTAGAATTTAGTGAAACTCTCGCAGGCCTGCAGACAGCGCGTCTTTTGGAATGAGAATGTATGAGTCGTCTTGCGTAATTCCAAACTAAACTCTGTAGATACCGTGAAAAGTGCCACCTTTGTTGTCAATTTCAGGCATTTTCCCTGCTTTGTTGGGTAGCTGTTTATACTTTGATTAAATTTAATAATCACTTAAGTTCCGGTCATTGAAACCAGCCAAATGTATACATCGGAGAGATTGAATAATGATTATCGGTGATTAACGGATTTCACTTTTAGTGTATGTTGCTTATTTTATCGTAACGTGCGAGTTTGGCGATGTAAGCTCCAAATTAGTAGTTTGATACATTGTGTAAATACAAGATAAGATGTATGTTTACTCCTTTGTAAATAGTATGTTTCTCTCTACTCTATGTCCGATAAAGTTTTTAATCTTGTATCGTATAAACACCTTATTGCCATGCTGATGTGTTAAATATTTTACGATATGAACATGTTTTACACAGGCAATAGACTACTTGGTTACTGAAGTCTTCCAAAAGCATGATATCGTTCATATTTGGTTTTGCGCGTTATTATCTTGTACGCAGTCTGTACCAAACTATTTAAGGTCCTCTGAAAATGAAGGAATTTGCAATTGCGCAAATATCTGTTTCTTGTCATGTTCTTTTTCTAATTCAGTACCGTATATCAGATATGTTATTATAAATATCCACTGTTTTCCATAAATATCCCCGCTGACACCATTGTTAACCCTCGACAGTTTTAATCATTTATTTTTGGTTAATTTCCCATCATTTACGCAGAATGGGACAACTTTCTTTCGGAGAAGAACGGTCACAAAGTGCATAAACACATTCTACAGCACAAAAACAGCGAAAGAAACTTGTTTTTCGCCAATAACATTCTTTCGCACACTACAAGGATGTAACAGCGTGGACAGCGCGACGTATACTGCTTTCTGATACTCGACGTGGCACCACATATATAAGATTCAGGGAACGACGAGATGCTATCCTGCATGAACGTGTGGATTTCTCGACGTGAAACGCGCGATATCGTGTTGATAAAGTCCGGATCTAAGCAAAAAGCAATGCCACACAGAACGGTATACAAGATAAAAGTCAAACGGAGACGGGATAAGTATCAACACGGAGCGATATTTTTATTTATATCAGAAGAAGCGAAGAAAAATGAAGGAACATTTCTCTTATCGGGCGACCCCTGTTTATAGTTAAGTGAAAAGACAAAATAAATGGGCGAAATGTGTTGGATAACATATCTATAATTTCCCACAATCAAAGGGTGAATACCTTAGTCTGTCATCAATAGTCATTTTCATACATTTTTGACTTCTAGCAGATGTGATTTCACGGTTTACATGTTTGAAAGATTTTCAGGATGTTGCAAGATATTACGTTAGATGAAAAGTGGGATGAAATTGAGAAAAAAAATATAAATTGCTGAAGGCTTTGTGCAACAACTGTTTGTGTGAAGGCGACACAGGTGTAACTGGAAAGAAAAAGTCCGACACAGTTTTACACTTCCAGCAGAAAAAAAACTGCTTTTTTATATTAATTTATACATTTCTCATGAAAGCAACGTGTGCTTTCTTACCTTCAGCTAAGCCAGTTTTACAATGAATATATTTATTTGTTGCTTTCGCCACCAATAATATTTAGTGTGTTCTCAAAAGCTTATTTTTGTTAATTTCTTAAATAAAAAACTTCTAAGAAAAGACCAAATTGTGTAACAACGAAACCCTTCTCTCTTGTACAATTTATACTTGTCTGATTTTTTAAATAACAAATGTTTCAGTGTTATCTCGGAGCAATACACATACTTAGAAAATATTCTTCCACTTCATAAACACTTACTTCTTGACATTAGTAGGCAACCCATAAAACAAAATAATCCAAATGTCATTTTGTGTATTAAAGGAAGGCGTATGTATTCGCTCCAAGTCTTAAGTGGCTAAGCTTGAAGTGTGATAGTTATATAAAGAGGCTTAAAAGCTCATAACTTTAATATAATGCCGGCGCCTGCATTTCTTGTGTGAAGAGCTCTACGCCATCCACATTTTATACGTGTAAACAACGTTGAACACTGTCACGTGAAATTTCCTCAAAAAAATTATTTATTGTGCAAACTTCAAGAGGCGTTTTACATCAAAGTCTTCAAAAAACGTTGCATTTTACGTTATTAAAAATATCACAACTTTACGAGACTGTATAAAACAATATCTTTGATCTAGAATTAATTCGAGTAACATAGGAATTAAAAGATGGGCCACGATTTTATTTTAAAACAGGATCAAACTTAGTTCTTTTTAGCGGTCTCAGTGTTTATTTAGAAGATATAGTTTGTAAATATGTAGGCGCCGTGCGTAAGACGACAAAACTGGGAAATGTTTACCTAAAGTCTAAAGAAAAAGCTTATCCACTTACTACTGAAATAGACAACATAGAGAGGGTTTTACATACAGACACAACGAGTAAGGGTGTCTGGGCCAACCGCTCTAATCAGGGAGATTGTCTTCTTCAATTATTGTTTTTATTTCCCCAGGTCCGGAGCTTCAGCGACGGCGGGTTGTACGAGAAAAACATCAGCAGTCTCGACAAAATAAAAAAAAAAAAAAAAAAAAAAAAAAAAAAAAAAAAACAACTCTCAAGAATTTTTAAATATTATCATCTTACAGTTATCTAAAGCTTCAGTACCTGAATGTAGTCGAGAGAGTATAGACACCGTGTCCTCTGTGACGTCATCACTCTCGTCCACACAAATCTCGTCATCTTCATCACTTTGAGGATCGTCCACTCGGGATCCCTCATCCGCGAATGTTGTAGATGACTGGTGTATTGAGCTCATCAAAAGACGCCTGTAAAATTTACGAATTTATCTAAAACCTTTTGTTGAAGCCCTAACATTGATAAATTTCTTTTCTAAAACTAACATTGCTAAAGATGAATGAACATGGCAAGAAATTATTATTCCGAATGATCTTAATTTCTAAGTCGATTATCACTTTATTTGTTAAGAAAATAAGATTTATTGACTTGAAAATATCTCTAAGATTTATTTAAAAAATAAATTAGATAAATGCTTGAGCAACAAGTACGTAGGCAATTCATCGTTAGATGGTTTGCCTACTGCTATAAAATTTATGCATAATACAGAAAAAATATGTTTTAATATTAAATATAATGAGAATTAAGCTAGTCTTCCTGAGGAAAACTGATGTATTTTTTTAATTAAATAAGTAATCACACTGGAAGTGATTTTGTTCGCAAGATTGGCATTAGACATTGATAGATTATTTAAGAAAATTTCATTCCATGCCTAGTAACTACTTCCGGTGCACATGCATTCCCCAAAGATAAACAAACCCGTAAACATTTTTGTTAAACAGTTCATACTTGATACTTAAGAATCTAATGTTTTTAAAGTGCAATTTAATTTCACCGAGACGTTTGACGCGACGGGTGATGAACGACCATGAAATCATTTGTAGCGGATGGCAACCCAGCTAGCTGGCTTTCGGGACGTTTTAAAATTCGGAGGAAAATTCATAAACACGAGAGGACTGGCGCTAAGTCTAAGAGAGGAGTGTGACCACAGTTTAATTCAAACAGAATTCAATTGCTCTAAATAATCCGTCGAGATAAACCCAACATTTTCATCCCGGAGAGCGCCTTTCTACCAACCGGGTAACAGACTCTGCTTCCGCCTATGCGGAGGAATTTTCTCCGCATGGCGGACATCATACAAGAGGAGCTGACAGATAGATGAGACTGTTAAAGGGAATTTTAATATCAGAATATCGATGCCGGGCGTCAAAAGTTTTGTTTGAAAATATGATAAGATAGCGTTCATGTCTATGGTCTGGGTACTAAAGAATTTCAAACTTTCTTTTGAGTTTCACTCGTTTGAAATTGTTAAAATAGTGACTGGTTGTCTCGCGAGCATGGCGATAAAGATATATGCTAACCCTTTTAGTGGTGTATTTTAGTGGGGTCTCGGAAGGTCCTTGTCTGTTTTTGGTCTCGCCTCATGCGACAGAGATATAAGAAAAATAATGTTGTGAAGACAAAAAGTGTACATGTAATAAATTAATTTTCAAACTATCAGAGTCATAACGTTATTAGGGGAGTTTCGAATAAAAACCCTAATTCCCATTAATTCATTCAAGAGAACGCGTGGTAGGTTCAGATTTAAAATCATTTGTTCAATAATATATTATGAATATAATATTTCACACATTTGGCCTAGGAAAATTGTCCCAGGTCTAATCAAATGGTAATGAAAGTTTCGTTAATATAAGATACTTTTTAATAGACTGTGCAATGAAAAAACCCTTATCTCAGTTGATGCCAATATTTATGACAGGCAAAATAATATACTATCCATATGTAGCGTATAATTTTCCCATCCATTAAAAGAGTCAACGTATATTTTTCCACATTTATTTACAAATTAGAATATTGTTTGGTCAAAATGTTCTTAATATTTGCTTTTGGATTTTCTTTAAATTCATTCAGGAATAATATTCAGATATGATTATTTTACAGTTACACAATTGCTCCTCTTTCTTCAATGGATAAAAAGAGTTAGACTTAAAACTGGGAGTTTATCCTCTATACACAAGACAACAATTATATGCTCTCTCTCTCTCTCTCTCTCTCTCTCTCTCTCTCTCTCTCTCTCTGTGCGTGTGTAAACTGAGAGAGAAAAAGTGAATATGTAGTTTTCTGATAAATATAACTGAAAGTGTTTAGGGATTGTTTATAATATAATATTTGAATAATATTAAAAATCAATATTAAGAATGAAAATAATTCTTTGCCTAATTGTAATATACATTATCTGATTATTACAAAATTACAGCATACAAATATATATATTTTTCTTTTTAATTAATTTTCAATGAATTAGATAGTTCACCTAAGCAATGGAAAATTTGAAAATAATTGTGTTTCTTTATGAAGAATCATATTGCCTGAAATATATTTTCCCCCAATTTTTTCTTATAATAGAAGAGGGAAACGTGCTGAGAATGTCAGTTTCCCCTGGCCTTAAATCATCGATTCACCCATTGAGTGAAAATGATGATAATCATGGGTTTTCAATTAATGGAACCGACTGATAAATGAATATTCAGATGTACCTCGACGAAAGTTAAAATGTTAATGATGATTGGACCGACAGAGCAGAAAAACCCAATGGCCACCAGCCGTCTCACAATGACACTACCATATTGCACATATCATTGGTCATTTTCGGCCACGTGACAGCTATTGTCGTTTTTCATCCGGCCTCGCTTTAATGGCATCGTCTGATTACCGGGTTCATATTTCTTCAGTAAATGCCCTTTAACGACCAGTGATGGGATTTGATAGAGATGTTATTTGTAAAAGGAGACTTACTTTTTTTCACGTTTTCCACTTCCAGAATCTCTAAATCCTTTTGCAAAAGGGTTGTTGTCAATCTTCAGCTGGGTTATCTGCAATAGGGTCAAACTGATATTTAAAAACATAAAGAAATATTGACAATTACATTTATTTATTTACCCTCTGATCATCATTTCTTTGAAGTAAGTGCAAAATGTTGTTGGTAATAGCATTACTGAATGTAAAACATTTTTGTTGAAAGGTGCTCGTACAGTCTGTGTTATACGCTATTTCGAGCACCCATAATTCTGTGTCTGTGATGTGAGTTTTTTATTTTGGCTGAGGCGTGAATGCCCGGCGCCTGGAATAAGTAGATGATGTATAATTCTACATACAAACACACACCTTCTCATTTTGGTATGCTGTGACGGCGATGAACTCGGTTTCTTTGAAGACGTAAGTCCGAAAAGCAGAGTATGGAAGCTTAAGGATGTCATTAGCCCGGACTAAATGGAAACGAGGCTGGTACTTGTGCATTGAGTTCAATATTGTCTGAAAATGATAAAAAAGTAACGTTTCAACTTTTTTGTCTAGGAAAGATCAGGAAATTATTGATATATTTTAATGCAGGAAAAACTCATTAATTTTTGTCTGACGTAACTGAATAATATAATATTGTTTTAGATAAAAGTTAAAGGGAAATTATGTGAAACGTGAGAAACTGAATAAATTTATGAAAATAAATTAAGACTCGTTGTGTAATCATGCTTAAGATGTTATGAGTTACAAGTAGACAGTAGAGTGAAAGATAATTCAAAATTGTTCTTTTTCTTGATTCCGTTGAACGATTTAAAAATAAACTCGTCAGCCTGAATTTCGCAAATGAAGAAACCCCCGGGGTCTTTGGTAACACTTTCACCATCGTCACATATCTAACGTAATGTTACACATCGCACGCCGCCCATGGGATTTCACTGTAAAGCCCGAGTTATTATTTGTTTACAATTTTACGCTAGGTAAACGATCAATTTGATACCTACACCTTTAAGAATATATGAATACATCTATTAACTGTCGAAACATAAAGTCTCCATCATATCCGCGCGCCACCCACGTTTATAGCCAAAAAATTCTGCATATAAAACAGCATATTTCTGTGTAAGACCGCCCGGAAGATGTAGCTACGAGTGTTAAAATGACGGGCAAACTTCTCCCCATGGTTGTAGCTGAGACTTCTAACGAACCGGGTATGTTATGAGATTTAGATTGAGAAATAGTACCGAAACATGGAAAATATTGCTTCTACTTTTGATTCCAAGATGCTTTGACAAGAGCAAAATGAAAAGAAAAATTTACAAAATATAATCAATAGTCACTTATCCTGTTTTTCTGTATTCGATTTTAAATAGTTAAAAACATGTGTTACAGATGGACCAACTAATTACTAAATACTACGTTTTAAAAACTCTTGATATGATTTGACAGCTGTACATTTCCCTGATGCATGTGCATTTTCCTTGTTAATGCATGCAATGTAAATAAAAAAAATGGTGTTTTGAATTTCTCATTAACGTTTCCGCTATCAAACTTTGAATCAAACTTTTCCCATCATTAAAAGTGAAACGACCCATTATCTACGTGTAAGGATTAAGTGTTTTTGCATAATGCATAACACAGTACAGAGTATATTCTATTAAAACCATCATCCCGTGAAAAATATGAAATTGTGCAAATCACTAAGTTTTTACTCCTTAAAACTGCATTACTATAAAGCTGCCTAGCTTTGCTATTGTAAAGTGGAGGTTTTATTTAACTGTGAAACATTGGTTCAACGTGTAGTGCCCGCAGGTACTGTGAAACAATTTAAAAGTATAATGATTTACCGTATCAAAAATTGACAGCCGTTACATTGTTAGGTCGGGCCACCTACGTACTAGAGGAAAATACCTACCTCATTAATATAGAAAGGTGTAAATGTATATTTCTCAGAAATTAACAATAATTGTCTTCATGAGTTATTTTAATCTATATTTCCATGTATAGATATGTTCACTGTTATTTTACCGACACCCCGGCAGGTTGACCTCCTTTCCAACAATTAGGTTAATAATTCTTTAATCCGATGACCAAGCTATGCCAGAAAATATAGAACTCATATTTTAAATACTTATCTTTTTATATACAAATTAAGATTTAAGAAAGACATTACGTTGATTTTATTTAAAAGCTTCCTGTTAGGTTTTGTTTATTTTCTTTATATGCATGCTATTTGATCATAAAAACAAAGAAATTTGCATTCAGTATGATATGAAACGTGCATGAAGAATATTAAATCAATATTTAGATATATTGAAAATTGCGTATTATTAATTTTAAATTATTGGGTGTCTTAAGAGCTTTTCCTTCAACGGAACTGAAAAAGACAAACATCGTCCATGCTCAATGCTCATTTAGTTGTACTCAAAGAGACTTAGGTGTAAAATATACGATTATAGAGATGGTGAGTTGTCATTTCTTCTTTTGAGCGGAAATATCGACCCAAATTGATTATTTTCGATAAACTATGTGTGCACAGTGTTTCATCTTAATTTGTGAGAGAATTGCACCCTTTAATTAGCAGGTGGAATGTTTAAATTAAAAAGTGATCATTTATATCTACCTGCACTGCAAACAAGCGGTGTCAAGGGGCTTTCAATACATGAACTACATTTGACAATTTGTGTGAAAATCTTCACCAAAAACAGCTTGTGTCTCGATTATGTCGCAATTTTCCATTAATGAACTATCAATATCAAATTAATTCGAACGAATTATTTTTACTGTGATTAAATACATTTTAGAATAAATGCAATTACACGTATCTTACTCTTCAATAGAGCCGTCCCGTGCGCTTTTTAATTGCTTGGGGTGATAGTCTTTTTATTAGAGGGCATTCAGTCCGTCGAATCCATCAATCCCGTCATAAAACCGAAAAATATCATTTAATGAGTTGTCATTTTTACAAACGCTCTTTAGTCGATGCTGCTGGTCCGCGCGCGCGAGTTGACCGACCGCACGGCGTCAGACTCGACAGGTGAAATGTCTCGCGAGCAACACCTTCGTTTTGACCAGTCCAGCCCGTGACTCTGAAGCCCCTGCGGTTCTACATCACACACAGCCGAGCCGAATTCTCTGGGCTATGCGAATATCGAAATTTTATTTCTCATATTGATGATAGTAACATATGTAACATTTGGAAGGATGAATGAAATTTTGGCACGGTTCAATTTCTGCAATTTTGTGATCATCCAATTTCAGAAAATAACACCCCCTTTTCGGGATAACTTTTTGAAAGAATATGAATGAAAAGAAGAGGCTTGGAATAGGAAACGATCATGAAAATAGAATATAAAATAGACGTTGCTTGGTCTAAAAAGCAGCTGTCAAAGTGTTGGTAAATTGTAGGTTTTACCCGGCAAATTATCCCAAAACGCCAGGATTTTAAAATATCTAATGAAGTGATAGTTAGATGATTAGAGGGGATGAAAGTTTGCTTTGACTTTAAATTGGAAAATAAAGTCCGGTGTTTGGCGATCGTGGCGCTTCAGCTACATGACGGATGGTAGTTGTAAAATATGAACTACGTTGACCCGATGATAATGCCACGTGACCTAACCTGACACGCGAGTACTTAATGAATAAATAGAAAGATCAGTTTCTTCATTATCAGGTTATATATATATATATATATATATATATATATATATATATATATATATATATATATATATACACATATATATATATATAATTTTAAACTCTCAACGAAGGGCTAAATTTCTTCTTTTCTTCTTTTCTATCTTTTACAAACATTTTCATTAATGTATGGTACAAAAAATATCTAGAGCATTAGGTTATGAAAAAAAAAAATGGAACAAAAGTAGGATTGACTTTTCGCCATGAAAATAAAAAAGAATTTGAAGTATGAAAATACAATAGTTCCATTGTATATAACAATTATGGAGTGTCAAAAGAGGTTTGAAGATTTGATAGGTTCTGAACATGAAATTTGTTTAGATATAATCTTGTTTCTTGACAGGTTATTTTCAAGTCTCGTGTAAAAATGTATTAAACTGAGTTATCTCGTAACACCTCGGGTTTTGTTGTGAGATCGGGTATCCGTCTTACAAGTAACTGAAAATCACTGGTCGTTTTGTCGAGAGCCTGTTAAAATGGTTATCTAAAAGTAGGATCCGGTCTGATATTATTCCGGTTTGGTGAGAGTTAGAAACTGACAGCGTAGAAATTGACGATTCGCTTTGTCTAAATTCTATCGAAAACTATGTAACTGAGATCGAATATCAGTTCCCCTATTCAGGAGTTCACAAAAAAATAAGGTAAATGTGAAAACAAGCGGAAAAAATCTGGCCCTGGCGAGTCTCGTGGCTCAATCAATTTACTCAGAAAACTGCACAAATCAATATCTGTTTAGACATGAACAGATTTCCGAATTTATCATTTTTCATCATTGCGAAAACATGAAAAAGCAATCATAGTTATTGTGTAATATGGCCTTGTACACACCTCCATGTGACAGGGACTGCTTTGATGCCATCTCAACAAAAACCATATGCCTTAATTAACGAAAACTTGTCGGCTTTCCCTTCGGAACAGTCATTTAAGAGTATATTCAGATTTATTTAATGGAGATTACCAAAGCAGATAGGCCTAGAATAAAAAATAAACCCCATGCCAGATTTCGTCTATATCGGACCATATATCTCATTACCCAATTTACCCCGAGCCTTCTGGGTGCTGCTCATATCGCATGTGGCAATTTAAAGTCAATTTACCAATGAAGTTACGATAAAAAGCAGCGCTTATTTAATTTTGCCACTTTTCTTAATGAAATCAGCGTGTAATTCTTGATTGCTGAAAATGTTTCACAAGGTCCGCGAAAGGTGTGAAGACGATCTCCATTTTCCAGCTGCCTCACCATTGACGCCTTTGCTTTTACTTTCCAAATGAAACCCCGCAAACACGTCCTTCAATTAATCTGAGGTTTATTTGTGAACACTGGGTGCCAATTTCTCGTGACTTTTTATCACCCTGACTAATATATATAGCGTATTACAACAGTGCAGCGAGTCGAGGTGTTTGTGTCCACGGGTTAGGGTGTGAACGATTACAAATCTATAACAAGAATCGGTAGAGTCAGAGGGTACCGATGGACCATCCTCATCACGCTCTGCTACAATCATCACAAACCCGACAAACGCATACCCGACTACAAAGTTCTAAACAAAAGATATTCTTATAACATGTTATTATATAGTACACACCAGCAGGCTATAAACGCACTTGACATAATACATTAATATTTTTCTCGAAATTATCGCATGCACAGTGTGAATTTCACGCAGAATTGACCCAAATAATAATCCGACATTAAATAATTTGTAGAATTAGTCATTCTTTGCTATACGTTATTACGACTGAATCTCGTTTGTCCAGGACCTGGCTGTGTAAGAAGACTGTATGACACGTTTTCTTAGTACTTGAACCACTTGTTTGGGGGGGAAGTCGTTTAGCCCTTGTGTAACGCAAGGAGACACATTTTAGACTTCCTACGACTCAGCAGATACTCATATCACTTATTATATTATAGAGGGTGTTTGACACTCAAGTACTTAAGTAGCCCGGGATCAACTGTTTCAATTGCGGTTTCTCTCGTAACACGCTGGGAGTTATTCCTTCATCAATCTGTGGTTTGTAATCTTAAACAAATGTATGTCATAGTAAAAAAAAAAAAATTGAAGTAGTAAGAAACCAATACGTACACTACTTACATAGCCATGTTTGTCCGAGATGTTGTTGGTCAGTTTCAGTTTGTGGAAGGAGACCACCTTTTGCATCCATTGCTCACCCGTGCTGGGGGAGTCGGGATGGATGTACATTCGTTTTGGCATTTCTGGGTCGGCTTTTCCCGCCACCATCCAACGGCTGTTGTGGAATTTGTATCTACAGTCATCAACTGCAACAATGTCCATTAGAAGAATGTATTTCGCTCTTTTGTCTAGCCCAGAAACACGCACCTTAAATGGTGGAAACATGCGTCTGAAAAAAAAAAATATTCATATATGATCATTTTCCTTGTTGAAATACATATCTTTAGATGTTGCTTTAAAATTTATTTGATCTAATTTTCTAATTTTACTAAAAATACAAATTAAAATAAAAACAAACAAACAAAATACTAATAATAATAATAATAATAATAATAATGACAATGATAAACAAAAATACCAAACAAAACAATAGCACCCGACAAAGAAAATTGAAAATTGTTGCTTTTATGAATAATACGTAAAACCATTTGAACATATATATATATATATATATATATATATATATATATATATATATATATATATATATATCGAGGTTGTAAAATGCACTTGAAAAACAAAGGATAAATTGCCCTACCATTTGACGGCCATTCACTTGATCGCTAATTACTCTGCACGAAGCAGACAATATTATCTTGGCAACAAACAATAATAATAGTAATACACACATATACAAATAATATTGTAATACACACAGAAACAAACAATATTGCAATAAACACAGAATAAAACAATATTGTACTACACACAGAAAAAAGTTGTGCTTAAGAAATACAAGAAGATGATGTAATTTTGAATATCCACAAGTATACCGGCATATCGTTTTAATTATTGATTCTCTTTTTATGAACATTCTTGGAAATAAAAGGATTTATTTATCCAGAATATGGGTTTATATAGAAAACCAAATTTAATCTCATATATATTTTGCTTTACGATTCTTACAAGTGACGTTTATGCTTATAAAGTGGAAGAAGAAAATAAATTCAACATATGAAGATTTTTTTTTTTTAAAAGGAGATTAAAGAAATAAAAATTGAATATAGATTAAGGACTGTTTTACAAATTATTTTGATTAGACAAAGCACATGGTACAATTCATTTTATTTGCAGATGTTTTAAATAAAAATCGTTTTATCTAAATATTATTTCAGCCAGTAGAATTTCGATATATTCATTGCATCAACAATTCAAACGAATTTCTATTAAAGAGAAGTAATTTTTCAATTACTAGGTGTATGGGAAATGGAAGGAAACATTTCCCCCATATATCTTTCAGATGGCTTTAATTCAAATCTTGCATGATCCCTATAAGTTTCAACAATATTCCAGAGATAAGATACTGAGTTGTATCAGAAGTTTATTAGAAACAGAGTGTCACTGGACATTGGTGTACAGCTGACACTAATCCGGATCGGCTGACCTGTGATATTCCGGAAAAATGTGTAACGTAGTTTCCTTAAAGCTACAGCTGAATTAAGATTTTTGTTTATCTGTAAAGATGAATGCACGTAATCAACACTTAGGAAGTTAATTATGCAGGATATGGAATCAAATACTACGAGCGATATGAGACTGATCTTGTAATGGGATTTATTAGCAAAATCCACATACGGGATCAGATTGGGGGTGCCTTTAATCCAATTTCATATTTAAAATCACACCATGCTAGCAGCTCTCTGTCGCCCTGAGTAGTGTTCTAAATGATAACAATAATGTGCAATGTATGCATCAAAATGTTATGTTGGTGTTACGTAAAAAAATAAATAAATAGATATTGGTTTTTGTATTTTTTTTAATCCAAGAAATGGGGTTCTATTTTTCAAAATGTTTAGCCCATTTAATTTTGTTATTAAAGTTATTTCATCTCAACAAAAAATAATATTGGACATTAAAGAAAACAGAACCACTAAAATATTAATATTGCAAGGATGTAATACAACAGTCTCTTTACATTACCAGTATAATTTATTATGATAATTAAACTCTTACAAATATACATCTTGTATAGATTGGTGGTTTTTTTTTTGAGATAGTAAATGCAAACCTCCCGGGGCTTAAAAGGGTTAAGCAAAACAAAAATAATCAACGATACTGACGAAATTTTAATAATAATAATAATAATAAAATAAATTAAAAACAATAAAATAAAATGCAAATTGTACAACGCATTAAAGAAACATAGCTGTCCTATACAACTTGGGTGGTAAATAAAAATGTTTACCTTCCGGATTTCGTGATAACCATTTCGGTTCCGAGATTATGGAATTGTTCCCACAGTTCCTTAGATTCTATTTCCACTTTTGGGTCATCCTGGGCGTCAGGTTCCGGTTCCATGGTCCTTAAGGGCCGGGGATGAAATGGGTGGAGTAGGTCCCCCGGCGTGAGGGGGGACCGCCCCATAGATTGCTGAAGTTTTGGTAGAATCGAAGCGGGTATCCCAGGTGGCGCCGGAACCGTCATTCCCGGTAAATAGTGCTGCTGCAATAGTGAAGTATAGTCCGAGGGCCTGGGAAACAGAAAGGGGTTGTAAGCCATCGCTAAATCCGGATTTTGGTTTTGATAAATCATTGATACTGTTTCCGTATATATAACAAAACAATATTAAAAATGATAATTGGATTTCATAACGAACGGCCAGGAGTTAAAAACATCCATAGATCCTTCCTATTATAAACACTGAAGCCCGAGTATTATCATTGATAGTGAATAAAGTTCAGATTATCTAGATGACAACTATACACTGCATCCACTGTGTACTAGAATAGCTCATGTATATAGAAAGATATGCCTGATAACATTTTGCGCGATTTCGATTGGTTGTTTTTTCATCATTATCCAAATGGGCGAGAACTAAGCGAGATTTGACGGCTGAACTCGCGAAGGGGTCTCGCGCCAGTGTGTCGCCAGCTACATAGCCTCTCTCGATAGGCTGTGTAATATGTGTTAATATGCCAACATTATCGGCAGTTATTATGTGAGGCTCCGCCCCTTGCGTTACGCTTAACGTATTTATTCGTCTCATACACTTTCCTTCTTTATATTTATTTAGTCGAGATTTCAACACGATTTATGCTGGGATGTTTGTTTTATAAATAATAAAACAGGTATCGAATGCAGATTAAATATTTAATGACACAACAGGGTTTTAAATACGAATTTTAACTTTCTCGCTCGTGTAAAATCTGTTTGAATTAAAAATTAGCCTCAATGTCTCTTCTTACGATTAAAAATATTTAAACTACGGGTTATAATCGACAGAAAACATCGATATCCTTGAAATTCCAAGTCATATCACTAAAGAAAAATTTTGATAAATTGATACGGGGGAATTAATGGCACATATCTTCTCTTCTACTTGATTTCAGTTTTTGGAACGGGACTTCAATAATCAATGGCTAATAGATAATCACAGAACTTTGAGAATTTGGTAGGAAAGGCGCCTGGCTGCCATACCAAGGATTAGAGAGAAGCTCGCGCTGTCTGGCCTCTGAAACCGTGCAAGTTGCCGCGTAATTCCAGGTCACATTAGCTCTAAAATGTCACAGTTTACTTACCAAAAACGTATCCTTGATAATCTTTTTTTTTTTTTTAGATTTCAAAATGAATTTTCCCGTATTAGACTTTAAAAAAACACCTCAAAACCTCATAATAATTAAGCAACAACTTCTGTTTCTATTATAAAATAGATGTGAGAATATTAGGCAGTTGTGCTTTGAAATTTCTTTTTTCAAAGGAACATATTATATAATTTTCATGAAACATCTCATTCTATATGGAGGTGCTAAGCATCACCAATGTAATGGTCAAAAACCACACACACCAATTCTTCGCGGATTTATGAGCATCAACTCTTTATGTTGGGGAAAATACTGTTGGGTACAATGTAATATAGCTTTATCAAAATACACTGAACTTCCATAAATTTTCTTCAGAATACTGTGTTTTAGGGGAACGAATTTTCAAACTTAATTCACACAAAGTGATATTTAAACAGAATATTATTATTATTATTATTATTATTATTTGTGGGTTTAAGCATACATATTAAAACAAATATCTGACATATCTGTTTAGAAAGTCAAATTTAAAACCCTAATTCAGAAACGACTTAGATTTTATAAATTCATAAAACATTCACCAAATAGCAAAATGAAAATGAAACACTTAATTAATTTTACTGTGGCTACTGGAAATGGCAATGTATTTTTAAAATGGTTAATATAAAGTTAGCTCATATCATCAAATTACATTCCACCATTTTCTGTGTAGTATAAAGAAACAATTTATTTCATTTTCAGAAATATCCCATGACTATGCTTTTATTGACTTTGTTGAAAGCTTCAGCACTACAATTCGGCGTGATACTAAATATAAAAACTGCAAGGCATATAAATGCTTCATTGCTAACAAACCATGCAATATAATATCTGTACTTCATTGAAATCTTTATATTAATTACATAAATTATTCAGAATTTTATTTTGATACTGAACTACTCAGCATTAATCTGGTTCAATTCCTAAATTGAATTCACTGACAAATAAAAAAAAAACCATGTAAATGAGTTTATAAAAATTAAAAAAAAAATAAATAAATAAACCCCCCCCCCAAAAAAACAGACATGTAAATGAGTTTACAGCTGATAACGGTTTGAAAAAAGGTGTTAAATTCCAAAGACAATATTTTTACATTAATTTTCAAAACTATCCCTTTTGGCGTGACCAGCTTCTGAAAAAAAAATTATCTAATGAAAACAACATAACTAAAACGCAACACGCCGGCGGTCGACAGTCTGTTTTACTAAGAAGTCTGGTAGGGCTGTCGAGGGTCTGGACATTTTAGATAAGGCGGGCGACAGTTATACTGTATAAGCTGGCGATTTGGAACATTTAATTCTAGTCGGATGTATGTAAACCAATCAAGAAAATAAAGGATATAATCACCGGATAACCCACCTGAGTGTGAATGTAATTAATAAATATGTATTGCCGACAATATAGGTGTGATATTGTATTGTTTCCGGACTAAGCAGCCCAACAATCGCGGTCTAATTCGATTGAAAGGAATTGAGAAGGCGCCTTGCACCACTGCCTGAGTGGACTGAGGTTTTATATATGTTAAATTCTGCGTAAGGACCAAGGAAATTCTGAATGGAAGCGCTATAATTTGACAAATACTTTCTGGAGGCCGTCAGTGTCAACATTGACGAATACTTTTTCTTGCACAAGACCTTGTTAATAACCGGCCATGCTCTTCTACTTTCTCATTCATGTGTACTCGGTGATGGAATTTTAGTTCAGAGATCATTTCCTGACCACTTACAGTTTGTGTGTTAGAGGTTACGTTCTACTGTTACTGAATGACCAGGGAGAGAGAATTATTTGAAAGTATTTGTATTGAATGACCGAGCACAGAAATTGTTTTGGACGATTATGTGAATTTTCTACTTTTCGTTCCCAAATTGTACTGATTAACTCAAAGTAATCGGACTCCACCCAGCCAAATCTTTCGTATCATGTTGACTGATCTCTCTCCTCAATTACCAATTAGTAAAAACTATTAATTAAAATAAAAGTATTTAGTATCAATTGAATGATTAAAAAAATGAAGTAGTTCTGCTGAGGAACATGGTTTCCTCCAATGATTAAATCATGGAACATACCATCCGCCACTGCTGAAGCTCGGCAGATGAACATTATTTACGTTTTTGCTTTCTCTTGTGAAATCTTTATTCAATTCATTGACAGACAAAGAGGTTCAAATGAGGAAACAAGAAAGAAAAAAAATCCCAGCCTTTCTTTTCCAAATAAACGGTACCTGTAAATTGTCATAGCAAAACTGTACTAATTATTTTACGGTAGACTTTCTTTGCAAGGAGATAAATATTACCTTGGCATGACAATAAGGTTGTCGGTTTTTGGTTGTTGTTTTGTTGTTGTTGGTTTTTTTTTTTGGGGGGGGGGGGCTTGATGAAACAAAAAAAATGTATATGAATGTCGGATTAAAAACTAACTAATTCGGTTTACAATGGTATATATACTCACAGAGCATATATGTGAAACTTTGCGCCCAGATTTTGTAACGTGCGTTTTCTCAACCCAATGATCAGTCCAGTCTATATTCACTATCTTACTCTACGTGCCAACTGTTTTACAGATTTGCTTTTATTGTGTATGTAAAATAAAAAGTCATTTGTGTTATCTGTCTGATTATTGTAATGAGACAAATTCATTAGTCTTATTTCAAAATCATATCAAAAAGTTACTACATCATATAAAAGTCAAACGAAATTCTTATTGTGACAACCTCCTGTATCACGCCATGGTTGGAGTGAAAAAAAAACTAAACTGACAATGGATGGGTTTCATGGAAGCGTGCAATGTACAAGTACTCATGTATCATATTCAAATGAAAGTCATCGATTATCAGAACAGCGCTATTGCCCCCACTGATATTGAATATAGACCAGTTCTTCTCCAAAGTCAAAGAACATATTTTATCTTCGCCATATGAATTTAATAAAATCAGAACGAGATACAAAACATTATCAAACTGTATACTGCATTTCTATCTGCTTGGCATATTCAAAATTTATATGATACTATCACATACGAGTATGTTGTAGAAATAGTTGTAGAAATAAGTCATAAGTATACTTATAACAGGTAAATATTTATATAACGAACGGATTGAAACATCACAGATCACGTGTCATAGAGAAGAAAACTCTGACCATAATGTAACGATCCCAAAAGATCAAACGAATCAATGTTTATCGTAAAAACGCGACAGATTTTCAGCTATTTGCAAATAAGTAACCAAATGAAGTAAATTTGAAGGATTTTGCATACCATATTTTGCCATAAAAATAATGCAATTTGTAAAGAATAAAGGAAAAATATATCGATAAATGATTTCTACTCGAAACAACAGTATCAGCCTATGATTTCATTACCCAGAATAATGCTGCCATGGTGCTTTGATACGGTTATAAAATGGAAGGCTTTCCCTCCGAGCTTTCATGTACGGGTGATAAAACTTTATTACAATATCATTTTTATTTCACACAAAGCGAGTAGGTAAGGGGATTGTTTACATGGTACGGGTGCAAAATCCAACAAAGATAAAGGCATTTGCGCGATTGATATTTTCTCGACAGATTTTGTTGTAAAATTTTACCGATCCGGACTGAACTTTCGTTTGATTCTAGAGCTTCCGGAGAAACGTTTACTCCGGAACGGTTTTATCTTTTTATTTTACAGTCTCGCACAAAGAAAATGTTTACACAATAATTCAAAATCTTTGATGCGTTGTTTACACTACTAACAGGTGAGCATTTTCTCGAGAAGAAGTGTAATAGCGCTTGTTGTTCAACATTTGACAATAACGTTGCTGGTTTGACTTCCTGGGTGTTCCAATCAAGAGTTTCTGTTTTAAAAAACGAAGTTCTAAAGAGAGATAAAATATTTGGATACTGCAAAAGAAAAGTGCATCGATGGGATTCGTCTCAAGACGTAAAAACAACGTAATTTATGTTTACAGCGTAACCCATTGATAATCTGGAATCTCAGCAACGAAATCAAATATATCTTCGCTTTTTCCTAGCAGTTTTTAATTCTTTTTTATACAGTGCTTGATACTTGTACACGTGAAAATTAACGTACTTACACTGTCGTTGCGAACGCGTGTCATTTTCAGCACTATCTCTAAACATTATCTTTTCACCATTGCTCCATTACATCTAAGCTGTATAATCAGTAGATTTGAGTCTCTAATCTTAACAATATCTCTGATAATGTGTATTTATGGAGATCTTTAGTTTTAGCGCCACTAAGACAATATGTTTGAGTACTGATACTGACCTCTCTGATTAGATGTTTTCGCAAACAAATCTGCAAGACTTCCACAAAGGCCTGGACAAGAGGATTAATATGTAAACATCGTCAGTACAATTAGTTTTACGCGATAATTTTGAAACTTACACTACACTCACCTCTTGCCCAAGAGAGCTTGATCTGATGGCGAGTTTATACTAGACTCATCTATTAATAATTAGACCGTCGGACGGGACTGCTATCACCCTGATCAGACGGACTGACGACCAGGGAAAGTTTATGTTAGGGAATCAAAATATTGGTATATCATATCATGGATGTACGGCACCCTAGATAAGAGATGTTCACCTACACAAGCCCGCTGTCACTTTTAATTCTGTTAATTGCACAATCACCTCCAGTTTGGTTTTGTACAACGAAGAAACCTGATCTCGCTCGGAGAGTTGGGACTTCCTATCCGTCCATATTGGAGAGATGAAATTTCTAATTATCGCAAAAACGTGAGATGAAAACTTGTCGACTGAGCACTTAAATATATTTGTTGGCTGTTACATCATACGACAGGAAGCTGTCAACTGGGTCCTAACAATACCCAGCTTTTTTTCTACACAATGATATACACACTCAAAACAATTATTTCACAGCGCACATCTCATGCTAGACTCGTCGAGAATTGTTTTAAAGCATAACCCCTTTTGTCAGAAGCATCAGATAAACTGCAACGTATTTTTTGAAGATGGACGGAACAAGAAGCGAATTCCCAGCTTTTGTTGGTGGGTAGCGAAGCCCACATTAATTTTACTACAGAAGTATAGCGGAGTAGGGCGTGTTGTACGGGCAGTCACCCATAGTATAATGCTTACAATCACCTTTAGCATGGGGTGCTGTTTGATGTAATACTTAATCAAGACCCCTGAATACTTAATACAAAAAAAAAAAAAAAAAAAAAAAAAAAAAAAAAAATATACGCAGGTTCAATTTAATGAAAGGGTATAAAAAGCACACGAGCCGATATCGTACAGACAGCTCAGGTAGCCTCATATAAAAATGGAAAAAAAGAAAATTTATCATTAAAATTTGTTTCCTTAGAATATACTAAACATAAGTGACATTTCTTTCATATTGTAAATGTTCGTTAATTATTTTTATATGAAACCACGTGCGACATACCTGAACTCTCTGCGAGCAACAAGCAGTCCGCCATATTTGCATTTTTTGTTGTTGTTGTTGTTGTCTAAGCATTCCTGGATTGTTTACTTACATGGAATATATGTTTTTAATAGGAATAGTATTCAATGAAATAATAAAGGTTGGTAGTTTATTTATTTATGTATATTTTTGATGTGTAAAATTTAGTTTTGATAACTGTTTCCTTAAAATGTTTTGAGGTTGATGCAATTCCAGATTTGAAAGAAAGGACTACTTCAATTAATTTTGTAGACCTGATTAATTACATGAAATAAACATCCTGTACCACACAAATTATATTGTGTATCTTTATCTAAGTGGTTGGTTCAGGATTGTCCAGCACTTTCTAAGTTTTGACTAACATTTCATTAAAAGTGGGAAAACACAGCGACGCCATTTTGCCAATTAAACAAGTGCTCGTTGGAGCCAAGTGTTTCACAAAATTGTCAAACAGTTTTCGTAAATTTGATCATGAAATCTTAATTCTGGTTCTCTTAAATCGAATGTAATCATCTTCACGGCATAAAACAATAATTCCAAAATACATGGCAATTACATGGTGAGTTTTTCACGCTTAATATCAAGCAGAAATGTTGTGGCGTATTATTTAGATAGCTATCTCAAGACTTTCGTTTGAAAAATGGCACGGTTTCCAGACTTGTAGTCTACGACGCTGTATAGAACTGACCAAACGTAATCCGCAATTTCACAGGGATAAATATGAGTTGACCACGAACAATGCTTAATGCTCACACCTTCCACCTAAGATGCCATCTCTGGAACTTATCTTTTCAATAAGCTGACAATGAAATTCGCCAAAATTGTAACAATGATAACAATCTGCATAGATTTTTCAACTTTTGTCCAACAAAAGGGATAAGTTTGATGAAAGGTAATAAAACCTACAAACAATAGCATTACTTTCTGTCAGTACCTTGCTAATACGTGGTAATTATTCTAGATTTTTAAGAAATATACGAGGTTTTACTAATACCCTCATTTTTTAAACCATAAGACACAGTCGTGTACAAATGATATGTAAGTTATACCTATTGCATATAAAAGTGTAGCCTAGGTCTCGAAAAACAATTGAAAAATTCACACGAATGTCAACACATAGAACGAGATATTTCAGACAAGGGCCGCTAGTTTACAAGAGCTTGTCAGTCACTAAGGCCAGCTAAAGTCGGCTTAATTGTCCAACTTTAATTAAATGCTTCCTGCATATTGCATGTAAAACTTCTTCAGTTTTGATGCAGATCCACACTAATGGTGGCAGATCTTACATAACAGATTTCAGATTGGTCACCATGTGACACTAGCGAACACAGAAAACCTCTTTGATATCAATGCATGAATGGTTTTCCACTGTTGTTATTGCTTCATAAATTATTTTACCTGTTCAAATTTTCATCAAAAATTATTTATTAGCTAAAAAATATCTTTAAAATATTTCGAATTTTTTTTATAACGAAATTCATGCAAAGGAAACGCAGCAAATAGCTGTTGACTAACAGAGGATTCCAAGGTCAAGGATTGACATT
Organism: Ostrea denselamellosa; assembly: GCA_024699665.1. Lineage (NCBI taxonomy): Eukaryota > Metazoa > Mollusca > Bivalvia > Ostreida > Ostreidae > Ostrea > Ostrea denselamellosa. The sequence goes on along the minus strand of JAMZEH010000055.1, from coordinate 9,635,494 downwards.
ATTTGATTTTTTTTCAAAATGAACGTACAATGACTTACATTCAACATTTACTCCGACAAAGTTTAATAATAAAGGTAGATGTAATGAATGAGTCAATGCATAATTGGAAATAGTTTAGAATATTAATATATTTGTACATTTTACAATATTTTCCTTCAACACAATCACTAGTATTTTGAAATACCTAGCTGCTTTTGTTACATGTACTTCTAAATCTGTGCATGCAGTATAATTTTATATATTAACAGCATAATGCATGCATATGGTGATATTTAACCTAACATGTAAATACCTACCTTTAGATTTCAAAAACACTTAATTATTTCATTCTTTGCAACTGTCTCTTCTCATCCACAGAGGCTCCCAAAATTTTCCTCAACTCTTGTCAATCGTAAAGCCTACTTTATTTGAAAAATTAAGCAAAATTCAAGCGGCATTTCTTATTTAATTTTGTCCTTACAGAAATACACACAAGCACACGTACAAACAGGACTCAAAACACAACGTTCTTGACAGGGATAGTGAACAATAAAACAAGATATTGGACAGGATAATTCATAAACAATTACCAAAATATTACAAGATGACCATGAAAATAAAACTAGAGAAAAAAAAGTATAAAACAAAACTTTAACTATTTTCTAGAACAAACACCCATCAAATATGAACGACCCAGTAAATTTCAAACGACGTTACAATTTCTTATGCATTTGTGTTCGATTGTAGCTGTCAAAGGTTATAAACAAAGTGTATGATAATTTCGTTAGTTTATTTCATGTTTTTGCCTTTCATTCATGTTCGTGTGGGTAATTCATCTGTACTAAATTAAGCAAGTTTTTATTGTTTTCAACGTACGTTTAAAGTAACATGAGAAATAACTATAAACTATGATTTCAAATACAAATACAGCTAAACTGAACGAAAGTACATACATCAAAATATCGTAAAGGTAACGTTACCGCAGTAACATCGACAGAAGCCATGTTCACACTACTGCTCTGCTGATTTAAGGAATGCATTTAAAAATGGAGTTTCTTTTCAAAATATATAATTTGAAAATATGGCGTGGCAACGCCTATGCAATATTGAAAGTAATTTTCCTTCAGTTTCCTCCCTAAATGATGGAAAGTAGCAATTAATAGAGCGTCTAGGAATTACTGCCCGCATCTACTTTTTACTCTCATTAGTCCGATCTCAGGGTCACGTGACGAGAATATTGATACGCGAGCCTACATCAAAGTATGAATAGCTCAGGTATCACGAAATGTTCTGATTCTTACAGTATCGACTTCCGAGAACAAAATGGTAGCACCATTAGGCGCCAGCAGCTTATAGAAAATATTTACAGAAATCTAGCATGATAACATATTGCGAAGCGTTAGACTGCTAAAGACTACCGCCATGGAAACGGATAGCCAGGTGCGTGGGCCTTTGCAATCGATTCCAAGATTGCGACATTTCTAGAGATTTAATACTTCTTCTGTTGGTAGTAGTATGGTGAAAAATAGTTTAAAACACCTTACTAAATTTGAAGATCACTTCCGTCAAGAAATATAAATGTTTCCTTGTGTTGATTTGCACTGATTGTTTGTTTTTGTATTTTTTTTTCAATCGCGTTATCAAAAGTGCATCAAATAAATCCCGATTCCAGTAAATGCTGGGATAAATTTAGAAACGCGTAGAAACTGATCTATTGGCTCCTTAAGGTTTTCTAAATTGAAAAAAAAAATTTATTTTACCATTATCAATTAATCAGATATGTCTATATTTACGTATTTATTAATTATACAATTTATTAGAAAATGTATGGAAGTTATTGTGTGGTCACATTAGGTTCAAGAAGAATTCTCATTTTTCATTGATTGAATTTGATATAGGAAAAAATATATATATTGTTTACTTAAACGATTTTCATCCTTCTAAAAAATCATGAACATGTATATCAGGATGTTCGGTTTATAAATATTTGCCAACAAATATTTAGAGCGTAGACAAGCTAGTAATAATTTGTCGACTTGAACAAGAACTCAGCTTAGTATGACATCTCATCTTAATATGAGCAAATGTCATTATAATTATTAACAAAATGTCCCAAAACTTTTACACATGGTCGTCAAGTGGCCAGACGTATTACATTTAACCTTGAAAATTCAGTTAAATGAGTTTAGTGTGCATCCAAAAACGCAGTTGTACTTGAAATCACAGACAAAATCCAGTATGAAAATGCCAAGATAATAAACAGTATCCAGTTTCGTAATTCCTATAAAAAATACAAATCAGAGAGATGGGCAAACACGAACCCCTGGACATACCAGAGGTGGAGATCAGTTGCCTAGGAGGAGTAAGCATCCCATGTCGACCGATTTCATTCGCCGTGAGCCCTATATCTTGATCAGGGAAACGGAGTAATCCGCAGTCAGAATCAGTGTGCCAAGAAACACGTCCGACAGCATTTTACCTCATGGAAGGTTGTACTGGCAAACTAGATCGTTATAACGACCATATGGTTTGCAAAATGCTGGCTTTAGACGAGACTGTAGAAACCCCTGTAACATCAACTTGTTTGTCAGTAGCCTGCCTCGATTTACAAAAAAGTATATAAGAAATTTCAGAACTCTTCTTTCTGTGACCTCGACCTGTTACATTTAACCTTGTAATCAGAATGAACGTGTAACGTATTATCCAAGAATTTCGCTGAAATTGGTTGTTGGTTGTGTATTGTTTAACGTCTCGCTGAAGTATTTTTCATTCATACGGAGTAACACCTTTGCGGTGAAGATCTGGGAAATTTAGACCTATATTCGGCCTTTGAGCAGGAAGGGATCTTTATCGTGCCACACTTGCTATGATATAGGGCCTCGGTTTTTTGCGATCTCATCCAAAGGACAGCCCCATTTAATCGCCTCTTACGACAAGCAAGGGTTACTGAGGACCTATTCATACCCGGATCCCCAAAGGATTAAACTATAGTAAAGGTAGCGAACAGAAACCTAGTTTAACGCAAGTGTACACGAGACAATCCTGAAAATTTGGTGTAAATGACTTGAATCTTGAAGACAAGAACAAACCAAGTAACATGCGAAGGTCCAAGTCAGCAAGCTTTCTCTCTCTTTAGAGATTTAGAGAGAGATTTTGAAACTCGGATTTTGATATTTTTTTTCAAAATTGACAGGGTAAACATGGACCACTAGAGACACCTAAGATTGGATCAGGTGCCTAGAATGAGTAAGCATCCCCAGTTAAGCAGTCACACACGCCGTGGTCCTTATATCTTGATGATCAGGTGAACGGTGTAATCCGTAGTCAAAATCATTATGCAAAGAGCGACCTAACAATTGATATGAAACAGGTTAGACAACATTCGCCACAATGACAGGTTGTAGTCGAAAATTAGATTATCATAACGACCATATAATTTGCTAAATACTGTCTTTATCTAATTCACTAATCAAATGCATGGTAATATTGTCACATTTAAGATTTATCTATAAAAATAATTAGGGGGTCAAACCATGTTTCCGTAGGTATAAAAGAAATTTTAAAAAAAATATCTGCAATTCTATGTTACATGTACAACACCCACGTTCTTATTTATGGCCAAAATTCTCCATTTTCTCTAAGATTTTTTCCGGTAAATTTATTTTTGAACATTTCAGATATGTAAATATGACTATACGTGTAAATGATAGGCAACAGTTTGACACCCTCCACACCTGTGGTCCATTTTCCTTTGTAATATACATTTATAGCTGATTTGGTAGTGCGAAAATTCCCCAATAAGCTGACACCATTTACACCCGATACAGGGATAACTATTACCGTAATTATGTGGCGCTAAATCGACAATCCAGCTTCAAATTCAGAATAAGACATATGCTTACACAATGAATACTTAAACTGATAATGTACGCAGTTTTCGCTAGAAATATTATAACGATGAATGAAACGAAATGTCAATGTACACAAAGATGACCGAGAGAAAATACTCATTATAGATTCACTTTATACTAAATTTAATACTATTTCATTCTCCAGCTACTAGAATTCTATATTCTATAACAGCATCTGTTCTAGACTTAGTTATGACATAATGAAGACGTTTAATATTGAAGTGAGTATAAATTTCACATGAATGTTGACATCTTGACCCCAACAAGGTGCGTGGTGTCGTTAGTATTTAGGGTGTCTTCTTTTACACCTACCCAATGATATCACAAGCCATAAAGGCCTCTACCTACAGCAAAGAGTTCAACATTGTAAAATTTAAAACCAAACACACGGTTTTCGAACGGCGCTTGCTCTGTTTTTAGGGGACACCCTTTACATCTGCCAGAGAGATCAACTGGCGTAACTTCAACCCGCAATCGTCTTTGTTCTGTTCGCTGAGGTGTATGATCGTATCTGCATTTTTACACCTTTCTGCATTTGGTTCGTCATTGTATTTAAACTAGCAATTATGACACATGGTATTGTAACTGCGTAAAATTTGTCGTGTATAGTTTGAGAATGATTACATGACGCATTTTTCAAACAATCTCTCTCGTTGCATTCAGCTGTATCTTAGAAAATAATTTTTCGTATATGTACACAGAATTCTTTGTTAATACCGACGAAAGAAGACGGAAGGATGGGAGGCTTAATTTTTTTTTAAACTTTAGGGATGAAAACATCCAGGACAATATAGTTTACTATTTTCTCGGGAGGATGTCCGTGTTCGATTCGGCCTTCTGTTGACGCCGTGGAGTTGGGGAGCGTTTGATTATCTGAAGATAAATGACGTCCTCTTACAGTGACACTGATGAGATGCAAGCAATTGTTTCAGGCAAACGAACAGATCCTTGATGTCATATTGTTAGAATTTTAAGTACCTACTTGATTCAAGTACTATTACAATTGTTACTGATGGTTATCACAGCTTCTTGTGCACGAGAATGAAGTTAACTAAAATAGCTCCGTGTTATCACGACATTTTTTGTTTGTTTCGTGAAACATCCACTTGCCAATTTATTGCAATAATTCCAAACTAATATTCCATCTTAACAAATAAGCTTTGCATGTGAAGTAGGTTTTCCCCAAGGCGTAAGCATGGCGACATTCTGTATCTATGGCGACATAAAATACACACAAAAGACCTTTCACAATTTTGTTTAATTTAATGATAGGGAAGGTGTATGATTTTTGCACAGTTCTTTCCTAGCTAGGTCATAAACTTTATCTTAATCTTCTTTTAAAATGTACGAGCGAAAATTGAAGTGACAGTTTGTCTTGTTTTGAGACGAAGCATAAAGTTCAAAATAATTAATACATTAGGTACACTCTGTGTGCATTTATATAACAATTTATGTCTGTGGGTCATTTTCATGACAGTAAATCACAGATTTACCAACGAAAATAATCGCTTAGATGTAAGGAATACGCCTCGATTTGATTCGCATCAATAAAAGGTGGCATCAACTGAATATCCACCTGTACATAACTCAAAGAAACGGTGAGCACGATTTCATATTTTACAAAAATGTTATCACACGTACTATAAATAGAGGAATACAAAAATTTAAATAACAAAATGGTAAAGTAATACAATGAAATTAAAAACAATTTTAAACAAGAGGCACATGGGCCACACAGATTCACCATAGTTATCTTGTTCATGGATAGAGACCGGATAAAGCCTCACATGTAGGACACATAAAACCTTTGAACGAAATTTCAACTTTTCCAAGGAGGCCATGGTATGAAAAGACCTGAATCTACATCACATAAGGACGCTGTCATATTGAAAAACTTTAACCCATGAGGTTCCTGAAAAAATTGTTTTGTAAGATTTTTTAAAAATGTATTTTACAAACGGGATTGTGACCTTGCCATATTCACAGAGGTCATTGAATGAACAAATGAAGGCTCCATAATACAAGTTATTAACTTTTTTTCAAACTTAAGTTTCTAAGTGTTTTATAATTTCAAGATACACAAGGCGTGTGAAGTACCTTTTGAAAATTTGGGGGAAATATTTAGGGAAACCATAATAACGAACACATGTTATAAGACCTGTTTCTCCCATTATACTTTTGTAGCTTTTTTTAAATTTATTTTTATATTTAAATTCAAACGTCTTTCCTTCAGCTGATGTCAACTCTATCGCAATATACATTTTCATGCAACAGACATAAGTGCTCTCGGTGATCTGTGGCAATGAAATATACAAGGAAAAAGTTCAAAATCTGAAAAAAGGTGTTTTACATCATGTCATAGTTATAGGAAGACAGAAGAAGAGATGGGAGGACAACATCGCAGAATGGACAAGATTGAAGCTGAGCGAAGCGACCAAACGTGCGAATGACAGAGAGGGATGGAGAGGACTGGTTGACAGGTCATCTGTAGCGCCCCCCCCCCCCCCCCCCAACGGCAACCGCCATGGGGCAGGTGATAGTAAAAACTATAAAAGAACAACTGCGCCTAAGTAATGAAACTAAGTTGATAATGGAAGACATGTTGCGGTAGTTCAGTGATAGAGCGTAAGTAGCTCTGTGATAGAGCGTTCGGTTCGTAACAGGGAGACCGAGAGTTCGAGCCCTTCTCATGCCATGGCCGCGTCAAACCTAAGACGTAAACATAAATCAAAACCTTCTTCGCCAAACATTCGGCATTTAGTGAGAATCACGGGTCTTTCGGATATAACCGTAAAGATGTTGTTCCCGTATCGCGACAGGCGTTGGCACAGTAAAGAATCCTCACTGCTACGGCCCTGAGCGCTAAGCATAGGTCTAAATTTGTGGTACTTCACCTACTACTGGTGACGTTTCAATATGAATGAAAAATTTTTGTCGGGACGTAAGATAAACAAACAACCCAAGTTCGATTTGCCTAGCTTCCATGACGTGGAATCTGTAGGCATGACCTATACTATAGTCCCTAGACTATGGTTTTAAAAACTTTAATATTTCCATCTATTATAATTTTACATTAATCAATACTTTCTTTATATCTTCCTATTGACAAGTATGAAAACCACCATTCCGTTTATTGTGGAATAACATTCTGTGTTCTTGAGTGTCTGTTGTGCTCTGATATATTTTGCGGGTTTCTTATTCTTACAATAGACACTTTGTATACCTGATAGGACTCTACGCAAAATTTTGAGCCATCACTGCACCTACGAGGACTATATGATTAAAACAGACACATAAAGCACGATAAATTTCTTGAACATTTGTTTAAACGGGTTTGCAAATTTGACAAAATGTAGACTACAGCAGTTCAGAGTTATAGATTTTTTTTGGAAAAAGCAGTTCCCGTAAGTGGAAAATATCCGAGTTCCTTTCTAAACCCAGGCTTGAACAAACTGATTCTGCACTATATGAGAATTCACAGCTGTAGATATGTTGTTGTATAAAAGATATTTCAATGTTTCCTAGATGTTCATATATCCAAAGACTTTATACAAAAGTCGTATTGGAGTGGTAGGAATGAAATTAAGCCAACCAACATATAAAATTTGTTGTTGGAATACTTTATATGAAATATTGTGCAGCGTTCTCATGCTTTGCAGAATGTAAGAGGTAGAGGAAGACTTCTAGATATTTACAATGCATGTATTCCTATATGAAATTTGGACTCTCCCACAGCCCCTTCCAAACCCAAATGAATCACGAATATGAATTGCTTCAATCACTCCTTCATGTTTATTTAGAACTTCATGTTTCAGTGGTTGTACTTCGGAAACTTACTTACACCAGATTATTTTTTGTTAATCTTCACACACAGAAACAGGGACACATCCCTTCAATTTAGAAATATGAAATACATTTTTTAAAAGGGGGACCCTTTTACTGCTCTTGATTATGTTTGACAAAGTGGTTCTGCAGAGGATGTTGAAAAGGATAGACTAATTTATAGAACGACAACTAAAAGTGATTTTGAATTCAAATCAGTCTTACAAGAAAATTATTTTGGTAAATGTAGATTGTTTAAAGGACTTCAATAAGATTTTGAAGGCGCTGAGTGAGCGTACATGAATTTCATTGTTAGTGATAAGAATATTTCTGCCCGTAGCACAACATAGATGATATTTATTTTCAAATTTACCTCTTGATAAAGAAAAGTGAATATAAGATTCTAAGGTTTGGAAAAAGAAAAGAAAAACAGATAATTATGGTGAAAGAAAAATATCAGCAAAAGATCATAATACCGTGGGACGCATATTTCTTTAAATACTTGAAATTTCATGTCTATGATATCATTGACTTGTATTGATTTTGACTTGTATTGTTTTTCAAATCGGTCAAAAATTCTGCTAACTCACTTCTGAGAGTGCCAAAAAGACTGACAACAGTATTGTCATACACAGGTTGTCCTACTCACTTTTACTTTCCTTGAAGAGGACGGGGTCCTTGATCCCCGAAAGGCATTGGGTTTTTGACAGCTTGAAACAATGGGACAAACCAAGATCAAATCTCTGAAAGTGCCAAAAGTGTCGGAAAGACAAAGCGACGTGCAAAGTTGTGCATCGACAAACAGATAAATGCTTTGAAAATGTGAGAAAAGTAATAATATGACAATCGTTCAACAATAGAGGTTTGTCCTTCATTGAATTTATGAATCAGTCAAGAGAAAAGCAAAGACAAAGATCATTCTCACTTTTAAACCTGTTTCGTCCTCAGTGGAGCAAACGTAGCATAAGGGTTTATTGAATAACGACAACAGCACATGAGCTCGAAAAGAATAACATTTCTAAAGACAAAAAGTGTCGTTTTATTAGATGTAATATCAGTACCATAGCATTATCAGTGCTCGAGTAAAAATAGAGATGAAGTTAACTATACCCCAGAGAGATTATTCAGAAATGGAGGAAGGCAAGCGGAGGTGCGAGCGAGTTTCCGTAGAGTAACGGGAGAAAACATGCATAATTAAAAGACCGATTCAGAAACTGATATTGGAGTGTTCCGGACAGCTTATAGGATATTAATGTCCCGGGGGTAACTCGTAGCGACTAGTATTTTCAATGTCTGTAGATTTGCATAATATTCATTGCCAATTTGAATGTAATAGTGGGTTTGTATATCGCGGTAGTGAGAAATCATTGCGATGCACATCAACAAAAACTCGTGATACAGATCTCGCGAGAATCCGAGAGTGACAAAAGCAATTTACGCCTATAAACACTGCGCAAACGCCATCTTTAAAGCAAGTAGTGAGACATGCATTATTTTTCGAAAAACAATGGTAATATGTCATGCAAATAAACAATTATTCCCTAAACTTTTCACTGAAAAATTAACGGTACTTTGCATTCAAATAGTCTTTCAATATGCACAAGAGACTATCCATTAGCTGAGAGATTTTTTATCTCTAAGACAACGACCATCATGCGCCAGCTAGTCAAGTCTCTAAATTGAAAAAGAGATATCAATACGGTATGTTTCGCGTCTGACCTGCGACAAAACACGGACGTGAAAGTTGATTATAAATTTTATAACCCTAACGACTTTAAAGAGAATTGCCAAAGAATTCCCTTTTCGAATACAGAATTATTTTTATTCAGTATACCAAAACATATTTTTATCTATACTCCACTTTCTAATAATAGACTCATTCGTATGAGCATGCGCTTTCGTTACATCAAATAAGGTGAGAAGAGTCGGTGGTTTTGTCAGAGGCACGCGGTGGAGTGTATGAAAATGGCGCATCAATGACAGAAAATGCGTGTGATTGTGTCTGCTAGCAACGGTCACGTGATTTTTAATCCCATCATCTTAATTAGATACTATTTTAAGTATTTGCTGAGTTTAATCTGTAACGTCAATAGAGTTTCTTGTTTTGATAGGTAGAGGGTTGAATATTATAGTTGTCTGACGACAGTGAATGATAACATTAGTAACTTTGATAGTTTCTTAACACGTCTTACACAGCCTATCTCGCAAACAGTGCAGGAAAAACACGAACAACTGATGGTTATATATCGACGTGTGCTACCAAAAATCACCCGTCGTCTGCAACTGTAGACAAGGAGACGACAGGGAACCGAGGTAGCAGACATCCGGGACATCCTTACAATATGCTCCACGGCAACAACTGACAAGGGCAGTATGGGATACGACAAGCAGACGACAATAGAAAAAAAACAACAACAACAAATGAGCATATTATTTAGAAATGTACAATTGCATATATTTGTATTGCGTACGATTACCTAACAATATAAGGACAGACAGACAGGCGGACGAGAAAAGTGTTGTGTGTAGGCCATAAAAACCAACATTACACAATGTACTGTTGAGTATCTTTGATAAATCAAAGTAAAAGTAATTATTTTGTTTACAGTACAAAATGCGGTATTTTTATTGATAGTCTTTCTTTCATATTTGTTTCATGTTGAAGATATACTTTAGATCAATTACTATGACTAAATATAATACAATGTCAGCAACATCTCAATCAGTTAAGAATTTGAAAGTATGCAGTTGATGATCTTATCGGGATCTTTAAATAACCCTAGCGTATTTGACACGTTTCTAGAACTCAAATTAGACATCATTGTTTACTACTATTCGATTTACATTTTTTAAAAGCTAAAATTTCCAAAATAAATAATAGGTGAATATAGTAGAGATTAAAAATTACCTGAAAATGTATAGAATTATTTTTATCATTCATTCTAGAGTCAACTTCCGTATAATTTCTTCATGTTGTCATTATTGCAAAGAAGGAATTAAATACAATTTAGTGAAAATAGTCCAATGACATTTTGTAAAACGACGTTTTATTTCTTATATTTATAATGACTTTATAATGAATTCTAATTTTATGGTGATTCTTTGGTCATTCAAACCTACCTGTACATGGTCAAAGACTGCATGTTACTTGACCAATCGTATGCCCATTCCATATTACGTGCTGTTGGTCGATTTCCCTTTCAGTTGGAAATATATTTAAGAATAGTCACTTTCATCTATATCTTAATCATCAGTATTTGAAATAACCAAACAAAGTTTGATAGAATATGCTTCTTTTCGGGATCAAAGAAGTTTAATCGTTAAACATTTTGATTTCTGATTTCAGCGCAAATGAGAAAGACACACAGATCTACGCCTATCAGCTAAAAAACATGATGGACCAATCAAATACACCAGAGGACTCTTATCAGCGAGTTCTTAAGATTGACAGAGACAAGGGCTACCTTGATGGTGAAACGAAATAACGATATGTCATTGTATCTTATTTTGTTTAAACAGTAAATAAATCATTCCAAGTCTTGCTTTAGAGTGGAGAGATAGGGAGAGAGAGAGAGAGAGAGAGAGAGAGAGAGAGAGAGAGAGAGAGAGAGTTTGTGTCATTTAAATATCTCATTTAAGTTTGCATAGGTGAAACAGAGGAGTATTTATAGGCTTTATTAGTTGGAAGCTACAATTTCGACAAATTTTATTGCAAATTCGAGTAGAAAGTAGATAACGTTTCTTAATACGGGAATCAAGTTTTCTGCATGCTATTGGTTTTCTTCATTAAGATCTCATTTTGCAATTGGTTTCTTGGAACGCCGGGTGATTACAAAAACAGCAATCCTCATTAAGGTGTAAAACAGTATTGACTCTTCTGCAGTTGTATTTGTTCTTGGTCAGACACAGATGCAGACCAAGGGAACATTTCCACGACAGGCACATGCGGGTAAATACTACCCGCCAAATCTCGCTCCAAATCTCATGTTAAATGATAACAAATGTGGAATCTACGAGATCGTTAGTCAAAAACATTTCAAAGTGTTGAAGAAAGAAAAACTTATTGGCATTTTTAATGGAAGCTCTATCGACCAGACTGGTGGGGGGTCTGTATTAAAACATGTTACCATAATATCTAACAAAGTGACATTGTGATTACATAGCGCAGTGCAATGTCAAAAGAAAAAAGATGGACACGCCGGAAAGTGATTTCCATGTTTGTCCAAGGGTTAGTAAATCAGCTAAGTCTCCAGGTCTATACGTGCTTTCACGAAAGCGAGGCCGAGATTCAAGATGGCGCCATCTGTAAAAAACTTCACACCCTTCGGGGAAGAAATCGACCTTGATTGACGTCTAAAGAGGCTATATCACTAAAATGAACTGAATTACACGTTTTGTAGACTTCTTCAGACGCCGGGATTAAGGTAAATGATGAGTTAGAACTGTGATGGAAACCACGCCGAAATTTGCGACATTAAACATCTCCCCCGATTCACGATCCTCCCTGCCTAGTACATGACGAGGGCTCGTTAGCTGAGGATTCACAGTGTTTTTCTCCCTATCTTGATGTATATAATTCATCAGACCGATACACTTTATGATCAGACTGCCAGTTTCGCTGACAATTCATAAACATTTATCAACATCAGTTTTCTAAGACGACTTTAATTCTAATTGATGCAATAACATTTTATGCGAAAGAAACTGTTTTTATGTGTATTTCAGAAACGTATTTGCCCGAAAACTATTAATGTAAAAATATTTCATGGCTTTACGTAATGATTTATGAAGTACGGGAAAAGTCTTGATATATAAGGGATCTATTATTTACAAAATTACTCGCTGATATATACGTGAAGAACATTAAAACGATGAATTGGTAAACACAAAATTATATCAATTATAAATATTGTTCAAGTTTAAAAGGTGTACATGTGAATATGGTGAATATTCTACAAAAATAATGAATACAGGTTGTATTTGTAAATTATATCATTATAACGACCATATAATTTGCGGAATGCTAAATACCATAAACAGGTAACATAGAAAATACAGAGAAAAAATATATACAAAAAGCAAATTATATATCCTAGTGCTTTATCGTAGACTAGACATGCTTAAAAAAGTTTTAAGGTTTAATATAAATACTATGAAAAATATAAATACAGTGCTTCTTTTAGAGAATAGCAAGAATGGTTCCAAGAGTTTTGAGAAATTTGTTTTGCTCAATCTAATAATTTCATTAGTTTTATTTAAATCATACTCTTTCATCAGTGCAACAATCTCCTCGTGTGTTGATTGATGTGTCGTGTTGTAAGTTTTTAATTTACTAGATGGATGAAGTTTAGAAAATACAACAAAAATGTCATTACAATGGATTTTAAACCAAATTCCATTTTATTTGTATAAATTTTACTTTTGCGAGGTTTTTCTGAGGTTACACGATGACTTATGTCTAATTTGTATACAGGTCAAGATAGCAAACATATGGATCAAATTTTTCACCTCTGTTTTGTAATATACACAGACACTAAACATAAAATAGCCATCTTTTAGAATTGGTTTCAAAGATACAGAACACAGATACAAAAACAACACAGACTGTTTAACTGTAGTAAGTAATGGACACTTCTGAAAGTTTGTCTTATCCTCAGTCTCGGTGCAAAATATCTATCAGAGAAAACAGATTATGGGGCTTGATTAAGCTTTACGGGTATTAAAATAAATTCTTACCCTCCCTATTCACATCAAGTGGGGGAAAGATTATTTGAGGACATATGCCATCTTTTATTTGTGAAATCACATCGTCATAATGAAATATATTAAACCAAGATAGTATATAATCATTCTCTTCTGTAACAAAAGCCTATTTAGAGGGTTTCAGGTGCTACACTTTGCTAAAATGTTAAAACAATGACAATAATGCTAAATGAACTTTAACAAAAATATGTGCCGTATTAAAGCGCAGAAAATCTCATGAAATATTACAAAAACTCTAATACATGCAGTTTGAAAATGCTTGGCATGTTCGTACCTTAAATAAAAGAAATTTATACTGATCAAAAATAGCAAAAAGGTTTTTTTGTTTTTAAATAAATGCGAGTAAAATTGAGAAATTGTGTCACTGTTGATGTTATACACTGCATTTGACTGTTAATAATGCAAAACTGAAATGGACATGGTTTTTTCGTGATAAGACACAAAATAGATCTAAATGTTTTAATCATTGTACAGAAAGATCACTTTGTGTTGAAACTACGTACATTGTATTTATAGGGTAACGTGCACCTCAGCCAATGCCCCTCGTAAACGCATTAAAATGAAATAGAAAATTTAAATATATCCAAGTTTATCAGAATCCGCTGACATCTTGGGATACGTCTAAGTCCTGATTAGTTGTCTCATTGCAGGTTTATAGGAATAGAGAGAGGAAGTGGGCGAAGTGCTATTTTAAAGGAATTTTTCAAGCGAATTTAAAAAAAACACCAAAATGTTGAAAAGAGTATCCTCCGCTTTGAAAGTACTTTCCACGGGCCTGTATAGTCCAAAAAGCACGACTGCATTACAAAAATTGATATTCATCGATAATTTTCAGAAATATATTGAAGACAGACAAACAGTCAAATGTGAATATGCTTATGTATGGCCTCTTCCATCTTCGTTAGCCGAGGGAACTACTGCATGGAAGCATTGATAGATTTACTGATTACACACGATTACTTAATATAATTATTCTGCAGAAATTGAACCAAAATGATATTAAGTTATCCAGTTTATCATAATTGCCTGCGCACTGAACGACCGATTCACAAAATTATCGTAGGAATATCTCCTGTAACATTTAATAGCACTAGGGTTTAGTCGCTCAAGATTTTGAGAAAACCATAATATGCAAACCTGTAATTAAAGCCGTGATTTCAGACCCTTCAAGAGCATTAAGAGATAAGTTTCCCGCCATAATGTTAGACGATTGTGTCTCAAACGATTTTTAAATATCATTGATTAATTGACTTTAATGATTAATGTGTGATCGCAGTCTTAAAGAGTTTAAATAATATTCATGTAGCGATTTTATATTTTAAATTTTGTCGCCAGAGACCAAGGCGAGCTGTTTGATGTTTCTTAAGCGTTTCCTTTGAAGATAGTATGAATAGATTACAATTTGACATGTACATTCCAACAAAGGTTTTTCTGTCGCCAATTCCTGCCACCCCGGATTACAAAAACTCGCGAATCTGTTCATTATACACTCAGAGCCGACCGATTGCGAAGGATCGCCTAAACTGTCTGAGCAAACCTTGGGAAATAATTAATATGAAACTATATTATAAGAGCAGTAAGATGATAGATTATCAAGATTCAAAATATTTCTTCTTTTTTCATTAATTGAGGATGCGTATATATAAAAATGTATAATTGTGTCTTATGCTATGGCGAATTCCGGGATATGCAATGAAAAGTACAATCATGAAACAAATATTGTGAATATGAAATGAAATACAAAAATGTAAAAGCAATGCGTAATTGTTATAGATTATAGGTATATACATGCACTAGAATGTCTGTTCCATATGTCCCTTTTTTGTACTCTTGAGTTCCCGTAGATTTCGTCTTGGACACTGATTGTATTGGATCATCAGGGAAACTGTAAAAAATTGCCAGGTTTTGCTAATCACAAAATGGGATAATGTATTCACTGTTGTAAAAAATAACTTTTATTTTAAATTGTATATATATGTTTCAACATGATACAGGTATTAAGTTACGGGGGGCTGTTTAATGTGAAAAGAGAGTACGATCTTTTTATTATCTTCCAGAGGACTACACATTGAATTACTTTGTGATTGGTCTGTCTCGTCTTCTGTTTCATATTCGTCTGGAAAGTAAAAGGTTTCTGTAAAACAGAAGATGAGGTCTGGGGGTTGTTATATTGGACATGACGTGTGTGCGTGTAATTCTCGCGTCATGTGGAGGCTGTCCTTTATACTTAAGGCGAGGGCGTCATGATGCCTTCCATTACATAACAAAAATCTCCAAACACTTCACCCATCGTCGCCGAAAATTCTCAAGGAGGCAACCCAAATGTCACTGAAACATTCCCCTAAAATGCATTATTATTATATATCATCTCTCTCGAGGAAAAAAATATATTTTGCTATACCCTCGTGGTGTGTGGTTAGTCGCCATATATAGGGAACTTTACTAGCCTCCTTCGTCAGAAGAATTCTTCAAAGGGCTGTAAATCACACAGGTCGCCCATTTATTTAGAAAGTAAAAGTGTAGTCGTTACATGTTGTATTTTACCTGTGGCGACTACACATCGTCTAATGGGTCAGAGAAGGTGACATCAGTTGTTTTTGTTCATCCTGGTTCAGAATTGTAAAATCTTCGTGCATTCGGTCCCTCGACAACTTATATGTAGTTCAACCTCGGTGTCCTCATCACATGACACGTAATTCTGGGCAAGTGGTGTGAGAAGGTTACAAACTGCGCCATCCAACATTGGAATGCTTTTCCTTGTACGTTTTCTCTCATCTAAGTTTTTCTTTGATACGTTGAAAGATGGCGATTCATCATATTTTCATGTTATGTGTCATTGTAGTGTCTAGCACTCTGGCTGCCCCCTTTTTTCCTGTCAGTTTTCAGTATTTTTTAATCGAAAGTCGCCAACTAAATCACGACCATATTTGATGTTTTAACCTACATATAATATACTTTTGATGTTGATAAATTATGTACAAAGCTTGGCGAGAAAATGTCTAAAACGAGAAAAATAAGCTTTCACATCCACTTAATTACAATCATGTTCTTTAATAATTAATATCTAGCTTTCATAATTGTGGAACTGAAAACATCCTAAAGTCTTAGTACTGCAAAAGGTATGCTAAAATTGTAAACATCTACTTGTTCTTTAAAGATAAAATCGAGAATAATCAAAGATTCTACTTAGTATTTCATTCAAAATTTCAGATTCCAAAAGTGTAAAGATTTTTAATTATAAAATATTCTAAGAAGTGGCTAATCTGCGATATTTTCATTAATATCAATAGCTTGATAACTCTCTAGCGACGCCGCCATGAGATAACCGGAAACAGGCTCCAACGACATAAGGCCAACAACAGCAGTCGTGACGTAACACGCTGCACAGGTACAACAGATAGAAATGTTCCGGCGCTGATGAAACGCTTGATAGTTCCTACAACGTCGCCAGTTACCGCACGGATACAGCGTATCTGTACAGTATCTTTCGTTTGGAGTGTAATGATCAAAGATTGTAATTACCAATTAGATGGCAAATTGTGTCTTTCTTCAAGCCATGGCGCGAGTTAACTGCAAGGCAAACAAGTCCTGCTGTCAGGGGCAATGCATGTGGTGGCTACTTGAACGATTCGGCTGGTCATTTATGCCTTAACCTTAAGCCTCAGCGGCTCTGCACATTCAAAAGAATGCTGATCTTTTTGCGATCGTCAGTTCGGATTAGGGAATATTGTCCATATGTAAGGGGGTCCTACTGATCTGATAAACAGATCCCGATGTGGAACTATGAATATATGTGGAATTGGAGCTGCAAAAGACCCCATGTTGTGGTGGTCAGAAAAATATGTCGAGAAGATGGCCAGGAGAAATTTTGAAATAGACTGTGCAACTTTTGTATCGTTTAGTCCCACATTCTTTCATGCATTACTCAATGCCTTGTACGGCGTCCAGATATACTAAAAACGCTGTACAGTATAAATACTATATGTCACTTAGAAGTACAGGTTTGGTTTTTATTGCTTTGAAATTATTTATGATGCCCAGCATATTTTACTTAGTGGGTAGATAAATTAATACTAAACAGAGGAATTTCACTGGGGTATCTTGAAGTAAAATCTGAATAAATATGTGTCCCAAATGTGGTGCCAAGACCGGTTTAGAGATTAGGTAACACTGTTGTAACTTTGATACTAATGGCGACACTTTAGCTACCAATCACGCCTCGAGTTTGACGACAAGGTTCTTCAAAAATCTGAAGCCTTTTATCATAGAAGGTACAATGAATGTCTGGTATATCGCCCATAATAAAATAATAATTTGGTATTTACATATAGACAGTGGAAACTGTTTGAGTGGAGAATTTATCTGATGTAGGTACATTAAAATCCCACGGTAGATGGGTAATAAACGGGCCCTCTAATTACATCAATCGCCACATCGATAAGATTGACTTGAGTCGAACTAGATAGAGGAAGTATTAAAAATGTCAGTATTATCATAAACACGTTTCAACCGGAAGGGTGAAGAACTGGTTTTAATGAGAACGATTGAAAACAATTGACAAATATTGAATTGCCCCCTTCCCACCCCGCTGATTTATCATCTCTATCACCTATCTATACACAGACTAGGAGGAAAACATGGTGATAAATGCATCATCAATTTTGATCAATTAAAATATACGAGAGTCTTAACTGCTTTAACGTTACATTTGTGACGTTCCACATGTGTAATATTCAATATTTCCGTAGGGTTTTGGTTTTGTCCACTTTTTAGCATAGTGCTATCAACTTATAAAACACACCCATGATTTTTTCGTAAATAAATATGATGTCGTGGTGGTCTAAATCTGATTTCTTAAAAGGTATTAAATATCGTACTGTGTGGGGTTTGTATCTGATGAAAATGAACTTCACCTCGCATTACGGCAGAGTTAAACAGAACTATCCAAATATCGGCATCATTATAATCTTGATGCAAATTAGAAATATTCTGGGAATTTTCAATGACCTTCTAGAAGAACACAAGATCAATTTAACATTATATAAACTAAAGTGAAATCGAAAGAGTATTCAAGCTTTTGGTGACAGGGGTTATCAATATAGAAACAAATATGACATGACATATGTTGATTGTCCATGTAGATAAGGATCCAGTATAGTATCTGATTAGAACAGAAGGCAAAATTATCTTCTAATTGTAACAACATTTGTCTGTACTTTCAATGTATCTTCACATATGCCGCTTGTTTCCAAATTTTGTAAGAGAATGGGTAAGTGGGGGTATTTAGGTGGCGCCATCTTGTGATAACGACTGGTGTGTCTTTCCGGAAACTGGTAAATCCCATAACCGTGACGGAATTCCAGCCATCTACCATGTTCCTCATTAAATTCGTCGCCAGTACTGACCACTCTAGAGGCTTGGTGGGAAAATCCATTCGCTGTAGGAGACTGTAGAGTGTTGATGTAAAATGATTGGGACAGGGGGGAGTCGCGAAGTCCGAGATGTGTACAGGATAGGGCTTAGTATGGTGACGAGAGTCTGATTTGGTCATCACTTGTGGTCAGTCCAGGTAGACTGGGCTGTTATTTTGTCGCCCAATTAAATGGGAGTCTCACGTCGAAGTGAAAAGATGTGAATGCATAGCGATGCCAAGATAACGCTAAAACGCGATGAACACCCAGGCAGTGATAGTTGTATCCGTGAACCGACGATTATTCCCGTCCTTAAGAGTTGAATCACGGCCATTGTTGACAAATACAGATAAACAAAATATGAACTTCTTTTTATTACACATTTTATCATTTATTTTCGAAATAGAATACCTTCAACTACAAAATACGCCGAATATTTCATTCATGTGAATTCATTACAAGTATTCACCATCAGAAATTTTTATTTTTCAAATTCAAATACTTTTCTATCATAATTATTTCCATACTGACTTGCATCTCTCTATGTTTATGTTAGTATTATTATTATCATTATTATCAATTCATTTATTTGCGAATAGTTTTGACGCAGATGAAATTGAGATACAAGTATTTGCAGCATCTTTGCAACATGCAGATTTGTAATCTAAACATATTTTTAAACATGGAAATATTAACAATAAATAAATAGGGTAACCTTTACATTTTCATGTTTTTTTCCCCAACCATTTGTAATGATAGTCATTTCCTCATCGCATTAGTGGAGAACAATGTACATGTGAATTTTGTTAAATATGATCTATTTTAACCATTGGGAATTCTGACAGAAAGTAGAATCTAAATGTCAAAAATAAATTTCATTTTTGAAAATACATGAGAGTATGAATTGCAGCGCTTCACGTGGATATACCTTTCATGAAGTTTGCTGGCGTGAAGCGTTGCTCTTAATACCCTCCTGTATTTTCCAAAGTGAAATTTATTTCTTAAGTAGAACTAATAATTGATATTAATCGTATACATCTTTGTTTTAATGACGTAAATTTATTTTCCTTAAGTACTAGATGACGTATGTTTTTAACCACGAATTTTGACAGCCAAACATAAAAACATGACCCCTAAGACGACAAAAAGACTTCCGATCTTATAATGATTGATCTATCGGTAAAAATCAATAACGTAACGCCAAATAGAATATCAATGGATTGACCAACTTGTTCTATCAATGATAAAATCATTAAATTTTGCCGGTAATGATCAGCGCTTGCGCACACAATAAGAAATTAATGTGATAACAGATTGATACGCAGTCGCATATCCCGGGGTCACATGTTGTAGTTAATGATCATTTGTTGACGGGTTAAGTATAGGGGAACAAACTTACGTAAATATGGGTCTATAAATCGCAATTAACTTGATATGTATTAGTATAGTTTTAAATGTACATATGTTTTTCATTTCTTCCTTAGTCTGGAAGAAAGAATATCGGATTATGTTATGCCAAAGGCATTCTCCGTTATTTTAATAAATGGTCTCAAAATATCGTATACCTTGAATTAGATATTTACTAGTATTTGTATATAATAAAAGGTGTTAGTTTACTGGGGACATGTAATTGCTGACAGGAGAGGTAAGATCATGTCTATCTCAAAAGAAGAATCAGTTTTTACTTATGACAGATTCTATGTTCATAGGAAGGTTATAAAGTTAATGAAAATCCCGAATTTCCTCATTTTTGGCCAAAGATTGACACATTTGAAGCATATATTACTTCAGAAAATATACATCACACACTTGCCTACCTCTCAACTTTACATATTCACTTGCAACTTTGGTAGAAAATGGTACTGAGGCAAACGTGTGCTTCATGTCTTTTTCAAAAGCAAACCGCAAAATTTCAAACATAACACTTCATTTCCTTTTGAAACCCTAAATCTGCGTCTTCAGACATTTATATTCATGATCGTCATTGTGTATTTTTACATCTTTATCATCTTCCTAGATTTTATGTTTTTTTTTTAATCTATTTTGAAATTTGAATGAAAATTCCGTCCATATGGGGCCAATCTCTTACATTGCCGTTTTCCTAAATAGTGTCGCTATCTGAAATTTATGAAAACTTATTAATGCAATTTATTCTTTTCATGGAATTACACAATATCTCAGAGCCGTATGCAAATTGATTGACAATTCCCCGTGATTTATTTGTTGGTCTGCGGTCAATATGGATACAGGCATTAGGAAGGCCAAACAAACCAATAAATATATAATGACCAGTAAAGACATCTCGCATCAGGTGTCAACTTCATCTCGTGCAGAGTGAAATGATGTATGTTTCCGCGTTGCCGTAGATTAACAATGTCGCACGCAATATGACGCTGTTATATGAAAACACTGATTTGTAGATCATCAAATGATTTGTATCTACATGCGTATATAAGAACATAAGAAACTTATTGTAACGTTCTGTGCCAAATTGTTTGTGCATGATACATAACATTTAACTCAGATAACTCACTGAGCGTAACTTCTAGTTGCAGCAAATTATCCTGTTGTCCTGTTGTCCAGTATTATTCCAAAATATTTAGACAACTGAGCTCAATTAAAAAAATTTCATGTCCAATATTCACCCTGTGTGTTTGTCATCATTTTCATTTCGGAATATCATTTTTTAAACTGAAAATCTAGAATTTGTATTTATTAATTTGTAGTGTTGGAAAATTAGCATTACATTGGAAATCGTATCATGCTTCAAAGGATTAGGAAAATAAGAAACAGTTCTTTTATCGCATACTTATTTTTCAAATAATAATGATAATAATAAAAAGAGGAAGAAGAAAAAGAAGAAAAAAGAATTAAAAAGAAATAAAAAAAATGTTTGGAAAAACAAACAAAGCCTCATTCTACATGAATATTCATTGCTTTTACATCAATCAAATTTCAAATTTGAGTTTATTTTGAATTATTTGTAGTAAAAGATACATTCATACCATTTCTGTGGTCAATATAGGATGGTCTTTTTCAAGAGTAAGCAGACGACAGTTGACAGAAGTGGCGCCCGGAGTCTGAAATTTGCGATATGTCCTATGTTTACCACTAATTATTATGTGAGCATTTATTTTCTTGAGTAACTCATCAACAGTTGTGCATTTACAAATAAGTGTCAAAAATAATGTTATTAGCCACGAGCTGGCTGTCATTGCGAGAGATTTACATTAACTAATCATTGAACAGAAATTATTTGACGCGAAGTGACATGAATCTATTTCCGGGGAAAGTTATCTGCCCCTAGTATCACCGACTGTCACACTTGCTGTTGTTTAGGGATTAAGAAATGCACATTAAGAAAACAATATTTAGTTATTTATTTCAAAACAACACTACTAAATATTGATGACACGCACTGCATTGGAACACCAACTGCATTTTGTATTACATAAATCTTTACTCGTTGTCCATTGACTGTGATCAAGAAGTTACCGATTCAGCAAATTCTTGTACTATATAGAAGATGTGAATTTTCAGTATAGTTACGTTATTCTTAAGCAAAATTTCACACGCACAGATGTGAATGGGAATACACGTACTATGAAACATAACTTCAATTATATGTATACAAAGGTTAATCTGCATGATTTCAGACTTGTAAGCTATTCTTCATGAAAGAAAATTTCCCACGAAATTTAAAATCATAAGGGAGTAGATTTATTTGAACTAATTAATTTGCGAGAGAAACTAAATAATGCAAAAGCACATGGTGGTGTCGTTCCAAAACCATTTGCTGAAATAGCATGGTTTCCAGTGAGAGTCAATGTTTTAATTACGTAAAATATACCAGATATTGGATTTATTAATACATCATGGTCTTAGTGTTTGTTGATAAATTTGCAAGAATTTCACACGATACCCTCGATGTGTGAACAAAATGAAACAAATAAATTCTAATGTTTTTAAATTGGCGCTATACCGCGACACTGTATGTCTGGAAAATGTCTAGAATATAAAAATGTAACACTATCGACACGACCCCGCAAGGTTCAATATGGTTCTGATTCTCAGGCGTGGTGTTTAAACATAACGGCCAGGCAGACCAGTGTGGATCTTGATGTCAATTTGCCCTTGCGCAAACTTTTTTGACATCACTGTAAGAATCAGACCTTGTGTTAAAAAAACGGTGAAGGAATGGCTTTGTGGCGCCAGTCCGATCTCAAGTTCAGTTCTAGACACCCTCAAATGAAAATAAAACTCTCAACTTTACATAAACGACATGAATGCTTACCCAATCAAATGGTTCAAAAGTGATGGATCGAAGTTTTGTAATCAGCCATAGAGGAATAACATAAGAAAATAGACAGGATGTAACTTCTAGCATAACTGTATTAACCCGGGTTATGGCCCCTGATGCAATATCGTCATCGACACAAATAAGCTGTCAAGTGTCAAAATCTCAATTTGATGCTACAGTTTTTAATGTTTATCTATTTCTCTGATGTTCTCTCACAAATTTGGAAGATTGAAAGACAGACAAAAATAAAATTAATTTGTTTTGTATTCGACTTTTTGACAAACACATTATATATTTGAAAAATGAAACATTATTTAACACGACATTCCATGACTTTAACATTTATATATAAATATAGTATATATGTATGAAACAACTGTATATTTATGTCTGATTACGATTGAATTGCAATGTGCTAGAACACTTATAAATGATAGACGATGCAAGTGTTTTACAAAGCATTGCAAAAAATATAACGCAAACAGCACCGAAGTTCTCCATTACCGCAAAATATTGCTTTCTTTCTTTTGTTGGTTAAGGCACGTGTTTGCTGAGGAGATTGATAAAACCATAAATCACACCAAGAGGGAAAGTTAGATATAAGACACTTTCTGTGATGTTAAAAAGTTTTAAAAGGTTTCAAAAACAGGATCGGGGGACCCGGGGGTCCGACTTTGGCAGGTTCATTTGTCTGCACCAACTAGGGCGTGATAAAGCTTACAAACTTTACCAAACAGGTGATACAGTTTTCACTAAATGTCGTTGTGTCATCAATTTTGTTAAATGTGATCATTTATCAGCGCAGTAAATTTGTTTTTCTGGACATCTTCTTTAGTACATATCTCGGAGCAATTGGTAAAAAATGACTACATGGACATAAAAGTATGATTATCTGATTTTGAAATCAATGTTCGCAGTCCATACTTGATGACATGTCTAAGCCCCTGGTCTTCACCATAATTGATTTCAGGATATGATATTAATCAGGCCATATAGTCCAAACTTGATATATACCATTCTCCTTATAGCTAGTGTGTACACAATGATATCATTTACTACGTTTTCTCTGCTCTAAAATACTGATTTGAAAAAATATACTAAGTTATGAACTGTCATGCCGTGAAAACATAGGGAGGTGTTACATTAACTTCAAGCGATAATTTTTACTGTGAATTTTTGAGAAGAAAAACTTCGAATTAAATATGAACTGTCAACTTCTTATGGCAAGATATTTAAATCATAGCTATCCCACATCCATATTTTTCCAACACACCATGCAGTTTTTCAACGAACTTTGAACTACATTATTGATTATGCTACCAACACATTTATTTCTGTTTTCAAGAACATGTTTCTGTACTAGTCAAGCGTCTTTTTGCAGCTTAGGTTGCGCAAGCGTTTGGTACTAGATGGACATTGCATCTTTCCCCCTGTCACATGATGAACTTAAAAAAAAACCTTCAAGCAAGCTGATTAATCCTCCAACACGAGTTCAACATCCAGAGATATGATATTGTCAGGACAGTAAGATTTCATAAATCAAAACATTGTGTATTTTTTAGTGTTAGATGAATGTTACTCGGTGTGTTATATGACCATGTCGAGAAATGGCGACGATGAAGTGTGTACGATATGACAGGTAGGAGACGTTACCGGCATCTCCTGAAATCCCAGGGTCAGGGAGACGGAGAGAGGGTAGTGGTAAAAAATTGCACTAAAAGAATAAGTGTATATCTATAACTACATTGACATATGTATATAAATATTACTTCGTCATTGTGATCACTTTCAAACGCGCCATACTTTGATACGTATCACCACAACTATTTCCGAGTGAAATTTAGTTACTTTTTGTGTTAATTTGCCTCGTGGGTACACAGATGAATGGTTTTCCTTATTTTCGCCTCCATTTTGTGGATTTGTTGAAACACAATAAGACGTAATTATGTGGTGCATTTTCGAATAAATTCATCGCATTCCATGCTTCTCCGTGTTGGAGTTGCTACGGTTTCAGTAAGAGAAATGGTCATTTGCGTGCCTTCAGATCGCAGGCAATCAATCCGAAGCAAACCAGATGGCGTTTATTTTCAAAAAACAGGTACTTGTAAACACGGAGCACGCTAGGTGTCTGCAGGATAATTAGCAAAAATGTTGTTTCGGATGGCAATCGGTGCCAGGGTTTCTTCAATGTGTCACTGGAGTTTTCTAGACGCAGGCGAACAGCTAGAACTGTAGCAGATCAGGAGCGAATCCGTCGGCCCCTGTTGCACGAATCGTCTATGGGTAATTGCTGAAACTTGTAAATCTCTCTTTCACACTTGGAGTTTAACCAATTTATGTAATGGCTGGAAATTTGTCATTCCAAGAGCCTACTCTCTAAAACAATACCACATGTAATAGTGCCATCTGGTTTATTGTCTGAAGAAAAGTTCTAAGGTATTGTGAAAGAAATTATTTATAACTGTGAAAAACATATCCTTTGCCGTCTGACTCGTCGAGAGCCGCACACGCGCGAGACCATCGGAAGCTGAAAAATGGCATTCTCTCAGATAGAAAAATTTCCATGGCGACTGAAACAGTGGGTTGTCCGACAAACAATTGTATTAATTAAATATTGTCATCTTCCCAATGTTTTCGTTAATTGTAAAGAAGCAGACCTAATGAAGACGAATATTATAGAATTTGTTCGTGCTACTCTCCTGTAGTCCTGGTACATCCGGTGCAAATTAAAGAACAAAGATGAAAAGAAGAGAAAATTAAATAATTGTGAAATTCATGAAATGTGTAAGCAGAGAAAACAAAATAATCACTTTGTTTTTATTCAAAAAGTTCGCAGAAATTATACTAATTTTATAAAAATTGAAAACAGTCGTCGGATATTGCTGAGATTGATAATGTTTATTTGCTTCCCGTACTCAATTGTGTTCTATCTCTACTTGACATACGAACCCTCCGTTATTTGCATTTTGAATTATACACTAAGAAACACCATGATAACAAATTCTGTTTCCCAAATTTATTGAAATGATATTTTTATAGTTTTAGAGATGTATGCTGTTGGTGGAGGAAATGCTCTTGTATCAGTTAAAATATATTGTTTTTAGTTGAAAGATTGAAATATAAATAAATTCGTACATGTTTCTTTATCAAGAAGCATTTGTCATTTGCTAATATCAAACAACATTTTAGTTTAAATTGACTTGCTCATCAGAAATAAAATGTTAAAGATTGCACCAGATATGAATATAACCTTATAAATCATATGATGCCCCGCTCTGAATCTGACAGCGTTAAATATGATGTCTGTGAACGATTAGCAGAACGATGCAGCAGCTTAAATAAAAAGCATTCTTGCAGCCCTCGTCACAAATAATGTCATTGTGTTCAGGCTAGCCTGACTTTTAGAAAAGATGACATGCTGATAACTTGTCATATGCTGACGCTGTCCAGCCGGATATATCCCGCCATGTTTTTAGTAGATCTACCCCATGTCGCCACGCACACGCGCCATTGGACCTTCGGTGCCCGAGGCGTTCCGATCAAAACTCTGGAATCAATTACCGAGCTTCAATTTACAATTGTACATAATACAAGATGATGTTTCATTTTTTACGATAAATGTATCAACAATCCCCGATTTTCCTCAGAAGATTTTTGTTATCAGATCGATGTAAAATCCCTACAGACCCCCGCTGTCCGCAATTGAAACGTTTTGTCGTAAGATGTACGCCGTAGACAAGAAAACAAATGATCGGAAAAACCAATCAAATTATGAACTTCTTGGTTTTAGGGGAAAACAAAATCTGAACTTGTAGAGGCATAACATGACAAGTTTATGAGATTTTTCATCATACAAACTGTCGATGACTAGTGGTCACGAAGGGTTTTACTAGACAACAAAGAACACTCCATAACAAAAAACATGATTTATCACGAGGAAAAACGAAGTTTTCTTGAAAAAATGACAAAAATAAGGAATAAATCACATGAAAACAAGGCATATGAAGTTATAATCTTACTAAAATTAGCTGGAAAAACGTGTAATGGCGTTTGGTGCGAGAGTATTGCAGCCTTCCACGATCAAATGAGAGTAGGTTTGGCTGAATTTCTTCATAGAATTAAGGGCTTAATATCATTATGTAAAGTCGAACACTTCGATTTTCCAAATTCAATTCCTCTTAGAAGTTTTGTCTTCAAAGGAAATGAGTAATAAATACATTACAAACAAGCTTCTATTGTTATTTTATTAAAATTGTTTCTTTCAAATCGTCCCGGTCATGTTGTAGTGTACCTTGGGGAATTCGTTGTAAACGAATCAAACATGCCGCTTAGCAGATAAAGAAAATATAAATACGAGTGAAATCACTGTAATTATTACTTTATGAATTTATTAAAGACGGAATTGAAATAAACTTTTAAAGAATAAAATATTTTTGAAATTTTTTTGGGGAAAAAGATGTCTATATCGGTCGATCTCTTGCTTTTCGGTGTATTTATCAGTAAGGGAATCAGTCCGTGGGATTTTTTCCTTAAGCATGTGTAACAATGTTCAACACTTACACAACATTGTTATGGAATTAATTATACACGTGTAATTCTGTATCTTTTCCCCGTTTACAGTGTAATTAAGGTCGTACAGATCAAAACTGTGGACTTTTACGACAATTAAATTTTTTTTCTTTATTTCTTTGCACCGAAGTCCCGCGTCTGAAAAATGTTAAGTCAAAACGCAACCGCCCATTTTGAAGCGAAATAACAACAACTTGCTTTTAAGAAATTTTGCATAAAAGCTGCAAATAATTACAATTTAAATAGGAATGAAAACGATGATAAATATACACCTAAATCACATTATTAGCAAGAAATATCATGGGCTGCAACTTATGGAAATTTTAATTTTTTGAATTTAAATTATGGCCCTACTGAAAAAACACAATCAAGCTACATCTATGATGTTTTCCTCTCAGATTAAATAATTTGAAGTAAAGATAGAAAATTTCTTATTTTTGTATAGTATGTATTATCAATAAATTAAGGTACAGTGAAAATATTTAATAATTTAATGCTTGTCTTTTATTTTTGTTGAAATTAGCACATAAAAATTCTTTTGAATTACGAGGAAATAAATATAGAAAAACACACACTAATGATGATCAAACACGTTACCCTTTTCTTTGTTTGGACTCTTTGAAAGCGGTTTGGTAAAATCTTCGGTCGACAGATGGGCAATGGGGGTTTGGCACAAGAAAACTAAACACTGCAATTTTACCGCTATTATAGCAGTATTTCAATGCTGTATTTTGACAATCATATTTGAAAATCCGTACACTGTCAATATTAATGGTAATAATATGAGCACCGGGAGTTGGAAAATCTGTGACAACTTTGTCTTCAACAACAAAAGACATCTTGGATGGAAATATGTTTTTCTTCAAGTAGGACCAAATTTACATGAAAATCCACGCCTTCCTGAGTACGGCTCAATGACAAACCAATAGAACACTCTCATTGTTAACAATCTAAAAATTAGGATGGAAATTAGGTCCTTTCAGTTCATTTCCATAAAACAGGATTTTAAAAATTTGATACTGTATTTAGCAATATCTTAATCCTTGCGCTAAACTCAGGGCGCCACGCTTTTGAATCTCTACAGAGAAACTTCTTGAAGTTCATTGATTTTTTTTTGTCGGAGAATGTCACGAGAAATAACCCGTTTTCTTGAACAACTTTGTCTATAGCTATTGATCAGCACATCTTAAACGCACAATATTGACCGTAAACGAGAAATATATACAAGATATGTTTCGAAGTGTGTGTCGGTCCAATTGTTTGACACTAGAAAATAGTTTAGTTATAATATTGATACCTCTTTTGTAGTAGTTCTCTCTCTCTCTCTCTCTCTCTCTCTCTCTCTCCACTGCAATAGCACAAAAATTGATACCAGTGAAAATTTTTGATAACATTCGCTATAATTTACCACTTCTTTTATGGATAAAAAAATCAGGTCACCTTTTACTTTATTCATTTGCTGATTTCATTAGGAATTATCTTAAAACGAGTCTGTGACCATAATCGCCGTTTTTCTTGAAATAAATAATATGAATTAAGATGCCTGTAAAATATATTCTTTATTTCAAAAAGTTAACTTTATTCATCAAAAATTGATTTTATAAACATTGAACGATGAATCTAATTATAAGAAATCAATGGAAAGTATACTGGGACAATTGATATGTAATGAATACGCTAAGAAAGTCCTTTATAGCTGAAAACTTTCGCTCGAAGAATATCACACAATACAATCAAAAAACCATAAATTGTCAAAGTAGAAAAAAGTCATACATTTTACTTATCCTAAGAAGGGGGTATATTACTTCAAAAATTCCTTACTAAGCTATCGTGTTACAACAAATATCATTGACCCGTATTGGGATCTTTTACAAACGGAGTCACAGGCGCACCACCAAGAGCTTTTTGAAACGCCTCGCCGAGTCCTTTTCATAAACTTGTCGATTTATACACCTGCACAAAATTATCTATCGCGTCCATTGAAACTTAGGTGAACAAATTGTAAACGACACGAACAGAATTATGAACTGTACACAGAAGGCAATCTTCGTAAAGGTCTGAACAGGAACTCCGTGATTTCTGGAAACAATGATCGACATAGAGCTGTGACCCTATCGGTGTGAACATCGGGCGACTCCAAAGGACCTCTTGCGCAAGATGTGGATAGATAGACAAAGATAGTATTAGGTATAACAAAGGACTCTAAATATTCTATGCCTGCACAGGTATACATATCAACCATACCGAATTTATGGAAGATGAGAATTGTAACATAAACGGCCAGTAACTGCAGCTCATCTTCTCTAAACCCCAGGTGTACTACTTTCCAATTTTTTTTTGTTGTTAATTTTTTTTATACATGTACAAAATGTTTTTCAATTTCCGTGAATCATTTCTACTTGAGAATCAAGTTATTTTTATTCGCATTTCATTCATATTACATGTATCTGAAACCTCAAATCACTCCTTGATATAAAATTCAAATCTGTAGCAATATTCAAATTCCTTTCTATATTAAAACATAAGACTTTATATATACATATATTCTTTACTTTATTTTCCATATTCAATAGAACGAATTATTGCACTATGCCCGTATGAATATTAATGGAGCCCTCCTACACCTCAGCAAAATTCTTACGCCAAGTGAAGAACAACTTTATGAAAAAATAGTAACGATTTACACATACAATGTTAACAGAGAAAATAAATCAATAACAATGCGTTTATAGTAACGAATCGGTACATATAGTCAATGCATACATTAATTCTACACGTACTGATACACAACTACCTAGTTGTATATAGAATGCAAACTTATTTCAAAATCACCCATTTATTCAGTGACGATTGACTAGAGAAAAGGGATAAGATATTGATCATTCTGCTCAGTATAAATCATTATACAACATACGATGTAATACAAAGCTAAAGTTTATGATATCACCCGTTTGTTTAAAGGTAGAGTTTATTACGGTTTATTTTCAATGCGACTACTCCCCATCATTTTACTGCGATCTAGTCCCGTTAACATCCTCTCCATGTTTTGCAGCTCACTGTTTCTATTTTGTGTATCAAAAGTAGAAGGAATGTTCAAAGACACCGGACTGCGATTTTGTGGCGAGTGATGTTCATACCCATGTGTACGCGGTGAGATTAAATTTGGACCACAACCTAGTCCTATGTTTGCGGTAGTGACAGGAGAGTTAGAACTTGACACGGTAGTTTTTGTGGTGGGGAGGGAGTAAGGTGTAAATCTAGGACTAGTGCGAGATGTAAATATGGGTCCGATCTGAGATCCTTGTGCTTGTGGAGGGGAGAAAGAACTACTTCCGGTAAATGAACTTCCGGTAGAATATGTTGGTTGCAAAAGTGTCTGATTGTGTGGAGAAAGCGAACTCAGCGACAGAGACAATGGATGCGTTGTTGGTAAACTGTTTATGTCGGTTTGTGGGGAACTGAAAAACGGAAGCTGGGAAGAGAACGGGGAGCTTCCGAACATGTGTCCCAGTGGAAAGGGCATCGAGGAAGGTGCAGAAAAAAGCCCGTTGGAAGGGTACATGAAGGGGAACATGGCGTGTGTGGCAGAGGGCTGAACCACAGTCACATTGGGTGGTTTCGTGGGCTCCTTGCAGATGCTTTCAATAGGAGAAGAACTTGATGACAAGTCTGGCGATTTACGACGGTCATCGCGGATGCTTTCATCGCTACTGTCTCCTTCATGATCACTCATACTCTTGAATGTAGAATTACTGACATCGGACCGATTGAATTCATCTGCATTCGGTGATGAAATATCGCTTTCACTGTTGCGGGGTTTCGGGGGTTCTGGAGGGGTTGAAGGGTTTTCCCTGTCTGATGGATTTGTGGGACATTCTGATTTTTTCGGTGTAATTGGTTTTGCAGGATTAGACGTTTCTTGTTCTGTGAAGAATAATAACAACAAATATTTACAAAATTGCATCTTTAAATATATAATCTTTAAATATCTAATCTAAAATACTTCAGCTGTATTGTATGGAAATAAAAGCTTACCGGTATTTGCTAGGTTTTTAAGTTGGTGAGCAGACGATACGTCGCTCAACATATCATCTGTTTCATCGACACAAATTTCCTCGTTGTCTTCATCATCGCTTTGAGCGTCATCTGTTCGAGACTTGTCTGGTGATATTAAGGCTGGTTGACCATTGTTTGTTATCACTTTTCTGTTACTGCGGAAAAACACACTAAAACAATTATGTTTTATTCATCTCTCTATTTATTCTAAGAAAATTGGTATATTTTGCATAAAGTTTATGCTTATTATCGTTCCCTACTTTTTCTCCCGTTTTCCTGCTCCGGTATCTCGGAAACCTTTAGCGAACGGGTTATGGTCAATTTTCAGCTGTGTAATCTGGAATTGAAAATATGAAATTAAAAATTATGAAAGAATTTGGCCATATGGGTTATTAAAGCTCACAATTCAACAAACAACTCAAATAATCACAATAAGCATTAAATGCCACTAAGCACACCAGAGTTTGGAATTTTCAATCAAATGAGGGCCTAATGGCCAATCGGGAGCTTTAGGAAATATACATCTACTGTGTGTTCTAATTAGTTGGTCATTAAGCACAATCACGGACATTCCTTGTATACGTAAAGGCGCACGTGTCGGGCGCCTGGCCGTGCCCACGGAACACGTCCTGATGTGACTGATACCACTAATGTTTAAACAAGTTGTCTGCCGATAAGGGTTCTTTTGGTCTTTCTTTGTCCGAATCCTGAACACTGGTCACCCAAATGAAGCAAACCCAAACATTTGTTTCTGCTAGTGATAACAGGCCGCTGATAGCCTGTCGTTAACTGTCTCTGTCACAGACTAATTTGTAGCTAATTAATTGCGATGATGTCCACGAAGAGTCTGGTGTGAACATCAAAAGAAATTTTGGATATATTGTATCTGTATAATATAATGATGAAGTTGGTTACCTTTTCATTTTGGTACGCTGTCACAGCGAAGAAGTCTGTTTCTTTGAAGACGAAGGTCTGGAACGCGGAATACGGAAGTTTCAAAATGTCATTGGCCCGGACTAAATGAAAACGAGTCTGATACTTGTGCATGGAATTCATGATTGTCTGTAAATTAAAAAAACCCAGAAAAATCTTTAAATATATTAGATAAATCTATATATGATCACAGAAAATATATTGTTTCAGCGTTTAAAGTTAATCTGAAGATACATGTGCTATTAATCCCTCGTGTTGTCGCTGAAAATACTTATTCGCTATTTTGTGGTTTACTTTCTGTAAATCGAAATTCTCAGGGTGGCGACATAGAGTATTTGTCCTTTACAAGATATTAAATTGTATTATTACTCCGAGGCGTCAACACCAGTAGGTCTTTCTTCAGTGCGACGGTCATTCGCGTATATGTGGTAAAATTGGACGTCTCTCTCATAGTGTTATCGCGGCTTTATCAAATCTTTGTAATCCGTTCGTCTCAACCGGGGCTAGCAGTTATATCAAATACAAATTAGGGTGTCATTGCCAAGATACTGTCAGACAACGATATCATGTTAATAAACTCTCAAGCCTTTGATCGAATTGAGGGAAAATTATCCATACGCAGATGCAAATAGGTCGACTAATTATGGTAGAAATGACACCCCTCACCATTGACTTGCACAAACAGGTGAAGGATAGCCTTACAAAAAGCATATGCAGGACTATGTAAACGATTATTCTGCATGAATTCAGTTATTTTCCTGTCTTTCTATTTAATACGAACTGTCAGAACTCGAAGGAGAATTGATTTGAACCCTGCCTTGCATATGAGCCCAGTAAGGTCTTCAAACTTCATGCAACTGGGCGATAGATTTCTATGAAAGATAGACAATTTCTCCAACTGACCAACAACAATGAGCTATTTAGTGAGAGAATTATCAGATTGTCTCGTCAGATCTTTATAATCTCGCAATCACATTGAACTCGTCCGAAAAGCGCGATTTTCCTACTTTTGCAGGATCCTAAGTGACGATATTCTAAATCATCAGGGAGACTCATTCGCTAAAGTTAGCGGCTCTTTTGTATATAAATGATGTGTTTAAGGAAGTTCTGATTTAGCTTCTGACAATATGTAAATGCTCTTATTATCAGCAGCATACAATAATCAAACACCGTATGTAGCTGTTTCGTGTTAACCTTATTTTTTTCCAATCGGATAAACAAAGGGGAAAATCATAGAATTACTGGTATATTTTGTTACTTATATCTTTAAATTTTGTATGAATTCAATTAAAAATATCTCTGGAAACAGGACATCAAATCAAATATAAAAATTCTAGTAGAGAAGTAACAAAGAACATGAGACCAATAATGTCAGTACTTCACTAGTAGATTTATAAAATCCTAATTCTAAAAAAAAATAATGTGCTGTATATCTTCTCAATTTTATACAGAAAATAATTTTGTCCGTAATTGCAGAAGCCCATGCCCACAAATCTAATAAAGTATAACAACCGCATTGAAGATAAAAGGTGTATATTAAATTAATATATGTCCTTGTCTTTCTGCGGGCGCTTTTTCTTTATCATCCTTAAGGGTACAGAGGGTTGTAAATGGATTTCATTACGAAGCGCTGCCTCCTCTGTCGGGATTCCTTCGACCGCCAAACTGAACTTTGGGTTAATTTCTGGGTATTGTGAAAGGTGCCTTAACCACACTACAGGGCGATCTATTTGTGGCATTATATGTAAATTAATTATATCTAATAAACAAATTTCGCACAGGTGCCAAATAGAACCAGATTGCTTCAACCGTTCCTAATCGAATTTCCAAGTCGGAAATAATTAAATTATGTCTAAAAGATACGCGAAGGGTACTTACGAATCCATGTTTGTCCGAGATGTTGTTGGTCAGTTTCAGTTTGTGGAAGGAGACCACCTTTTGCATCCATTGCTCACCCGTGCTGGGGGAGTCGGGATGGATGTACATTCGTTTTGGCATTTCTGGGTCGGCTTTTCCCGCCACCACCCAGCGGCCGTTGTGGAATTTGTATCTACAGTCATCCACGGGAACAATATCCATAAGAAGGATGTATTTTGCCCGTTTGTCCAATCCAGAAACTCTCACTTTGAATGGAGGAAACATGCGTCTGAAAAATAAGTAGAAGATAAATCTAATTATCTAGGATAAAAAACAAAACAAAACAAAAACAAACAAACAAACAAACAAACAAAAAAAAAAACCACCAACAACAACAATTAAAAAAAAAAAAACGAACAAAAAAAACCCCCAAAAAACCCCCAATAAACAAACAAAAAAAACAAACAACAAAAATCCAACAATATACAAATTTGTAATTTCACTTATCACGTTCGACTTCCCAGCAATTGCCATTAATTGAATGCCATTTGTGAAGACAATGTATAGGATGTGTTTTAAATATTTATACCACAGGTCATAGATATTCACAAAGTAAATAGCTTCATGATCAATACATATTTTATTGGATCGTTAGTTTTGATCATTAAATCTGTATTTTTCCGTGTAAAAATATCGGTTTTCAGATAGAAACTTCATGAATTATAGAATAGAATAATCAATGGTACCATATTTTATAATAATCTGAGACCCGATTTATGGTCTGATGAAGTACCATTAGCAGTCGTTGCAGAAAGGAAATGATATGTTAATTAGCCACCTCAGTTTAGATATACCAAGTACATGTCAAAAGTATTCCCGCTGTTAGATGGTAGTCTGAGAGAGGGATATCGTTGGTTTATGATTTCGTGTGATAAGTAAACTATTATGGTGAGGGTACTCGGAATGTTTTACAGTCATATGGTCATTCACTCAAGAAGTTGTCATCGCTGTATCTTAACAAGAAATTAAGTCGGGATCGCATCCTTAATCCCACCCGGGCGCGATATCCGATAAATCATAAAATCTTTTTGCCTCGAGCCCGATAAGGGATGCATTGCATGTTAACAGTAGCTAATGCAGCGGTTGACACTAATCGCAGTACAGTATGTTTGTATATTAACAAGATTAAGTAGTTGTAATATTAAAATTGTCTACTTTGAATGTAACTGCGTATTAAGCTCGTTGTGGATGGATAAAATTGTAATTTGATACATATCACAGCATGTAAATTCATTGATGGACTAATCTTAAATAGACAGCAGATGCGTAAAATAAAATATAATTTCTAAAATAAAAATGATGTCAAGTGATATCAATGGAAATAAAAAAAAAAAAAGAATTCCAAGTATATATTTACTAATACAACTTGTAGAACGTAAATACGTTTCGAGAGCATGTTATATGGCAAACAATTTTCTTTAAATATTACATTGACAATGAGATCTAACGCCATTTAATGAATACAGGATTATAAATTTAAAACACAATTGTTGGTCATTGTTTAGTATTATATATATATATATATATATATATATATATATATATATATATATATATATATATATATATTGCATACAGTATTAATAATAATTGGAGTCTTGTATTTTAGATAACATTATTAATTATACAAAGTTAAGTAAATAAAAATAAACAGATATGAATAAATAAATGACTGCATAAATAGATAAAATAAATAAATATGAGCTTTATATAAAGATATGGAATTATATGATAAAAATAGACAATAAACGTGTTAAAGTAGGATGAAAAAGAAAATGAAAATATGAACAGGTAAATACGAAAGGTTAATGAGGTACTGAGCATAGTTGATACCTTCCAGACTTTGTTATAACCATTTCTGTACCAATTTTGTGGAACTGGTCCCATAAGTCTTTGCTATCTAATTCCACCTTTGGGTCATCGTGAACTTCAGTTTCGGGGGGTTCCAATCCTCGCAGATGTCTGGACCCCAGGGAGTGTAGCATATCCCCACTGAGGGGACTGCGACCAAGCTTTGGGAAGAGCGAAGCTGCATAGCCAGGTGATTGTAGTGCTATGTTGGAGAGATACTGTTGCTGGGCCAATAAGGAACCGTAATCCGAGGGTCGATGGAGAAAAAACGGGTTGTACGCCATGGGTAGGTTATCCGTATTGCTCCCTTGAAAAATCATTGAGAAATTTTGATAAGTTCTTAGTCACTTTTTAATGTCGCCCAACTGCTGTAGTTAAATCACAGGCATGGGTCCCTCGTTACACATAAACGTCCAATTAAGAGAATGCACGATATGATTTCGTGTGTGGTATTTCAGTGGTATATTTTGTATCATTAATTGCTACTAAACAATAATTTAAAACACGAACTCGATAACATGGTATAAAGTCTGATACTTATACCACTGTTTTCGCTACATTGAATACCAGGTGTGATGTTTTTCACTTGGTTGTTTTCGATTGGTCGATAAACCAGAATGTTTCATCCCTCAGTGAAAGTAGGAGGGGCTTCGCTGGATTTTGCGATACCAGATATCGCCAGCACGTCGCCGCGTTAGATTATATTGTTTATTATGACAGGTGAAGAAAGAAACTGGAACACTTTCACCACGCCCCCTGCCGTGTTGCTCAACAAACCGTAAACGCTTTGAAAACTCACAATTTTATGTAATTATGCGCTTTGTTATACATTAGATATTGTTTTTTTTTAATCATTTTTTTGTGTGAAACAATTAATGATTTATTAGTTTATTATAAATCGATATAGATGTCATTGTGCTTCTGTCTCAGGTAATAAACAGCTTGAAAATTAAATTTTACGCTGTTATTCGAGTAAAATATTAGTCTATATCAATCAACAGAACGCGAGATATACAATTGAATACGTTGTGTGTAAATATCTCTTTCAAATTTATTTTTTATTTTAATTGTCCCCAGTTTAAAAATATTTTTGGATCAATGCATTGAAATATGTCAAAAATAATGAATTAAATACTTAAAAAAGTTCATATATATATGAAAATAATATATAAAGTTTAGTAGGAATAATATGTGAAAATAAAAAGCGGGTTGAACTTGTAGAAACAAACTTTTATCGACGCGACGACATTAATCTTTGGTTTTCCTATCTCGGGATCATTTATAATTGTTACTTTGAATATGGACATGATCCAGACTAGTGCGAGACATAGAGATTTCCTGTATACTTTCATCCCAATCAAACCTGCAATATTCCCTCATTAAAATCAATATTTCACCAACTATATCACGAGTAAGTTTATCAAAATCAATGGATACAGGTAGGATGGGGCGCGTTTTAAGCCTAACATGTCAAAATTCAGTCTCTTGTCAAGTGAGTTAAAAGCTACCAGCGGCTGGCGCCGTCCGGCGTTAATTTAAATCCATGTACAAAAAAGTCCCGTGTCTGATCATTCAAACTATAAAAAGTAACACTTTTCGTGCTCGCTTTTACTTGTGATAATCCTTTATTAATTTGTCTATAATCGAGTGAGTTATCTGCATTCAAAAAGTTTTCCGTAAAAATCGACGACCTTCCAGATTATTGCGGTTCACAGAAACCAGAATTAATCAAACGTATTGTTGACTTTACAATCAACAATTAAACTAAGGTGCAAATACTATTAGCTTATCGGCCGTCAGATTTTGATTTTTCCTCCATGCGTTGGGTTTGCCTTTATTTTCAGACCTCTCCTTGCTTTGAAATTCCGTGCCTGGCTGCAAACTTTGATAATTTATAACCCCTTGTACAATAAAGTTTGGCTGACCAAATATACAACATCTATCTTAGACAACTTAATGAAATCTAAACGTCTAATTAATCCTTGCTACCTAATATAGATAATATGCCGTGACAGGGACAGCACTCAGCGAGGGTTTATTACTTTTTGAAAAACAAAACAATATAAAGAAAATAAAATATTAATCATTCCTTTTACTCCTGTCATGATATTCTGTAAATTATCCAAAAATAATGATTTTCATTGTTCAATAGCATTTTTGCTTATGAAGAAATATAAAGGATATTGCTGACTTCTAAGGAAATAGATTTCGCCCCCATTTGATCCTGACACTTTGTTAAATTGCAATTGACAGAAAATTTATTTGCATAATATAGAATGATATATAATAAAACAACGACCCAGAAACCAAGTGTAAAATACCCTTTCTCTCTGAAGCTAAATAAAGGACTTTGGTGTAAATTACGAGCAATCAGACCCAATTTTCCATCATCGTTTAGTTAAGTTTTGCTCAAAATTATCACCGTGGGCTGACGTTCAAGTGTCGATTATAATCAAGATCAGTCTGAAACCCGAAAATTATTTCCCACCCCATTAGTTAGATATTGCACTGCCCCCTCACATTCCCCCTTTACCAGAGACTGTTGAAATGCATGTATTTACCCAAAATAATATACATTGTATAATTGTCTCTGTCATTATCCGACACATGTATTTCAACCTTGTATCCATTTCTTTATCATCTGATCGTTGTTTTTTTTGTTGTTGTTTTTTTAAATCTCTCTGTTTTGGAAGTATGTGATTCTAGTGAATAGAAATCAAACAGTATTAAAATAAATACAGTTCTATAGCTAAATTATTTAAAAAAAAAAATCAAAGTTAACAATTGGGAAAAAAATAAACAAATTGTAAAATTATATCCTACTGTTGAAAATTATATCAATATAGTCCTGCATGTCACAATAAATCAATAGATTATTAAGTCCTTAATTGCCTGCTAACTACGCAATCAAGAGATGATCTCTTAATTTTCATTCAACAAATCCGCTGTCATGTTACAGTACATGTTTTGGCACATGAATTATAGGAGTAACAGTGAAAAACTCTCCATGTAAAATTTAAACTAATGACCTAGAAAATCACTTTCTCACGATCGATAATTTACCCATGATTTATTTATCACTTAATAATCCTTTTAATTTTTTCCCCATTGTTACCAATGACAAAAAATGAGGTGTAATTACTCGCGGGTTAATCGAGTTGTTTGGACACCAGACAATATATTTGTCATCACGTCACATACTGCCTCTTCGTTCTGGTGACATTTCGTCCCCTTCGGACACAAATAAATTTCAATTTATTCAAAATTTTTGGTGTGATAGAAAATTAGAAATCATCGATAGTCAAGTCTATTATTCACTCAAGTAAAGAAAGACAACTGGGATAGATACCTACATAAAAAAAGAATAAATAATTCGTATTACATTGTATATTTTCAATTATCTTGTTTCACTTATGTATCGCGGAATCAGTACCATAGGAGTTGTTTTCTGGGGGTACAAAGATGACGGGGATTATCGGGGCGACAAAAATCAAAATACCATACAGACGTTTCGCACTATGCGTATGAAATTACACAAAAAATTAATCCCCATTATACCAACGTAATCCCCGCTGATGATTTTCATTTGGAAAGTTTTTTTTCTCTTTTCATTGATATACTCGCTATATAAAATCCTCTCTATTGTTGTTTTATGTTATCAAGAAAACTAAAGAATAATATGACATAGTGAAAAAATACACTGCTACGAAAAGTATACATTATATATATATATATATATATATATATATATATATATATATATATATATATAATTATAATTGTATCTAACGCTGTAAAAAATATTAATTTTCTTCTTATTTTTGAAAGTTAGGAGAAAAAACAACTTCTTTCAGTCAGATTAGGAAAACGAGCGATGGATACAGTTTACACAAAACTGAAAAACATCACGCGCATAAAATGACGATACGTACGGGTGAAATGTCCTCATTTCTCTCAATAGCACTTGTCGAACGCCTGAGGACGCTATATCATCTCTTCACTGTATACATATTAGGCAGAGGAACGAGTAAATTGCCAGATCTATGTACATATGTATACGTATTAAAACGATAATATACGCTCAATTCGATTTCAGAAAACTACAGGCTTTAGAAGATATATAATACTAATTTTTCGTGTCAACTTACATTGTTGTATGGGAATTTATGATGAATGAATTTGTTTTATCTAGAAATCTGAGTATCTTGATTTTCGAACTTTACTTTGAGTTGGCTTGAACAAATTAGAGCAAATATTACAAAAACTTTCAATATTTTACATTTCAACAAATTCGTGTTAAAAATTAGTATTTCACAAATGTTTATACATTAAACACAAAATCATGGACCTTACAATCCATTCGTAAATATATTAACTTCACAAAATACCACAGTGGTAAGGATCGACAGAATCTATGGGCCTAGAAAAAAAAGGGGGGGGGGGGGGCGAGTAAACACCAGAGTCAATATGACAGCAATATGCTGCAACAGTTTGTAGTGTATTCTATTATAGTTGAATCAAACAAAATCAATTCTGCATAAACTTATGTAGTATTTATGTTTATGGCAATTATAGAATTGGATGTAAGGTCATACACCATTAAAGTTTTCCCAATCATTGAAATAAGATTTTTATTTTCATTTTGTAAAATATCTTCTTTTGAGATTATCAAATAGTTTTGAAGCCACACACAGGTTATTCTGTCTGCGTGTCGTAAATAGAACATATCTATTGCTACATATTGTAACATATCAATTAGGTCAAGCACATGCTTAAAATCAAAGATGTAGTCGAGCTGGTTATTTATTAAGATGTTTCGTTATTTATTAAGGTGTCTCTGCAAACAACGTCGCACGCGAAGGTGGAAATATATTACACACTTAATACATAAGCAAAAAATAAACGGACAGTGGGTTTCACGCCCAGTTTGCCGGACATCTGAATGAAATGTAGATAATAAGTCTTTGCGATATCCCTCTTGTTGATGACTTGACCAAACAATCTGCACGACTTTGTCCTTTTGACAAAATCCATGCATGTAAAATTGATATTTACTGTAGCATACCTTCCTTAAACAATTCAGCCACGCATTGGTCTCCGTCCGCATTATCAAAATAAAGCTTATTACAAGAAAGGTTAAAAGTGAATTTGAAGTATATATTTTCTCCTTAATATATATAGTAAAAGAAGTTTTACAAAAATTGAATGAAAGTGAGCTGTATACGACAGACCCGTCGATCTCTATGGATACAAGGACTTTTCAACACACGTGGAGAGAGTGACAGATAGTTTATGAAAAACAAGACATTTATATTCCAATTTCTTCCAGTAAAATAGGTTTCTAGCGGTGAAATAAGACGCCTTCAGACATAGACACGCTTTCACCTGCAGTTTAAACCATTGTTGAGCCTTCAACACCCAAATAGAGGCGCGCATATACAAACATTTATCTCTGCGGTAGACATAAGGATATAAGCGACCCTGATCTCGCTAGACGTGAATACTGCAAACGGGTATTCCAAGGGTAGCGACAGAGAGTCTCCGAACGTGTCGTAAACAAACCATTGATATATACGTTAGTATCACAGTCGAATCAACAAATGAAAAATTAACACGATTATTACGCACAGTGATGTTCAAACTCAAGGCATGTAAAACCGAAGAAATTCAACACAATAGTTTATACAAAGTGAAAACACCCATCACGGGATAATTAAAATGTTATCGATGTCGCCATCGCCTATCCGTAGGGGGTCCGGGTCCGATCCCTGGGCAGGGAGAACACTACTATCACAGAGACTGACAAAATAGTATACAAATGACAGCATGATTTATTTGTAGACCGGTTTTCGTTATGAAAATAAACCTATATGTGAAAGTTTTAACACACGTTTTGATTCATTTGTTTCCTCTTGGCATGTTGATTTATTTGCTTTTATAATTACCGTAAAGTTAAGAACGAGTTATTCAAGAATTCAATTATCTCTTAGTCTGTTATACAAATAACCTACTAATAGCTTAATACATGTACCTTAATGAAACTATCTCACAACATTTTTTCCAGTGATTATCTGGTATTAGATTGCTAATTTATTGGACTTTTTCTGAAAGATATTCTGAAAATAATACCAAGAGAAAAGACCAAGATTTACTTGCCAATATAGTGTAAAGAGATCTGCAGTTAAGAGGAAGCAGTGTTTACCACCAATAATACATTGAAACGATAGAATAAAATTTCATGTAAAGATATTTTTTCCAGATGCTGAAATTGTTTATTTTTATTTCCGAACAAGTTCAGATTACGTATATTTTGAACACATGTTCCTAGTAATTAAAATCTTCCAAGACTTGCCTTTCTCTGAACAGCTTAAACGCTAATGATGTAAACAACACCTGATAAATACACATACCAATGAAAACTTATCAACTGGCCTAAAATACATTCATAGAAAAAAAAAAATTAAGAGAAAAAGCAAGACATGCTAGTGCCCCCCCCCCCCCCCCCCCCCCCAATTGCATCTGATTTTTAATGACTATGTAATACAGAGTCGAGTTTCATTAAGAAAATTAAACGAATTAGAATTACATCTTGTAATTCTGCATTATATAATATAAGTACACATATGACGTATTTGTTACGTGAAAATGTGTACACCTCGTGCGCAACAATCATTTAGAAGACGACATTGCCAATCAATACACAAAGTTTTATCAGCCTATCACCAATTTGATACCTTTTGGAACATTAAAAAGAAATTACAAATAACGAATTTAATTAGACATCTCCCTGTTCGGACCAATTTACTGTCTTTTAGCGCAATAGCTCACGAGAAAGAAATCAAGCAATTTTTATTTGGGTGGGAAGACGTGGAACTCAGCCACACGTGATTAGAATGAAATGTCTTTTCTCGATAATGAGCTAATGAAAGTTTACAATCGCTGCATGCAATATTTCTTTTTATGACTATGAAATCACAAAATTTCCCCCACATTTACGACGTTGAAAAAAGTCAAAGCCTATTGACATATACAAGATGTATTTTATAGGCTTCATGCGATTTACTTTGTACTTTTTGATGAAGAGTTCCAGATTACAAATAGGAGGAAGAGAGGAAGAAAGATAGATAGAGAGAAAGTAAACCAAAACAATACTCTGTATATTAAACGTAATTAAAATGTACTCGTTCCAACAATATTTGTCAGAACAGATCAAAAGCCGAAACAGTTAACAAACATGTTATGAAGTATTAATTATGCCCTAATTTCATGTCCAAATTGATATTTTATCACGGACAATGACCATTGCAAGATATTTCTGCAGTGGCCATCTGTCTGTAAACTCATGTTAACATGTCTTGCTACATCTCGTGAGAGCTTTTATCCTAGACGTGACTTTTTGTCACTCATGGTCAGTCATGTTACTAATGACATACTAGACATGGAACACGACCTTTGACAACTGCATATGATTGCATGTTAACGAGGGCAAAGGTCGGCTCTTTGTAGTGTGATGCCTACTTTAAGTGATTTCGCACCTTTCGCTCATCCACTTGTCATTTCACGAAACGATCCCTGTAATGCAGGGTGACGGCACCTAACGCCTGGTCCTTGATTGGGCCCCGGTCATTCTGCCACCGTAAATTAATAATCTCTGCGCGTATTGTCAGTTATTCAATAAACACAAACGTAATTAATGGCAATAATGAGTAAGGCTTTTGATGAAACCGACCATTTGGTTGTAAATAATTACTAAACAAGGAATTGCGGGAAAAGCAGACAGACGACATTACATAACGGAATATATTTCCTCCTTTTTGCGACTTGCTTTGTGTTTTAGTATATTAAAATCAGTTTGTCTCACAAAACGACATATTTGTACTCCTACCTGTGGTTTTCAAAACTTCAGCGTTTATGTACAGTGATGTATTGATAAAATGGCACATGCAGTCCATACGATACCAAGAGCACCAATTGAAGTTGATAACAAACTTTCGTATGAAATACGGTTTAGATTTGCCAAAATATACACTTACTAAGACTTAGTTTCTTATCCCAGCCACGTGTCTTTAAGAGAATATATGACCTACGATCCTGTCAAATATTTCTTAAAGAGCGTAAAGAACCAACTCATATTTAATTAAATGTGTATCATTTACATACAAAAAGCATTTGTTTTCTAATTCTGTAACAGAGTAGTACTATCGCGATTATAGGACTGATTCGTGGCTTGGTCAATAAATGCAGACTTGTACTATCGCGATAATAGGACTGATTCATGGTTTGGTCAATAGATTCAGACTAGTACTGTCGTGATTGTAGGCCGATTCATGGCTTGGTCAGTAGATTCAGACTAGTACTGTCGCGATTGTAG
Organism: Ostrea denselamellosa; assembly: GCA_024699665.1. NCBI lineage: Eukaryota > Metazoa > Mollusca > Bivalvia > Ostreida > Ostreidae > Ostrea > Ostrea denselamellosa. The sequence continues at coordinate 9,590,611 of JAMZEH010000055.1, read as the reverse complement.
GGCCAATTCATGGCTTGGTCAGTAGATTCAGACTAGTACTGTCGCGATTGTAGGGCCAATTCATGGCTTGAGCAGTAGATTCAGACTAGTACACAGTACTCGGTTATTGTTGAGAAGCATTGGCAAACCCATTAAAGAAGACAGAGCGACAGAAGATTAAAAACTTGATCACTCAATATATAACACGAACTCGTCTTTGAAAACATGAAACTAAGATCTGGAACCATTACAGAATAATATGTTTGTTGTTATGACTGAAGTGTCTTGTGAACTATTCGTTGAATTACATCGGTGCAATTTACGAATTAGTTACGGTCACCGAATTCTTCACCAGATTCCATTAGGCTACTTTCGTTGGTGACAACCTTTAAATTTCCGAGATGGATAATGCATCAGTCCATATTCTATTGACGTGGGGTTTTCAGATGTTGTGAAGGGTTTGTCTCCTGTGACACTGTGGAGAGGAGACCAGGAGATAGCTTTGAATTAGTCCCGGCTGAGGCGTAAATTCTGGTCCTGATTTACATTCTCTTCATTGCGGGAATTCTATGGGTCGTCACGAAAGGAGAGGTGCCAATCTATTTACACCGGCAACTTGAGAAAATGTATCAATTAACCAATACATTACTAACCACGATTTCATTTCGAGGTTCGGGACAAATTTACAACTATATGCAATCTCTCGAGACGTCGGGTACGAGCTGGGGCCACTTAGATCCGTTATGAATACCGCTTAAGTACTTGAGGATAATTCTGTGAGATTGATGAATATTTGTTTTGTGTAGGATCTGTGTATAAAGTACCAAGAAAAACCGTTAGTCTCCATCTCAAGAGAATATTGTCGGTGACGAAAGCAATTTAGGTTTGTTTGGTGAAATCGCCCAAGCTTATGGTGAATTCCGTAAATAACGCAAATCTGTTATCACTGCATGTTGTTATAAATCTATCGACAAAATGCGACTTTTGAAATATTGCCCAAGAAAAATGAGGAAAACCTGATTTTCATAAATTGACTTGCATCATAAATATGACATATGGGATATAAAGCAGAACAAAATTGGGGAGGTCACGAGCAAGGGTATTCTATGGTGAAGTTGTTCAGCTCAGACTTCTCTGGAGAGTTAATTAGACCGGACATTCTCCGAAAAAAAGTTCTTAATTTGCACAAAAAATATACTGATTGTTAAATGAAACTGATTTCGTTATGTATACTTTAACTATTGTGGATTTTGATGGTCAGGTATAGATCTCACTTCATCGCACCTAGTCTGCAGAAACAACACCGCCACCAACACTGGGGCAGTAGGAACAACAGACGAAGAAAAACACACAAACAACACAGGGACAGTAGGAACAACAGACGAAGAAAAATACACAAACAACACAGGTACAATCGGAACAACAGACGAAGAAAAGCACACAAACAACACAGGGACAATAGGAACAACAGGCGAAGAAAAATACACAAACAACACGGGGACAGTAGGAACAACAGGCGAAGAAAAACACACAAACAACACGGGGACAGTAGGAACAACAGACGAAGAAAAACACACAAACAACACGGGGACAATAGAAACAACAGACGAAGAAAAACAAACAACAGCACCACCAAAACATGAGCATTAGGAAAAGAAAACAAACAAACAAACAACAACAACTACTACTACTGCTACTACTATTACTTTCACTACTTTTTACTAATACTATTATATAGTTAAGGTAATAAGCGTGTATATATATATATATATATATATATATATATATATATATATATATATACAAAGTCAACGTAACAACTCTGAATTTAAAGATACCCACTAAACTCGATAAGCACGAAAAATGATACTAGATGTTTCTCTTAAATGAAAAAAAGTCCAAAAATAATTACAAACCTGAAACACGAAGCAATAGCCAACGACTTTTAATGTGCATATGCATGAAAGTGGCCGAGATTTAATAAATCACGAGGAGAGACAATGGGGATGTAAAATGAATGACCACGCAGAATTATCCTTGTGTCACAAATCGACATTTTGAATATTGAATTATGTAAAATTAATTAAAACATTCAAACCTCATTCAAATTTTCCTCTCGTAATATAACTGAACTATATAACATCGACAAATTGACTCCACTTCGAGCCGCCCAGGGATAGTTCTATTCACGGTTTGAGTATTGTTTGAAACAAGTTCGGTGCGTGGACGAAAAAGATTTGTGATCGTGTTACTAAAATCTTTTTTCTTCCAAGTTTCCCCGTTTGCAATCTGCATCAATTATGCATGGTTTGTTAAGGAGAAACAAAGGTTGCTAGCAAACATCTAGCTGATTCTGATGTGACACTGATCAGATGTATACACGGAAGTGTCACTGTTCATCCCGTGATTCGCAGTATCATGATATAAATTAAAAATACCACCGAGACATTATTATATAATGGCAGGTGCATGCAGATCGTAGAACTGTTACAAGGTAAAGAACCCGTATGTACACGCATTTAGCAAACAGGGTACATTTATAATGCGATATACAGTCGGTGCAATGTCAACTCTACCATAAAAACCAAATGTATATTGTATATAGATGTTTTGCTACCTTACTTTTGATATTTACAGTAATGACTAATATGAAATAACGTTATTTTTCAGAAACTCAGGTTTAGTTTGAGATACACTGAGAAATTACACCGCAGTGTCCATGACCTCTTGACCCGAGAATGCGTGAACATAGAATTCAGCAAATTTATACTAAGAGCACCTCAACGCCATCGCGAATCAATGTCAAATATTTACATTTTCAATGTTTTTGCCTTTGATATCTCTACAAATTGTAAAGATATCCATTTTCCTAATGAATGCACTGCAGTTGTGATCAATGCGCGTATGAATCTTGATTAATACAGTGCGTTATTTTCACGGCTGGGAATTTCGACAGAAATGAAAACAGAATTTATATCTTATATGAACCAAATTTTTACGTATTCATGTTTACCATTGACGATTCATGAACAAATTCAGAGTGGTTTACAGTAATTTAGTCTGTACAAATCAAGCGCAAATTTAGGTATAAAACACAATCTAGCTGGACTGTGGACGTTTCTATACAAATCCCGTTCCCACTTGCCTTTTTACATGTAGTGCGCAAATTTTACATATACGCCAATTTTGCACCCAAGCGTGTTTTGGACCATGTAAATAAGACTTGAAGGTGAGTGTTTTTTTTTAATTTGCATCTGGTCAGAATAGGTGCAAATTAACTTATACCTATGAGTAAATTTACTGCTTGTGTTGTTCCATCCATGTGAAAGTATATAGCAAAATACGCACGTGCGCAAATTATTGAAATTGTCGAAAATTACTGCAATTGTCTATAAAACATTGTATAATTTTCTTTACAAATGCACCATATTCTATATCAGACAGAGCAACGGCCTTCTTTTGTGTTCAACAAGTTCAAATATCATTTTCAATAGCATTTGAGCAAGAAATGGCAACACCTAAGTGTAAAGCTACATAACAAAGAAATATCCATCTCATTCTTTGTTTTCAAAATACATCCATATTGCTTGAATATAGCTAACATGGTACTGATTTACTACCAAAAAAGAAAACCAAAAAAAAAAAACCAAAAAAAAAAAAACCAAAAAAAAGAAAAAAAAAAGACAAAAAATAAAATTAAAAAAACCCCCAAAACAAAAAAACAAAAAAAAAAAAAAAAAAAAGAAAAGGAAAAAAAAAACAAACAAACAAACAAAAAGGAAAAAAACCCCAACCTTTTACACACGGAGTAAAATTTGCATATGTAAAACTTACACCTATTAGTAAATGGGTGTATGTGAATAGGGCTTAGGACAGGTCCGAGGAATTCCGGATAAGAAAGCTACTATACAGAAGAAATTAGGTCATACTAGAAAATGCATTAAAATTCTATTTATCCAGCACTACTGCACTGTATATACATCTGTCTGTTACAAGTTTTATACAGATACAAGTATATGTGTGTATACACATAATGTAATCAGACAATACCGTAAAAATGTACAGTTAGCAATGATCTAAAATACCGAATATATATATATATATATATATATATATATATATATATATATATATATATATCATTATAAATTAAATGGTACATGTAGTAGTCTATACTCCGAGATCAAATCAGCACATGAAAGTAAATCACTATCATATCAATACTGTAGCATTGGCACATATATAAGCAGGTCTTTACAGGTTTTATGTACTTTTAAAACCCAATTTAAATTTATACATACAAGTAGTCAAATTATTCAATTTAGGTACAATATACTTTCATTATTAAAGCAATCAGGAAACACGTTCATTATTATTTTATTTATACTGGCGTATCGACAACAAAAAATAGCAAGGTAAACTGATTTTCATTTTAGAGCGAAAAGAAACGTTTCTATAAGATAGAGTCACCTTGTCATTTAATGACGTTGCTTAGTGACGAATTCAGAGAGGATAAAAAGAATCCCTTCAACTTGGCGCCGAATCGCGTATACAGTGAAGTCGATGTTGTGATACCTTCTGATACTCTGATAATTCAACATCTTTACATGAAATTATTTATTTAATCAGAGTATGTTTCATAGTGATGAAAAGTCTGACGTGTTTTATACGAATTGTTAGGTCGTTCTTGGCACACTGACTCTGACTACGGATTTACTCGTTTACCTAATCAAGATCTAGGGTTCATGGCGGGTGTGACCGATCGTCAGGGGATGCTTACTCCTCTTAGGAACTTTATCCCATCTCTGGTATATCCAGGAGTCCGTATTTGCCCAACTCTCTAATTTGTATTCCATATAGGATTTATGAGATACGATATCTTTGCCTTTACATGTGCGTAGATGAAAAAAACATACTTGTAATATCTATTGGAAATGTTAACAGTATTTAAAAATGATTAATAATAATGATCATAATTTCACATAGACATGCAGTTATTAAAATTAGTAACTGTAGTTGCTGATTTTATTTTATTTAAATCGTGACAAAGTGAGAATTTTTCTGACATTTAAGGGGAGAAATTTTCGCACTAATGATCAATGTATTCCTTAAGATAACATAATTATTGTATCTTGCAAAAAGGAAATGAAAACGTACATTACCGGTCTGGACACTTTAGTAAAATTCCCCATTACAGAATATTTTTGAAAAACGTAAAACAGGATAAAATATTGCACAACTGCTTTGTTACCTGCACTTTCTTGCCATTATTTGCCGTAATCAACAACACCCAAACAACAGCATATCATATTAATAGCGATGAATTGGGCATGTACACTTAGAAGACCAATACTTGTATTAATAATATTTATTTTTGTTGCAATTTTTGGGAGGAAAATCATCATTCCCCCTCGACACTTCCTTAGATGGAAGTCACGCGAAGGAGAGATAGCGATGAAGTTGTCAAAAATAAGTCATCAAGTTGATTTGGACAGATCAAACGGCAGTCTACAGAACGAACTTTAACTTCAGGGGAAGTAAATATCTTAGTGGCGGGATCATTGCCTGATAAGCGACCTTTATAAGATTTTAAACATGGATCACCCTAATTTTAACATCTCTACTTCTGCAAATGACAGGTTTGCCTTCCTCCTCATTGTGAATCTCAACAAGTCCTGTCGTCTGCTTTTCAGATTTTAAAGGTCATGGAGGTGCTTTGGTAAGAACGCCGAAAATTACTGTAAAAAATTAAAGTGGACGAAGGTAAGCCGGTACAGAACAGGGTTCGATGACAAGAAATTGTACAAATTGATCGGTTTTAATGTTATTGAAACTGTTAAAATTGTCTGCACTAAAATCCATGGTTCCAACAAACTCATACAATAATAAATCTTCACGAAAGCACATACACAAGTTCAACTTAAATAAGGAATAATTTCCTTTTAGAATAAAAAAGATTTAGAATTGAGTCGATATAGATAAACAGTATTTAAAATAATCCATTCGCGAAATACTAATAAAAACAAAACAAAACAAAAAAATTATACGTTAGAACACAAGTACGTGATTTACGAAGTTTTTGTGAAGTTAACACGTTTGAAGCTGGAAGAAATATACCATTCATCCTCGGGGTTCTTTTTATTATCATTATTTTTTTGAAAAAAGTGAAATTTTCTAAAAGATATCAATGGTACATTTGTTGCGAATTTTCCATTTCTTTATGCCATATTTCTAAAATGTATAGAACTATGGATGAAAAGATATCATAAAAAATGTGAAATACCGAGTGCGCGTTTTTATTTCTTCGGATTTTTCTAGTCAAATAATTCCTTCATCTCAAGAGATTTACGATGGGTTCTAAATGGTGATAATTAGATGATTTTGGAGATATTACCAAAGATAACATCAAATAAGCGAAATCTTTTAAGAAAATGTCGCATCTCGTGGCCATTATCTCCCAACGTCAGAAAAAAATATTTAATTGACGCTGAGAAAAATGGCGAGCTTTGGCAAGATTACCCGCTAAATTAATACTCTTAGCTTGAAATTTCCACTGAACTGGGTACAGTGTCACGTGACAATCGCTCGTTAGCTAGAAAATGATGCAAGGAGCGGAGTTTTATAGGAATTAAATTGAGGTAAAAAGTATCCTCTCTCTCAAATTTGGCCTTATTGTCCATTTGTAAGTCAATCTGAAGCTTTTGTTTAGACAAAAAGAAGTAATTGATATACCGTAAAAAGGACTGGGACGTAGAACGTACGGTTGTTGTTAGAGCGTACGGTTGTCGTTAGGTCTAATGATCTGACATAATAGCAAAGTTTTTAATGAACATAAAACAAAGAATACAGATATATTGCATTGGTAATAATGAACGGTGTTCCTTCAAACAGAAACACTCTTCGACGCTTGTTACCAATCAATCATTCCAGTTTAACTACAATTGTGACTGTTTCGTTCTAATACATCGGTCTGTGTGAATCAACACTTTTCTTAGAATATGTTCTCCATACTAGTTTTCACGTTCACAATATTTACTTGACAAAATGAAAATGGCCTTAAAAACATATAAAATATCTATAGTTACAAAATCAAAGACAAAAAATTGCAGCGTTTTTATGCTTCATGCGTATCATTTCAAACCGAATAACGACATTTTCACAAGGAGACACGACATATTCTACATCTTCAGTAAAAAAAAAACAAAACAAAAAAAAAAAAAAACAAAAAAAAAACCACACATCAGAAAATTTTTGATACAGTAAAAATGATAACGACAAAATTTCAAGACAATAAGATACACGTACCAATAATAATTTGTTATATACATTGTTCACACATGATTGAAGGCTGGGCAGTACTCGTGTCTGTCCCCTATTTTACCGATAAATGTGACAGTTAGGGGTGACACCGAGACACGCAATCTGACCAGCCATTCCTCAAAGCACACTCGAAGGCTCCCGAACACACATTCCTCGTGTCGTTGTTTATTTTTTGTTTAGAAAATAACAATTTATCAACACTCATAAACATGACATATTGTGTACGTTTTATGGACAAGTCAATGATGTTCTGTATGCATAAAATCAAAAAACGCATTTGCCGATGTTAAGTGACACCGGTTCGTCGGGGAGTTGGAAAGGACGCTGACAAATTAGACGGGTTTACCTCGCGATTACAGATGGGAATGATTAGAGAAAAATACATCTAGACTGTGTCACTGTTATAACGGTTTCGAGAAACTGGGGGCTGGGACACACACACACTCAAAATATCGAAGTAAAATTTTTTCACCGAATCAATAAATCATCCACTTAATTTGCAGTAAAATGTACATTTATCTTAAAAATATTACAATCATTTTATGGATTAAAATTAAGAGAGGGAATATATATAGATAGACAGAGAAACACTGCTTATCGTTAAGTCTATTTTTAGGAAAAAATCATTGCTTTAGATATAGCAGATACCATCGCAACATAAAATTGCGTCTTCAATGCATTTTCAAGATTCATTTTAAATTTATCTGTCGATTTCTTTTTTAAAACATTCTATATGAGGATGTTTATGCAAGTATGTATGAGCCCTATAACACTAGTTTGTATAATGTACCACTTCTGCATGATACGAACGCACCAATGTTTTAGTTTTGTATGAGTAAAAAGAACAGTTCAAACAAGCCATTTCTTGGTGGAAATTGTCAGCATTTTTAATTTCTTTTCAGACTGAAAAAATTCTTTTGACTTGTAGAAATATGCACATAGCGACTCTTTAAGCACGAAGGAAAGGAATCATTATATATATTGTGTGCAAATTTTATCTTAAATGACTATATATATATATATATATATATATATATAGCAAGGTCTATAGCAAGAAATTAAATGTATAAATCCTTTTTATGTATGCGTCTGCCTTGCAAAATAGTTCTGTAATAAATGATCACAAACTGAGGTAATTGCCATGTGTGTAGATATCGTATGCTTTTTGTTGTTTTACTATAAATCTGCCCCATGACACACAGGGTGCGTTCAATTTGACCAGGTCGCTGAAGCGCTCGAATAAGTCAGGTGCTGGCGTTGGTCTTCGACAGTGCGGTGCCACGGCCATCAAGTGTGCAGGCTTCTGGTCTTCAGAAGCAATTTTTCGTCCCCCTTTCTCGGAGATGAAAAAGGCCGCGAAAGTCAGGACTGACAAGTTAAGGAATTATGTCTAAACTATCGGCATAAACAAAGTCGCCTTTTTTCTTTATTTCCTGTAGTTAATCTATCACTGTCTTAAAATGAAATAATGATTTTTATATATATAAAAAAAGGCTGTCATTATATATATATATATATATATATATATTTGATACGTTGTCTGGATGTCGCGAAAGCTGTGTGGCTAACGCTGGAGGGACCAAGAGAGGTAACTCTTATCAGGTATCGAAGCTGGGGGTACATGTAGGCCATACAAAATTCTGGACATATAAGGAGAGAGAGAGAGAGAGAGAGAGAGAGAGAGAGAGAGAGAGAGCAACATGCAAAGTATTTAACACTTTTACTTTTGACGCTACGATACAATATCATGCTAACGCAATACTTACAGGGTCGCCCATGGACCCAATTTGAAAAAAAAAAATATAACGCATTTTAGCAATTTCCCATTCCCCAGGAACCTGCTACAGATACGATTTTTTTGTTGTTGTAAAGTTGTAATTTGACTAAAAACGGGGAGAGCTTTTAAAATGTGTGTAGTGGGGATGCCTTGCTGCCCATACCTTTTAGCTACACATCGTTAAAGCAAACACGTATAATAATTGCATTACTACCCTGGCTTAGGATATTAATGTATCTGTCGTCATCTATAGTACATGTCCCAAATACTTTACGATGTGAAAACATTCCAAATATGTTTTAATTTCAAATCGAAATACATGATTTTCAAAGTTTATGTTCGTTTCTGAACAATTCGATTTAAAACAAATTTTCTATCTGTAACTTCACAACAGGATCCCCCCTCCCCATTTGAAAGGTTGATTAAGACCCACATACTTGACAAGATAACGGCATTGATCAGAAATATTGATACCTACAAACAGATGTATAAAAGAAGATTTCACGATCACAAGTATGCAGACCCAACCTTGACAGGTTCAATAACGGAAATCAGTCTGGCGCGGCTTTTCCGTTCGCATTAGCGACTTTCGCGTACACGGTAATTACAGGCAAGATGAGTGGCGAGGAATTGCTGACAGAATCTTTGAAAACTACCTACTATTCCGACGAAATTGACGGGTATCTGAGAACATGATGAATTAAATCTCGTGGGTTGTCAAATCTCGGATCTTGACGGATTCAAGTCAGATCTAATGAGCCACGTTCATTTCTTGATATATCCGGCCTACACAACCAATCACCAACAAATTATGTTTCACCTGTTTGGATTAAAATGGTGATTTACAATATCATTTATGTATCTAATTTCAAACAATGATCCGATTACGCCTGGAAAACATTCCTGATCTGCAAGTTATTAGACTGAACTCAAATACCCTTCATGTTACGGAGTGTGGGATATAGACATATAATTGCATTTTGAAGAGTATATATGAACCAAGAAACGACTACTAGACCTAGACTTTTTTTTCTTTTACAAAAATATTTATTTCTTCCGTTTACACTTGATAAAATATGTACTATCGAAACATATTTGGTTGTAAATTTTTACGCCTCGATGTATAAATATCTCGATTGTACCCGTTATTGAGTATAAAAGGAGGGAAATAAATCTTTGTAAAATGAAAAATCTTGGTCCAGTGCCTGTAAAGAAATCTTGAATCAATGCAATTGAACCTGCTATTTGTCATATGTAAAAGACTGTATTCTTTGGATTTGGACATGTGCAGAATGAAGATCATAATGCGAAATGAAAAACCAATATTTTATCTTAATAGAAATTTTTTTTATTACAAGTGAATTTTTTTTTATCACAAGTGAAATAATTCATTATCACTAGTGAAAGTTTATATATATATATATATATATATAGATAGAGAGAGAGAGAGAGAGAGAGAGAGAACATGTGAAACAAAATCTTAAAAGAAAAACTATATTTACTAAGCTTTTTTAATTATTTTTAGTAAAATTAATTCTTTGGACGTCTAAAACGACTTTATATGTGTTTTGAATAAACTATTTTGCGTAGTTTTCAGTTTGAAAGCGACGAAAATTTTGTGCTTATATAGGAAGAGGGTATTAGAATTTTTAAAAGACTTTTACATAGTGAAGGATTTACACTACAATTGTACTTGACGACACCATTACTAAATATGTATGAGAAATACAGGAGTAAATTTCGTTTATTTTCTCATAATCTAAAAATTGTAAATTAAGTTCACGTGCAGAAATACAAATAATCATGAATTTGTTCATTTTACTATTGAAAATTTTACATGAAGAAACGTCTTAAAAAAAAAAAAGTAGCTAATAAAAACCACCTTCACTTTCAAACTTAATAGTCACCAACTATAGGAACATGACTGTAGATAAAGAGTGGAATTCTAATACATTATTATGAATAAATTAACACATTCTGCTTTGAATTTACCTATCCTAGTATGTTAAATTATTTTTATGTTCTTTTTAATTATTGTATAATCATTGTAAATATTTTAAACATATGAAGTGTATGAATCTTGGTAATAAACAATACAATACAGGCGCGGATAGAGAGGAAGAACAGGGAGCTGGACCCCACTCCCATGGAGTTCTAAACATTACACACATTGTCTATTTGTTATGCACTTTCAGTTCTAAAAGTTTAGTCCATAGAATATACCATTCAAAGAAAATTCACATGATGTGCCCCCCCCCCCCCCCCCCCCCCCCCCAAATAAAAATCTGCATCCCTCAATGCAACATAATACAGATTCACTGTCATCCAATGTCATACATTTCGTCATTACTTTCTGAATTGGTTATGAACATTATCATCTTCTGGTTTTTAATCACAGGTTCATTATACCACAGGTTCGCGCTATACCGATAAATATTCAGTGTTTTTTAAAATATGAAATCTATAAAAATCACCCTTCCAAATGATAAAAATAAGTTGGGATATCACATTTTTAATAAGCATATAAACCAGTACGTATAATTTATGAAAATACAGTTAAATAACAACCACATATATTCAATACATTAACAATCTGAAAATTATATTGGTTTCAACAAACAAAAGGCTGAAATGCAATAAGACGTATCATAAATTACTTTGTTGCAATAAATCCATCTATACATTTTGTAATGCAATTTAAATGTCATGCCTAATTTATTGATTCCACATTTGTACATGTACCTTCAAAATTGCCCATTTAAATTATCTGAATGGCTGTTGTTATTTATAATCATCAACATGTACCAGAAAATTGATTACATAAATTTTTACATAAATTTCACATCATTAAATGATTGACATCACAACTTGCTACATCAGAAAACAACAGGTTTGCGGAAATTTCAAGTGCCTAATATAATGAGGTCACCTTGAACCATTTTCTTGTCTCCGCAACGTCAGCTGGAGTCCGGCGACTCGTTGCTGGTGTTGAACATTGGGTCCATGGCGTGTTCTCGGGTTAGTCCGATGCTGGAGCCCGAGGAGGTGCTTAGGTTCTCATTACTGCCGATAAAGGCATCTGTGATATTGTAACGAAACGTATTACTTCATAACAATTCATACTGGAAAAACAATTTTTGCAAAATAACCACAGTTCATTATTACGCACAAATGTCGTATTCATTTTTATGGCACCAAAATATTTTTTCTTTGATAATTTTCGTTTTATGACTCCTGTGGCGATCAAAGAAAATATTTCATATCGTAATGAAATGTAACAGAAACCATGGTAGAATTACGTGATCATAAAAATAAATCTTTTGTCCTCAATTTTAATTTTGATAAGACCAGTTGTCCTAAAGGGGAGGACAAAACAATATTTTCGAGAATACTCTCCTTAAGGGAATGAAAGGAAAGCTCTTTCAGTCAAAGCCCCCAGCCATAAACCCGCCAACGAGCAACAATCTGACCTACTCATAACAACTGTTTTCTCTTCTGTGTCTTTTGTTGTGAATAGTGATTAAAATGAAACCTTGATGACGAGGATTAACAAAAATGTTGATTAATAATTTCATCTCAGGTAACTGATCTCGTCCTCTCACGCTCATTACCTTAGTTGATAAAAAAAACTTAATCCAAAACCCGTTATTGATGTACCCAGTGTGTATACAAATAATAGAGAAAGGGGCTCAAATTATCATAGCATTAAATAAACTATACATGAAATTAAGCCCAGAAGAATACGACGCCGACAGATCACTGGGATGACTGATCAGGCGTTATCAAAAGATGGAGGTGAGTCGCTTAGCATTTCTGGGCATCTTAAAAATCAACCTTGGTCTTTGATAACTGATTCGGTCTCTCCCTGGTTTGCTAATTATAAAAGACTTTTAATGACACTAAAACAGAAGGAAGCACCTGATGCTGCTAGCCAGCCTCAAGCAGTCGTCTGCTTAAATCCATACACGTAAAAAAGAGAGCCAGTCATTTGTTACTCGGAAATATGACACTGTCTATTAGGGTTGCCGTTTACGGGTTAAAAAAAGGCAGGAAAAGCTAAAGATAATGTGTTGCCAAAGTAACAGGAATGTTGTTATATTTGTCAGTAGCACTGACGAGAGAGAGAGAGAGAGAGAGAGAGAGAGAGAGAGAGAGAGAGAGAGAGAGAGAGAGAGATTGATTCAAACACTGGCAGAATAAAGATATTCAAATACCATTTAATTCTTGGTCCTTGCTATAATTCACATTGTAAATCACAGACTATATTACACTCTTCCAATACTTGCTATTTTCCCTCTAGTATGTTTAAATGTCAGCATTTCTGATTTATTGACTATATACATCATACCATAATTCTAATCATATTTGGACATAACTGGTATTTCAAATATCTGGGATAACTAGATCTGTCCTAGATGGACTGTTTTACCCCCTACCTGAGCACAATTAAAATAACTGACAAGTGAAGTCTCTATAAGAAATATGGTGACCTCAGATGGAGAGGAAAATCACTCAAGGCCAGGAAATCATTTTCCTATATTAGTGTCCAGTATATTTGACCATCTGATCCGAAAATCAATAGAGCCCGGCCTCATCCATGTAGAGTGTGTTTATGATGTACAATGACTGCAGGTGAAAAAAAGAAGTCGCGTATGGCCTGTAAACCGTTTTTTGTATCAGAGTCCAGGCCTTAAGAACATAAACATAGATTAGACTTAAGTCTAAATTTTGAATCTACTTAACTTTTAAAATAATTTTCATAACCCCCCCCCCCCCCCCCCCCCCCCCCCCCCCCCCCCAAAATAGCAGTTTATGTTTGTATCTATTTTTTTTCCTCTTTTTATAAACCAGCATCTGTGCTGGATAAATTTTAAAAAGTTATAAGTAATAAAAATTTTGGCTTCAGTATATTCTCAGTTTATGGTTTCATGGCCAGTCCTCTTGGTCCCAAAATCTACTGAGATTACTGGCAAATCATATTTAATCAAAGTATGAAGTTTTGTGACTCTCATGGAAAAGGGAAATCCTCATGAATAGGAAACTCTTTTACAGTGTTAGCATCCAGTTTGCTTGAATTTAGACTTTTTGACCCCAAAATTGATAGTCATTATCCCATAGCTCCAATTAAAAAGGGAAATCACTTTAGGCTATGAAAAATATCCTTTTACATACAGAACAGGTTATTCCCGTACCCCCACCCCCTCCAACTTTATTGCAGGGGATATAATAATCAGTACTAATCTATAGAAATTATACAAATTCACATCTTCACCATAACCTTACTTTGATCAGTAATCAGAATTTTGTAAATTCCTATGAAGAATTACTTTTCTTTGATATACCCTTCAAATTGATACTATGTTTACAAAAATCACACAATGGATTTATTAGATAAGAGACATGATTGTTATAAATACTTTTACATCTGTTATCTCTGAATGAAGTACATGTATGATACAGAAATCTGGAATGGTGCTCTTTATCGTGAACAAGCTCGCATGGCAATGACCTGATGTTGTCTTATGCTGTTCTATCACTTACTTTAACCTTGACCAATGACCTTCTAACCCAAAATCAATATGGAATTTATTCTTTATATCCAAACCAATGTAGAAAGTATTAGACAAAAGCTTTACATGGTGTCCAAAACATTTTTAAATTCATTACTGACAGTAACCTTGACCTATGATCTTTCAACCAAGAAATCAATAGGATATTCCTCTACCCACCTTTTATTATTGCTCAGAACTAATACTTTATATGGTGTCCACAACACTTTCCCAGATGCACACATGTAAGGGCAATTACCCCGGTATTTTTTCCCCCACAACTTTGTTTCAATAACATTCAGGAAACAAAAAGCAACAAACCTACATATAAGATATAAGATATCATTTCTATAACTTCATTGGGATATGAAATGGAGTTGGTATTTAATCAAGTCTACTTCACGCCCTTTGGGTATTATAGGATTTGATCACGTGACCAACTGCACTTCACTTTCCAATGAAGTTAGCAAAATTATATCTTAATTGTCTGCTACAAAACCTTTTATGAATTAAAGGAATAATATACTACATGTATCTGAATATATACCAGTAAGTGAATTAACTTCATAAGAAGACAATTACCTAGGACATCTAGCAAATATAATGCCTCCATTATGATTAAAAAAAAATAAGTGAGTTGTAGCATGCTTTGTATTATCTTAAACATACCATGCGATATAGATGATGGACCCCCCTCCTTCATTGGGGATTCTAACATCGCCTCTGCCAAGTTTTCTTTCATCTTCTCATCTAATTCTTCACATCCTTTGGGTTGCTTTGCAACAGTGGACTCTGCCCAACTACTATAAACATCACACAGATTTGGAGACTGATCAAAACTACCTGGAATTCAAAAGAAATTGTCAAAACTTCCTGTCAGAAAGTACAATGACAACATACATGAAACTTTTGTAAGTCCAAGGTGTTTATAACTCCTTATTATGGACTTGACCTGTAGAATACTGACCTGCCTCTATGAGTAGTGGGGCGGAGCCCCTTCCAGGAGATGATGCAGTGTCACTTCCTGTTCGTCTGTATGCAGGACGAGCATTAGGCATGGCTACAGGACTAGATCTGGCTGGCTGGATTCTGCAGAATATAATCACTTTGTATCCATAGATATATGTCTTTTCTGTTATCATTAATCAGAACTGAAGTAGATGTTGAAATGAATTGTACATGTCATAAATCACAAGTAACATATTTTGTACTGAAATTAAATAAGTCTATGGGTACAACACTACTGTGAGTCACCTAAATTTAGAACTTTCTTGTTTTCCAATACTTCAGCCATGGTTACAACTGGACAACTATCACATAAGGATACTTCAATATTTCATTTATTGATATGAAAAAGGATTCTCTACAGGAATCTTTTTGGGCCCACTCTGGATTGGGGTGATCATTTGAACAAATTGAATTTGCAATACATGTGGATATTTAATTTGCATTTATGTTAACAAATATTAGATTTATGAAACGTTTGTACATAACAGTGGTCCTATTCTAGTCCTATGAGTCATGGTTTGATATACTACACAAGAAGACTCTCATATTAGTTTTATCATTTATGATCATTGGATCTGGAGAAAAAAGGAAATTTTTCACCTTTCTTTAATAATCTTCCCAATGATGTAAAAGAGATTCCCCCCTCCACAAATTGAAGTCAATGCAGTATTACAGCAGTTATCACTAGAGAGATGGGGCTGCATTAGTTGTAACCCAGACATTATATAACCCATCACTTTGTTCTTTGCAATGTGGTGGGAGTTGTACACAAGATATTTCAGTCCTGAAAGATTTTACACATCTTACTTGAGACTTTCTAGGTCCATTTCATCTGAGGTAACGTCCATGTTTGACAGGTTGACCTCGGGACTCTGTGACAAGAGCGCTGATGACTGGGAGGAGAGGACAGTGGTATTCTGGACATTCTGATATGTCTTAAATGAAAACTGTGGCCCCATCCAGAGGCGGCGGTGTGGACCCACATGGGTGATGATTTCAACCTGTCACGAAATTAAGTACTCACCAGTCACACGATCAGATACTTGATCAGTTATGATAATGTGTCTACTCTAAATTATGAATCTTTAGCAAATACACTCATATGTACAGCTTAAAAAGAAACACAAAAATATCACAAGATATTGAATTCTTGTGAGCTATGTTCTTATTAACAAATACACACATATGCAAGTCCCATTTTCATCAACAAATACATATATATGCAATTCCCATTCTCATTAACAAATATATATATCTTCAAATATTCATTTGATGAGATGACATTTGATTCAGAATTTTATGATTTGAATATTCATTTTATATTTTATAACAGTATAAAACAAAATGAAGATCACAAACATCCTACAAAATGAGCAAGAAAATTAAGTAGGATTGATTATCTAATTTTAAAAGTTTTCATAAGAGAAAGAAAAAGATGTGTTTGTGAAACACAAATGCCTCCAGTAGTGGCAAACTCCACTGATGGTATGCAAATGTTAAAGTTTTCAAAAAGTAGGTCAAATGCCAAGGTCAAGACATTTAGTACCAACAGAAAGGTCTTATCACAAGGAATACTCATGTGAAATAAGAAAGCTCTAGTACGTACCACTTAAATGTTATGGCCAAGGTTTGTTTTTAAAAAGTAGGTAAATTGCCAAGTTCAAGGTTAGAACTTTTGATACCAATGGAAAGGTCTTGTCACAAGGAATATTCATGAGAAACATGAAAGCATTAGTACATGCACTTACCATTTAAAAGTTAGGGCCAATGTTAAAGTTTTGAAAAATACCAAGGTCATGGTCACAAGTCAAAAATTTTGGTACCAATAGAAAAGTCTTGTCAGTAGGAATACTCATATGGAATATCAAATCCCTAGCATTTATTGTTCAAAAGTTATTAGGAAGATTAAAGTTTCAGACAGAATTACAAAATGACAGACAGGACAAAAGCAGTATGTCCTCAGAACTTTGATCTTGTGGGCATAAAAATGAGCTTGAAAACTACACATATGAACGTATCCAACGAGGATTCATTGACATAGTGACGGAAAAATGAGGACAACTATTTCATTCTGTCTAAACTGCCTTACTATTCTACCTGAAAATATTTTTTCTTCAGGACGACCTTCTGATCAGCTAGCTTTGAAATTGACTGTCAAGCTAACTTGTTGTTCAGATTATATTCTTAACAACTGCTCATTGTTGTACAGTACTCATTTTCTTGAATTCAACCCAATAAATGCATTGATTGCTTGTTTATTGTGTGTTGTACTGTGCTAAACTGTAAATTCATCAGCAGCTGCACAAGAGTTAAAGTTTAACTCAGTTACTGTAAAGCAACTTTTATTCACATGCGAGAAATTTTCACAAGATTTGCGAGATCCTCATAATTGCAAGTCATTCTTGCCCCGAATCAGTCGTTTAATGTCTCTTGTGTGACAAAGATGACCGTAGTCATGAAAATTAGTCACCATGAACCAGTTCATCACTAGCAAATTGCAAAATAAAGTCACCGCAAATAAAAGTTGCTTTACAGTAACACTAAATGAATGTAAGAATTAATGACCATTTAACTGTTAGTTAAAGCTAACTAACCTTTATGCAACTTGGTCCTGAAGATTAATTAATTATAAAAAGAACTGAGGCCTGGGTATTTGTTTTACAACATTCTATAAATATAACCCCTCTCTATTAGTACAGGTTATGTAGAGTTATTGTTCCTGCCCTCATCTGTTGGAACTTTATAACAATTAATAGTTAAGTTTTATTTGTTCAAAGTAAATTAATTTCTATCAAACAATGGACATAAATTGCCCCGATATACATTTAGAAATGTTTGTATATACAACCATATGCAACAGATTTTCTAAATACAAAAATAAATAAATAAAATAAATCAACACAATACATACTAATTGGTGAATGTTATAATTAAGTGTATCAGTTTTCATATGGAATATTCAAATATACATGAATACTATCATTGAATATTCCAATATGAAATGTTTCACACCCCTAGTAATTATCTTGCTACCAGTTTGAGTAAAATTGCTCCAATCTCAGACCTTCTTTACCTGAGACAGCCATTCCTCTTGATCCACCATTCTGTTTTCCTGCTCTGAGGTCAGACTGTCCCTGGAATCTTGTCTGGTTACAGGAAGTAGGTCACTGCCATCTGTCAAGTAAAACAGATAATTAAAACTGCTGCATGCTGAAATGCATATACACTGATCCCTCATTTTATGTGAGCAATCAATATTCGCATGAACTCGTGAAAGGTTTCTTTGGCAAAGTCAAGAGCATTGCCTAAACGTATTTATACAGACGTAAGTCCTTCAGAGTATAGCACTCATAATTTTACATTTTTGTGAATCAACATTCAATGGCAATTTTGTCACATAAAGTACTTGTGAAACAATACAATGTGTACAAGAAATTGTAAACATTTGGTTAAGAAAGAAATATATCCCCTGAGATGATTTTTCAGAACAATTTTACTGTTTTTAATACATTTAGTGCACAATTCAAAATACTAGATAGGCTCCGGTGTGCAAATGTTAAAGTTGAAAATTTCTAAATTTTCAAATTGAAAACAACATATATGTGATAGTCTTGGATCCAGTCCTGGAGATTGACTGGCATCCATTAATGCAGGAGATCACAGGTCATTTCATGAAGATCTTTTAACATATAAAGCAATTAAAACAGCCATTATCAATCTAAGTTTTTTAATTTCAAATTAAAAAATAAGGATGAAACATTATTAAAGATATATCCATATGTATGATCAAAATATATGCATCTTTTATACATGAAGTTATCTTCAATTTGACACATGTATATGTATAACAGTATATTTTCAAACCAGTGTAAAGCAATTAATTTATAATATTTTGGTTGTTAAACACTTTGAGTTTATAATATTAATTTACCACCTTTAGATAGAAATATTTATTTATTTGTGGGTATTCGTATCACCTTCAATGACCTTAACCTTTGAACAACTCTAATGCAATACATATATGAAAATATTACAGATAATCTGTAATACTCATTGTTTATCAGTCCATTATTCATCCTTAAGTAATTAATTTTGCTAATTGATTAGCGAGCCTCGTAATAGTACGCTGCATTACTCATATTTATAACCCTGAGTCAGCAGTCAGAGGTACAAGAGAGATGGTAAACTTTAGAGGCATACTAAATCCCTGGAACTAATTCAGTAATATGGCCTGCAATACCTTCAAGTTATTATTCATTATATATCAAGACAGCAATTGGAACAATAAACAAACACAAGCCACTGATCAGCTGATTATCAATGCATGTCTAACTGGGTCAATCAAAATAACACAAAGAGCAGTTTTTTTTTGCTTTTTTTTTGTTTTTTGTTTTGTCTATTTAAATTTTGGTCTTAGTGAAGGAATTCAGGATATTTTCAACTTCAAGAAAGAACTTTTTTTCCAGGAGGCTTCTAGGCAATATGGGAACTTGCAAAGGTATGAGAGAATATGACCCACTCAAGGTTGATGAAAGACCATTTAGCTGAATTAAGAACTGGAAACTATACGATTTCTTGTGACCATCTTTAAATGCTCTCTTGTTATCAAAAAAACCCAACAAAACAATATGAAGCCACTTCTCGCTTCCACTGCAAGATGTATCTGTTAACAAAGGTGTCACTCTACAAAAAATATCACAATAACTGTGCATATGAAATGAAAGTGTTCATTTGATAAGTTACTGGCCATGTTAAAGTTTTTGATATTGATGGAGGAGAATTAGCTATGTCTATGAATTTTTGTGAAAGTGGGGAATGATATAAAAATAATGAACAATTGTGATCATTAAATTTCTTTAGATACAGTTATTTACCTGAAAATGATGAAGGTCTTTGTGTCATAACAGCATCAGAGGCCAGAAAGAGGGGGTTGTTGTTGACCAGAGGGGGCCTTACTTCATCAGATGTTTTCGACCTGTATTAAATAAATATACACTGTACTTCCATAAAATACACATGATATACAGACTATTTTTCAAATTTGATCTGTGTATTACTATGTATATATACTTTTTCTACAAATATTAAGACTTATATTATATGTGTATATTAGTTTGGAAACAGAACTTGGTTGTTGGTCACAATTTCAAATGTGATTACAGTATTAAACACATCAATATTTGGGTATGTTACAGAATTAGATAATCACTGAAAAATATTTTGATGGCCATGAAATACACAGTGCCATGTCAAACATCAAGAACCAGCAACCAGTTAACTTGCCTCTGCAGATGCCACTGTGTATATCCAGTAATGGTTAAATCCAGAGGAGTGCCATCAGTTATTTTCTCTGTCACCTGCTTGGATTTAGGGTCCAGCACATATTCCACCAAGGTTCCTGTCTGACTCATTAGAAACAGGGAATCTGCTGCTCTCTTGCCCTCTACAAAAAAGGAATACTAGATGTTTGGCTGGAAATGATATGCTAAAATGATTATTTTATGTAATGTTCAATCTTGGTCTTGAAGATTTTCATTTGTGACAGTCAGAATTTCCTGTTTACATACATTTTTTCAAAAGTCTAAAAAAAAAATCGTTAAACTCCATCAGCAATGAGTAATTAGAATTTTTATCAATTTGTCTAAAGTTTTATCAATGCACTACTAACATGTAATTATATAGATCTATATATATAATTATTACAGTAAATTGAGCCAAAGAGTTGGATTATGTCGAGTGGATCATAAGATCAAACAGATGCATTGCATCTCATTTGATCTAATGATCCATCCTGTCAACGAGACGTGATCCAATTCTTTAGATCAAGTTACTACTAGTAAAGATACATCTATTATATATGCCTTTTTCATTGCCAAATACACGTTTATAGGATAATGAATGGATTCCTAATTAGTGGAAAAACATACAATGAAATTTTATGTACGCAGTTTTGTCTGTGACGGGGTTGATCACCTTCCATAAAAGCATGTTGATACATTGTGATGTCTTCAGCTTCAGAGAGATATGATCTGGATTCAGATCACCACAGTGTGGTGATCTGGAATGTTGGATCACACTCTCTAAATTTAACAGTATCAAAACATGAATTATTGATGGGTATATAATAAAAGTTCTTAAGAGAGTAGCACCTGCTATATTACACCCCTACAAATCGATGCCGAAGAGTAATTTTACCAATCAAGTACATTGGATGTGATGAATTACATTTAAAACAATGAATCGAAATTGTTCATCCCCAGCACTTTGCTACAAGCTTGTTCTTCTGTATAAGGAATTTTTATTAATGACAAAACAATATCAATACCTCTCCTATCTACAGACAAGTTAGGACAACCTCCCACCCAAACCCGTGGCGTGGAGAAACAGGCTGTAACAAGGATCCAGTTATCTGAGGCTGTGTGGGAGGGGCTTCCTGTCTTACTACTGCCCCGCCCTGCCATCAAGGGTTGCTTTATCTGAGCCAGAGGATACACAGTGATGGGGTGGGGGTATGGGGGAAGTCGGGGGTTTCCAATGCTATTGTTGAGGGCGTTGTGTCTCAGGAGGCTGGGATAGTTGTCATACTGCCCTACAAAATATTCAGTTAACAGAATTAAAATATGATTACATGCTGTACAAAAGTAATAAATATTATAGTCTATAGAACCTATTCACTGTGTGATAACTGTTAATTCATATCTGTAAATCATGTACTGTAACAAAACATACATGTACATGCATACAGAGCCTACCTCCTGAAGAAGTTGGGCTACTAGAGGCATTCTGAACCGGACTGTTTCTACCAGTACTGTGATCCATATCATCCAACCCAGCACTCTTGTGGAAGCGACTGGCTCGATTTACAATCCGTGGACTACAGTGTGTTCTGGTGTTGACTGGACCTAATGAAATATAAGTTACACAAAAAGGAATTTTTACCAAATATTCTATGCAAATAAAAAATTGCTCAAAAGAAAATGTTTATTGATAGTATAGTAAATCCAACTATCCATAGTCAATTCCAGCTGTATGAAAATTTTGTTGAGTTAGTGTAATAAAGCCCACTAATGACTTTGTTTCGTTTTCTTTTTTATTTTCTGTTTTATTTTGAAGGGTTAATTGCAATACATTCTTTGATCATTCATATTCATAAATTGCACCATTGATATACATTATAAATAGTATTTTTATTAAAAAAACCCCATTGAACTTCTTTGATAATTTGCTGCCAATTACCTCCATAAGGTGTAATAGGGAACAGATGAGTTGTTCCTCTGTGAGAGCTGACTGTAACCCATCTACTGTCATGGCTAAAACACATGTCAATCACCTGCCAATAGGAAAAAACAGTACTGTAAATCATCAGAGTTTCGAGGGGGCAATTTTCATGGATTGCAAAGTTTTAATTTTCTCTAGGTGAAATTTCATCAATATGAATTCTGTACGATATAAATTGTGCATTTCAATGAAGTTCAAAATGGGATACAGCACACAGGCCATCCATTTAAAACTGTGCCCTTATGAAATGCAATGATTTTGCTGTAAGTACATGTATGAAATGTTGTGGCATGTACAATGTGCATCAGCTTCATATGTAGTTTCTTTCATAATTACTTTAACAAACTACATCTAAATATTCCTTTCTTTAAAAAATACAATACTATCAGAATATACAAATATATGTACATGTATTTAACAGTTCAGTTGACTGCCATATTGTGATGAAAATTGTAAGATTGTGAAATACTGGTACACATACTGTAAATTTTGTTCAAAGTGTGCACTGTTATAAAGAGACTACCTGGTTTTAATCATAATCATTCCATATGGACAACAATATAAAAAGAATTCTAACTATTTATAATAGATGTACATTTGTCCATGTAGTGACAGAGGAATCACTAAATCAGACCTTTGCAGTTGTCTCTCCCCTGTGGAGGGTGTACAAATGATGTATAGCTCCCATTGATGAGGCACAGGGATGGGCCATGATTCGGAACACGTGGAAGTTGTGGCCCAATTTACAGGCTGTTAAAAGCAGCGTTCCAGATGTGTCAAAGGTCATACAAGATACAGGCTCATTAGCATGAGCATGGAAATGAGCAATCAGTCCATCACTATCACTGTCCTCACTCACACAGAACTGAAATCAAAATTAAGATGTGTAACACGGAGTGTATGCTAAGGGAGATAATGTTACATCATATGTTATCAATAGCATGCAAACAAAATGTAATGTTTTTCCTGTTACCATATTAAACTTGCAAATGTAAATATACTGTGATTCTGTAAGAAAGAAAACATTCCTGTCACCTATTGTTATTTCTAAAACAAACAAATTGCAGTGGTAACTAATTTGTTTTAGTTTCTTCTGCCAAACAGATCTTAGAAGTAATAAAGTGCACTGCCACAGCACATGATTCGCCCGTTAGATGTTTATTAATCATTAACAGATGAATGTGCATGGGACAAAATCATAATAATCTTGGTACAATAATTGATTTGATAATATATATCTTGAATTGTTCAAATAACTACATTTCAAAACATGTTTAATTTTATTAAATGTTCATGTATTTAGATTTCTTTCACATGATATAATTACTAATAATTATGGGGTGTACCAAAAATAAATGCCCCATAACTAAATGAGTGACAAATTATTTCCACAGCCTTCTTACATTATACTCATTAATTAATCTTTAACTGGACAGATGCAATTTGAACCTTATAAAATGATCTTTGTATGTCCAGCTGAACTCTTTGGAACACCATAACCTAGATCATTACTCTCAAAGGACAAATAGAATCTTAATTAGAGAGGCAGAATTTGCCTCTAATCATGTCCAAATGAACTTCTCGAAACATCATGAGACAATTCCTCTATCAGTTGTGTGATGTGCATGTTAAGTTTTTGCAAATTTTGTAGTTAAATACTGCATATATTTATATCATTAATGTTAGAAACAAAATGATTATTTATATTAATTGATACACGTATGTAGCTACATTTTAAGAAAATATGTATTTCTTGATGTAATTATACCATGGGGATCCAGGTTAGAATAGATCATCAGTATCTTTTGCTTGTCATAAAAGGCAATTAAATGGGATGGTCCTTCAGATGAGACTGCAAAAACAGGCCTTGTGTCACAGTAGGTGTGGCATGATAAAGATCCCTTCCTGCTCAAAGGCCATAAGCACCAAGCATATGCCTAAATTTTGCAGCCTTTCACTGGCAATGGTGATGTCTCCATATATTTAAAGTAAAAGATTCTCAACAGAGACATTAAACAATATACAATCAATCAATCTTAATGTTATAATTATTGAACAGCGTTACTGTATTGATCTCTTAAATATGTAGGGATTACCTTCTTTAACAGAGTTTATTTTTTAAAATACTTACTATTTTGAAACTTTTAATGACCCGATTTTTAAGCTGTAATTCACATTTCTCTACAGTTGTACAAATTGACAAAGTTTGTTGATTCTTGGACTCGTATCTACATGAGACTAAAATTGGACACGAGCCCAATAAAGGATTATGCCATATATAACCATACTTATTTATAGGTCATGGTGACTTTGATTTAGAGTGTGACACACTTTCTACATGTATCTAAGATGTATTAATTTTGACCAAGTTTGATGACTTCAGGCCAAATAATTGTACAGTTACAAGTAAGATAGGATTTTGCCATATCACTTTAATCAAAAGTCAAAGTGACCTAACTTTAAACTGCGACCCACCCTCTACCCAGGATGTATCAGCTGACAAAGCTTAATAATTCTAGATCTCATAGTGTTTAAGTTACGATGTATGAGCCAGACTATGAAGTGGGACAGATATGATTGCCATACCATAATACATCCCATCTTAGACAGGACTTCACAAAATAATTGCTTACATGATCACCAGTGACTGTCTGTGTGTCTATGATGGACACAATGCCTGGTCGATGACCGTTGTCCAAGGGAGGGGAGTCAGACTTCTTTGGTGTTGGGGAGGGCTTTGTTCCTGTTACGCTATGAACCATGGCTTCCCCAAACATGGTCAAACCCTTGAATGCACCCTGCCAAATAGAGTGACTTCAGTTACTCCTATCAACGTTCTTCTTCCATGCAGATACAAGTATGCATCTCCAATTCTGATGGCGAATATTTCAAATTTCAACTACCATTATTTACATCTGTTTACTTAAAAATTGATATTAATATTTATTGTGATAGTATTGAGAAAATATGTTTATACACTTTAAAGATACATGCACTTTGTCCAGCTAGTGTACATAAATATCCCTTGGGAACCAATTATCCTGGTGCACAACAATAATTACCATAAAATCTTTATACATGTAGAAACAGCAATATTTCAAAATTAACATTTTAAGTCGGGATCTGCCCATTTGGTTCAGTCATAGAAGGAAATATACAAGGTTTAATCTTATGTTCAATCGGTCTTTACCCTGGCAGCACTAATAACTGTGGCGGCGTAAGATTGAGAACCATCCCCTGACATACCCCCACAAGATTGGTGCATCGGCACAAGCTGTCAACAAATAATCACAATAATAAAACACATTATTTCATATGCATTTACATCAATACTGAATTGACTCATCTGAAAAAAATCTTGCATATATTTATTTTGTTTCCTTTAAAATTCTAATATATTGCAAAAAACATATAATTATGGATTAATAAATCATTGATGTGGTCCATCTATACTTAAAACATGATTAAGATCTGATGACATTATTAACACAGCTTATGCACATAATTTACAATAATTTCCATGTAAAAACAATGCATCACTAGTCTAATTCAGTTATTTCAATTCTTTATTAACTTTAAGCTATACAGCTCATCAGTTTACATAAATCATTATCGACATTAATTGTGAAACAATATATCAATATACCAGTATATGATATGTTTTTCTTTTGGTACAATACCAGTATGTCAGTCCAGAAAATGATACAAATCAACTAAATACAATTTGTAAAATTAGAATTTCCTTCATATAAGTGCTCACACAAAGTAAAAATGCATATTCATACAGTATATATAACATTTATTAAGCATCCAAGCTTTCATGCATGTCCCCTCAACAAGGATCTTTAGTACTGCTATTCAGAGTGACAATTAAACCAAGGAGTAAACATCAAGAGCGGACATTGTTGACATCCACTTGTTGTTTGGTAGGGAAACATAAAGATATGTATCACGATATACAAGTCAATATATCAATGTATCATGATACTCATTTTGTGTATTAAATACTCACCCTTATTTGACACATATCGTTATTATACAATGCACATTTACCCTGACGTTTCATGATATTCTGCTTCAATGTTGCATGTAGAAATTCTACATACTTTGATCTGTGTACATTAAATCGGTACAGGAGGAGTAATATGCTCACCCTTTTGTCTGCATATGCTAACCACCTTGTTCCTAGAGCAATTGGGTTTATATTTGGACCAGTGTTAGGAAAACAGTCTACAATGCAAATTGTAATCCACTATAGATTTAAACAATATTACTACTGAATGATTTGTGACTAAGAAAATAAATAAAAGTCAGGACAAGAATGAATGTTGTTTGACTGTTTGTTGTTATAATTATATTTTTATAAGGAATAAATAAGGCAAACCCACTTACTCATAACCCAGAATAATTGTCTCAGTGAGCAAGAATCAAACACATTGAGTTTCTCTTGAAACACCACCACAATCACTCTGCAAAATGTTCAAGAGCTAACTTACAAATGTATGTATAAAGCATATCTACATGTACTTTGTCCACACCAATCACTTATTTTGCACATCTGAGATACTCATATAATAATGCATCTAAACTGGACAATCTCATTTATATATTAAGAATAAACATTTACTTCTGTTTGCACTATGTGTGTGTAGTTTTGTAATTATCTAATGAGTTACAGGTATCTGAGTATTCTCTACTTCTGTGTGTACAATGTGTGTGTGATTTTCTAACTAACTGAAGCTTTACCTCTTGTTACATTCAATATTCAGCACTGGATGAGTTTTAAAACTGACATTATGAACTTCATCTCCAGTCCTCAGAGAAACAAACTTCACAGAGCAATATGGCTGTCCAGCACTGAAAAATTGTGTAATGTAGAACAAACTGCATCAAGTACATGTAATGGAAAAGGACAGTCAGATCATTTCAAGTCCATTATCATTGATTATGGGTAAGAAAAAGCCTGTGTATTCAGAAGTGATAAGGAAAGAGACATACTTCAAACAAAAAAGTACAAAAAGCAACATGAGAGGACATGATTGGACAACACTTTGTCTCTATACTTTGGCAACATGAAACTTCTGAAGTGATGGACATATCATTGAAATGTTTGAGTGTGTACTAACCTGGTACTATCACACAGTACCGCTAGTGGTCTCTTGTAATGGAACTGATCACAATCCTCAAACACTGTAAACACATACACATCTGATTCAGAGGGTCATGACCTTTTTGTTTTTTTGTTATTTACATACATTTACGTGTAAATATTTCTTTTCATTAAGAACACTTTGTACATCTGTTGGAAATAAAATGCAATATGTGGAAGATCAAAGATAAGTAGACAATGTTTTTCAAATAATGATATGATGTGAGATGTCTGTATTCTACTACATTTTAAATTTTTGACGAACAAAAATAGAGTAAATGTTCAGATATATCCATCACAGAGTCCTGGGAATTAGAAGATTTGAAATACATATGCGGTATCATAGAATGTGGAAAATAGACAAATATTCAACTGAATAAGCAGACAAGATTGCTGGTGTAAACCTTGCGTTGGTGATGGCAAGACTTTGAAGATTCTGATTGGTCCTTGTCTCAGTGACAACACTTCCTGGGCCTCTCCATTAGTCTGTGACAAAAAAAAAAAAAAAAAGAAAAAAAAAAGATTACTAAAGTATAAACATCCATGTTTTCAATGAAAATTTACATTGCAGTATGCAAAAAACCTTACAGTATACTTGGTAGAGATGAATCTTTATTCAGAGTTGTAGCTAAAGGAACATAACATGACAGTATCCTGAATCAAGATATAAACCATATCATGTTTATTTGCATTTGCATACTGCTGCATTGCTTTAAGTGTATTCTTTATCTGGGAACCATAATCTGATACAAAAATCAGCTCCCTTTGAACAATGGTAATGAGAAACAACTATTTTTTACCGCTATATTCCACACTTGGACACCATTTCCATAGCCCAGTATCAGCAACAGAGGTACCCCTTTACTTTCATTTGTGTTCAGATCAGGATTATAGGACACATCTGCCAATTCAAATTTCAAAGTCATGTGAGCTGAACCCGTATTACATAAAAGTATATATATATTAAATTCTGTTTTTAAAATGGAATAATTTGAAAGATAAGTCTTGATATCATTTACACGATCAACAATAAATGTGATGATAATAATTTGAAATGGTAAATACATTGACAGGATATGACAAAAATACTAAGCACAATAAACAAGTCTTAGAAAATTCCATTCTAATATTTTGTAATTTAATTCTTCCCACCTCTTATTCCTAGACAACTTTAAAATTTCAGTATTGCATTGTTGTTGGGTTTTTTTGGGTTACAATTCATAACAGTGTTCTGAGGACACACAAAATAAGTTCACCATTGATGTCTGAATTGGCGAAGTGGACCCACTGAATCCTCTCCTTATCCTCAGATTTTGTGCTTCCAGTATAGGCCTAGAAAAGAATTTGTTTAAAGTCATTTCTTTTTCATAAATATATATTTACAAAACTACCTTCAAATTTATCCATTAGCAAAATAAAAAAGTGTTTTTAAAGGTGTTGAACGTATCTGAATCAATATATTTTTAACACACACATGCATATGTGTTGAAAATTCTGTGCATTAGATCTTCCACTTTTGCCTTACCAAGAGTTGAAATCTTTTTCCAGACAAAAAGTACATTTGATCTGACATTATACTGATGCAATAGGAATATCTGATTTCAGTGAGTATATCTTACTTATGAACTTCTCTAAATACTGCCATACCCTATACCATCATTGTGATCAGTGTATTACAGTTATCACAGGAAAGATATTTGCTTTTCTTGTTTTGTTGGTTTAGCAGGCTAATGCAATGTGTACTAAAAATTATTACAGCCCTGACTAAGGCAGAAGTAGGTTGCAAAATGTTTATTACTGTTTCATACTTAACATGAGGAATAAAACAGAATAATGTGCATCACATAGAGCAGGTATGATGAATTTTAATGTCAGATTTATGTCACATCATTCAGTGTATTTGTATGTGTACTTTTCAGTACCAAGTTTATATAAGTGTACTATTAATAACTATCTCACCTGTGGTACAACATCTGATATGAAATCCACAACACTTTCCATCACACTCTTTTCACTGAAAATAAAAAAGGTTTTCTGCTATTAATTTGCTTCTGATACAAGTTGAAAAAATTCCTTGCCAATGAGGTTCAGTTTTCTCACATAATCGCCAGTGTGAGACTGACCATTACCCATGTGAGATTTTTCTGTCTTACACAGCTCTGGTGGCACCGATTATGATGTCATATATTTTCTATGATTATTACATGGTGAAGTAAAATATTTTGTATTATTTTCTTCAAATTTTTATTCAATTTGGCTTTCTGGGGGAAAGCCTTGGCTTTCTGAGTTCACACTTTAAGTGTAAACCATTTTCTGGTATGCTCTTTCTGATTGCCTTTGCATTAAGTTCAAAAAAGGATTTTGAACCTATTCAAAGCTTCTGACCTGGTTAAACTATAAGCTGGATACTCTCTTGATAAAATGCAAGAAAATGATTCTTCATTATTTACTCATGTGGAGTAGGCAAACCCTCATACTACAATGCAAATCTTTGCCCCCTTGATGAATTTCCCTCCACACTTGCACTAATAAAGGATTTTATTAACCTAAT